>OX451389.1:17915721-18349553 GCA_949629135.1 Eremobia ochroleuca
AAAAATTAAGCGGTCAAAACGACTTGGAGTCCAACTTTTGCATGACAACACACGACCTCATTGCGTCAAGTTAACTCATGAACAGCTGGAGGAGCTAGGATGGCTGACTGTTCCAGATCCACCGTATAGCCCGGATCTTGCGCCTTCAGACTTTCATTTATTTCGAGCTCTTAAATTTCATTTATTAGGAAAAAAAATCGAAAATTCTGGAAGTATTAAAATTGAACTTGAAAATTTTTTCGAGTCCCAGCCTGCCTCATTTTGGGAGAAGGGTATTCAAATTTTGCCCAGTAGATGGCTGACTGTTGTTGATAACGAGGGAGACTATATAATTGATTAAATGTATTTTTTATTAATAAAATTTTTTAATAATAATTTGTCTTTTAACTGGAAATAATTTATGAGACAACCTAATAGTTTGTTCAGAATCGTTTACTGAATAGCTTTCTGTCATTTTGAATATAGGTTATTTTTTATCCCAAAAATAATTAAAACTACGTAAATTACTGTCACACTACTTCCGCTGTGCAATTAAAACAAACCAAAATAGATGAAGTACCCAACATGCTAGACACTTACACATTTGCGCACACATATGTCACACTACTTCCACTGTGCAGTTAAACCAAAATAGATCAAGTACCTACTATTCTAGACGTTTACACCTAAGCGACTGTGTGCATGCGTAGATTTATGATGTGACCTCAATTTTCTCTGTCAGTTTTCTATCTTTATCACAATTCTGGTTATTCCACCACCTCTGTGGTATCTAAAGAGGTGGTGCTCAGGGTGCATTCTGAAAGTTGGCAACGTTGTAAATGGCTGTTCAATATTTCACTGGTCTGATTAATTAATCAATATTCTTATATGAAATTATGAAATATCGCTCTACAGCACTTTACAAAATATTGAATAAAAATATGTAAATATTCGTGGTTACGATATTTAGAAAGGTGTGGTCAAATTTAAACGTGTCATACAGACCATCAAACATGGGACCAACATCGTAATCACGGAAAAAAATATCATCTACAATAGTAAAAAAATATATAATTATTTGACAGTTATTTGTGACGTTGCCTTGGGGGTTTGTGGCTAAGTAATAACAGCCGCACGGGTCGATCGGTCAGGTTAAGCTACGCTTGCCGCGTTTGATCTGTGGATGGGTGACCATATTTACATACCAAGACTCCTCCGTGCCTAGGAAAGCACGTTAAGCTGTAGGTCCTGCATTGTCTACAGCAGTAAAATATATTAAATTCTAAATTGATTTTTGAATGGTCATTTGTAACAAAAAGGTCCTAATAAGTTTTTGGTTGAATTTGAACTTTGTTATGTATGACATGCAATCTGTTATTCTATATGTAAATTATCTCAAATTCCTAGTTCAAATATAGGGGCCCCTAGATTGAACTACAGTTTTTTCATTTACCTACGCAAAGGCAACCCGTGTGATCAAGTATTCCAAAAAAACACAAACATCTCAATCTCTCTCCCAAATGACAGGACGCCAACAAAAATAGACGATCTCGAACTTCGACAGACACGAAACAAGCGAATTCCCGAAATATTTTCGGGAGAATCCTCGAGAGTTTCACAAACGGTAAACGTCGAGTAACTGGGCCGATAAATTAGGTAATTTGCGGTTACCGTCCGGTCCCAACTGCGTGTTTCGTCCCAGTGTCCGGGCCTCGTAATTAATTATCCACATGTACGAACCGTTGCGTATTACTTAATCAACCATCAGAATTCTAGCTATACGTATTGATTGAAGTATTTTGCTTGTTCATTTCGTTGAGTGTGTGTTTATTGGCTCATGTTTGGCTTGTTCACGTTGTTGTGATTGGGTTCCGGTGCGTGGCTGTGTTCAATTGGATGGGCTGTGTTGGGTAGCTGTCGTTTTCGAATGATGAGTTCTGGATTAGGTGAGATCAATTTTTGGGTTTGGTATACTGCCTGGATTAAAAATGCTGGGAGTATGATTGTCTTCAATCCAGTAAACAGAAAAATGTGTGCATTATAACCAAGTTGACTACTACTGTTATATTAAACTCGTAAAAAAACATTGAGATGGGATATAACAGGAGATGCCCTGTTATTCTATACACGGTTGTAGGTAGGTGCCAGAGCAGCCATCTTTGTCGCCAAGTTTCGTGGTAGTTCAGCTGTCAAATGGTTGTTTATTTTTTGTATTATTGAGATTTGCGAGAAAATTACGAGGACTTTACCTTTAAAACTGCATGTAAATGTTGAAAAACAGCAATTCAACATGCCTGTGTGTTGTATTGTGAAGTGTGGTGCAAGGAAGAATGAAAATCAACCTCAACTTTCTTTGCACAGGTTAGTAGCCGGTTTTCATGCAATAACACATACAATAATAGACATTCGATGATATAATTGTAACGCGATCATGAATTTATGGCTAAAGTATTGATATTTGGGTGAATTTCCGTATAACAGACCTTTTTATTATTTTGTTAATTCATTCGTTTGTTTACAATAATATGTCATAATAGAATAGTGTTGTACCGTTGCCTAATAGTTTCCGGAACTAGTTCCTCCGCTGGAACGATATCGGTATATTCTGCTATGTTAACATAAATAGTCCTGCGTCTTATTAGCTCCGATTGACCTTGCTAGGTCCGGCCCGTGGTTCACAGCACCAAAATCAAAATATTTTCTTTCACATAAGCCTACATGGGCACTTATGAAACGTCAGAAGCTAGATGCACGGTTCCAAATGGTGGTTTCCTATGCAGAAGAACCAGCGAGAAACTCCACGGTTACTCTTTTAAAAACAATTGGCTTTTACAATGTCTTCTATTTTTTTAAGTACCTGGTACCTGTTGACAGGCCTACACTGTCCTCCCCTACCTATTAACATTGTAAAAGCCAATTATTTTGAGTAACCGTGGAGTTTCTTGCCGACTCTTCTCCATAGAAACCACCAATTGGAACCGTGCACATAGCTTCTGACGTTTCCTATTGATTTTAGTTTCATATGCTAATATAATATAGCTGTAACCAAAATTATTTATTGATAATACTTGCACTTTTTATAGGTTTATATTATTAATTAAGTTTATATTATTCATTCACCCTAGTGATTATCTTGTTTTTCACTAGGGTCCGCATACCTAACAGAAACTACTGCTCTCTGGCCTTCCAACCCAAAGGTATAATATGCGAAAGCACCTGTTTTTGGGCATATGGATACATATCTCTTCACGCTGTTTTCCTTCACTTTAATACGTAAACGTGATGCAATTAAAAAGTGTTTTTTAATTCTGTGCCGAAAAAACACTTGGCATTAATTTTATTTTCAGGGAAGAAAGTTGATTGCGATAATTTGACAGTTTCGGGTAGCTTGATGTGCTGGCGTCTGTACCTATCGATAAATAGTTCATATGAGTCTTTTACGCATAACAAAAGATTAGAAATAAAGTATTTTCGCATACTGTATTTTCACTGCAGACCCACCGTACCCCTGGCCGTACCCCTGGTGGTACGGTGGGTGTTTTAAAGTTAAACGATACCACCAGGTAATAGTGTTGTAACACTAGTTAAAACCACTTCTGACAACAACAATTTCATTCATAATTTTTTACAGAACAAATCTTAAATACAATATACCTTTAATCTAAATAGGTAGGTACTTAAAATTAACCCAACTCTATACACTTAAAACATGCATTCTAATACATAAAATAATAACGCAAGACACACATTCGCAACTTTAAAAAGGAAACTTACACATATAACGCAAGACGACAATACAAAATTGAATTAAGAAAACCTAGAACTAACTATGGTAGGAAAAATATACCTACGTTATAGCAAAACTTTATACCTAATGAAATACCTGATGATGTGTTAAACAGTAACCGATGGTATACATTAAAAAAGCCCAAGAAGAATACGTTAGAACTAGGTACTAACACCAAATGTCACCTAACCTTTTAATTATGGCGTTTTGCAGGTGAAACGGTATGTGATCACAGAGACTGTATGTCTATGTACGCAATTTTTCTAATGCGTTACCAATTGAAATTTCTTTATTTATAATTTGTAACTGTACGTCTCTGATGAAGTCATCATTGATCCTTTCTTCTCTTTTTTGGAATCATCTCCAATGTATGGATATGCTCCAATACTTTGAGCAATCGCATCAATGTAACAGTATTCTTGTTGACACGTTTATTAATTTGGGAGTGAAACGTTTCTAAAATGTTGGTCGTTCTATGGCGTTCACCAAATACGCTTATTACATGAAATGAATGCGTCTTAAACCAATATTGTTCTAAGTATTGTATAAATCTTTCCATTTGTACTATCCCAGAGGACTCGGATTTCACATGGTCAAAGCCGTGTTGAATCTCGGAGTCAGGAAGAAGTGGCAAGGCACTTGCCAGGGCAACTATTCTTCGTCTTGGTTTATTTTTCGTACATCCAAAAGACTTCCCAATTATGTACAAATGCAATTATGCAATTATGCATCAATTATGTACCTACCTAACTAATGAATGAGTCATTAATATGCGAGATAACTGTTTATCATTTTCTGTCCATCTAGTATCTTCATCAGCACAGCACTACGTTCACTTCATACAGTGGTATCGATCGTTTAACTTTAAAAAACCCACCGTACCACCAGGGGTACGGCCAGGGGTACGGTGGGTCTGCAGTGTGTATTTTTATGCAAAATTATAAAGTATGTTTATCGAAAATAAACTAGGATACGTTACTATAAAGTAGGCAACCTTAGTTAGAACGGACTATAAGTTAGTATACTATATTATGATCCAAACGTGATAACTAGTACGACTCGTATTTAGTATCGATACTCGTTATAGTAACACCAATGTTCCTTGATTGATACAACCCTAGCAATGGCAGCCATTTTTTGAGACAATATGAGTTGTAGGTAGGCACCCTTTTTTCGTAGGTATTTCCAGTCCATATATATATGTCTATGTAAAAAAACACCATCACGTTTTGGCAGTACTTACGCTGACGTATTTTAGTACCAAGCAGTATCATCGTCATCATAATATGCCTACCCTTAGGTTGTCTCATAAGTTCTTGCCATATTTTATTTTTCTCGAATTTTCTCGTATTTAAACTAAAGTGAATTCAAGAAAGTTCTAGATCTTTCCAGTAAAGATGAATGTCTTTTATGGTGAGGGTATAAATAGGCGCGGACGCAACGCAATAATTAGTCTTTAGTGAAAATGGATCAGCGTCAACTGCGAGCTATTATGCTATATGAGCATCAACTTAAAGTATCTTCAACAGAAACGGCTAAAAAGATTAACACTGCATTTGGACCGGGACTGTTCGTTTCTGGTACAAGCGTTTTGACACCGGTATAAGCTGCGAAGATCAACCTCGCCCAGGCCGACCCACCAGCTTTGAGGAAGATGCTTTGCGTCACTCAACTTGAGCTACATCCAGATTATAGTACGCGCGATTTAGAGAAGGTGCTTGGACAATCCCACACGACTATAGATCGTTATCTCAAATCGATGGGATATCGCAAAGTGATGTCACGTTGGATACCTCATGCGTTAACGGACCATGACCGGGCCGTTCATGTGGCCATTTGTCAAAGTTTGTTACTTCGTCCGCACAAACGAGACTTTCTCAAGGACATTATTACATGTGACGAGAGCTGGATACATTATGAAAATAACACGCGTCATGCCTATTGGATTCCTCGCGGGCAAAACCCACCAGCCCAGCCTAAACTTAATGAACACGGTCGTAAGATTATGTTGTCTGTTTTCTGGGATTGGCAAGGAATTATTTTCTGGGCACTCCTCGAATCTCATCAGGCTATTAACGCCAATCTGTATACGCAGCAGCTTCGCAAACTAGCAGAGATGTTAAAAATTAAGCGACCAAAACGACTTGGAGTCCAACTTTTACATGACAATAATTTGTCTTTTGACTGGCAATAATTTATGAGACAACCTAATATTTTGGGGTCGGCTTCCAGTGTAACCAGATGCAGTTGAGCACCAGTAATTTATGTTATTTTCGGATCCAACAATAACCTGTCAGAAATATCAATAATACTTTTAATAAAATATAAAATCTTTTGTTTAATTATCATGAAAAGACAGACTTCTAGATTTTTATATCATTAAAACTCATTTCAAGCTGGCCTCTTTATATAATACAAATAACCAAATTATTTTGAACCTTGACCTCTGTTGACCTCCAATTCGTGTTTCCGATTTTCCGTTCGAATAACTCACCCTTAAAACTTGGGAAACCACTGCTTTGTCGTTTCTATGATGTATTAAACCAACTTCCATTTTAATAATAACTCAATTAGAAATTGTTTTTCGACAATATTGAGACTTAGCAAAACGATAACGAGGAGGATTCTTATAGCTATGGTGACAGTTCCTCAGTAGGTACCTACTTTATGTACGTTCGCAACTTTTTAAGAATCTAGGTGGTAATACCTAGTTTCTCATAGCTTTATTCTTTGATTGTTGGTTTGTTGTCATTTGCACAACATTTACGCAATGTAAGGAGGACGCGCGACTTGCGAAAAATGGAAGGAGTACATAGATGCCTTTGCCCAGGAGTGGAATACAGAAGGCTAGGAAAAAAAAACTGTTGTCTTTGGTCCCTGGTCCTGACATCAAAAAATGGCCAAGCATCAAGCAAAATTGTCAAACTTTAATTCGATGAATACGAGGCTTTTGGCTAAATTACACGTCCGTTTTTCATGCTTTGCTTTTTTAATGTGCGTTTATTTGGTGCAGAATAAATAAGTTTTCTTTTCTTTAATTAGCCGTTAAAATAATATAGAGTATATTTAACGGGGAGAGAGTTTCAGCGTTTTGACTATTCCTTCGATCCTAATCATTATGGTTTATTAGGTAGAATGTCTCAACCATGTCTCAACCAAAGCACCTGCCATCTAATGTTCCAGGACGCGGTCGCCAAAAAGGAAATACAAAAAGGTTTATTACCAAAAAATAAGTGGAAGTGGAGAAGTTTTGGGCCAACAAGGGTTATTACATTCCAATGATCACCTATTATGTTTACCTATTTATGTAATTGTGTGCGTTTTTTTTTATTTATAATTCAATCATTTTAAGAGTTTTTTTTTTTTAAATCATTGTTCGGCTCAACTAAAGCACCAGCCCGTATGACCTATTACCTAATCTCTTCACCACCCTTGGTTGACTGGTAGGGAATGCTTAAGGCATTAAGTCCGTCTTTGTACCTTTTGTGCGAGAAGTTTAAATAAATAAATATCCAACGCTTTGCTTATGTTTTACAAGCTTTTATTTAACGTGTTATTAACACAAGTGTGGGAAAACTTACGACGTGAGATGAACTAAGATGATGATGTACGCAACGTCAACGAAGCAAAAGGAGTTGGTATGTAAGGCTAGCAGCAGTTGGCGTTTTGTAGTTTCTGCCTACCCCCTTGGGAAAAGGCGTGAGTGTATGTATTATTTCAAAGCGTCAATAATTCATAATACTGTGGTAAGTCATGTTCTAATATCTGCCCGCGACTTCCGTCGGATGTTCCGTCCGACTTTCCGTCGTTCCGTTGGGAGTCAACTATAAATATACACCTATAAATACCCGTTGGTGGAAGAAGTGTAACTTTATTTCAGTGAAAGTATTGTTATATTTGTACGAAGTAATATTAAAACAGAGGAAAAATTTTATCCCTTTTTAATATTAGTTCCGATAAATATTACCCAAAAACCTCTACGTTCTCCAAACTAATAACTACAACAACCCAAGATTTAAATAGAATCCATTTCTCTCTGTCGTGAGCAGACTTAATAAGCTAGCTGTCCACCTAATGGGCGGGAATAGGAGCCGATAAATAAGAACATTGGCGACCCCACACACGTGGCGGTCGAGTTCGACAGAAATACTATTAATTACTCTTATAAGCTATAGGTAGTACGTTGCTGTTTACTGACCGAGTGTAGGGGAATATCGAGTAGAAAAGGGTTGTTTTTGAAGTAACTACTGATATTTTTATGGTCTAAAATGCATTAAAAAATGTAAACTAGTATAACACAAAGGACGGGGGGCGGGAAAAACGCCTGTCGTTGAAAAATCTTCTTTTTGTCAAGCGGAAATTTTATACACAACTCTGGGTAGAATCTTTAATGATTATGTTGAAACAAAAACATAATTGTAATATGGTTTACATTGGTTTTATAAGCACCAGCCATTATCATTATACCCAACTACGCCGCTGATACGCTCATGCTACGCGCTACACACGTGCTACGAGCATGCTACGAGCGTCGAGCATGCCCGCGCACAGGCGCTTTAGAAACTATTAACTTTTATATTTTTACCCACATAAAAGTATACAAAAATATAGCTGTTGGATAAAAGGTGTATGACCTGTAGGCTGACCCAATTATTCGTGTTACAAAGTGGCATTTAAATATTTATATATAATGTGATGTCATTTTGAGAGTGACACTTAACACGGGTCACTTAATAGAGGGACGGAATTGAGGTAGGGAGTCTCCGAACGTGTGTGAGAGGAATCACAATGTGCTTGGTTTTTCGATAAATGTCCGGGGTTTAGGCTAAAGTAGGAGAAACTGTCTTTTTGTAATGATAGTGTGTTTCTCGGACACATGTCCAAATCAATTTGTATTATTTATTTAATCAATATAATTATGAGGCATAACATTTGCTGTTCAAGGTTTTGGAAACTGAGAGTCAATGGAAAATCTTTTTATATTTAGGACATCTGCACTGTGGGCACAAATACATACTCGTAGATCAGAAGTGGGTCGAAGCTGGTCACGAAGGAGATAACGGAAACGAGCTGGATAGGTTCCGTCTAAACTGGAGGGATGACGTGCGGGTTCGTGAAAGATGGACGAAATAGCCACCTCGCCTGCCGAGGAATGGGACAGAGCAGGCTGATGAAAAATAAGGCCTTGGTCAAAAAAAAAAAAAAATATATATATATATATAACAAACACTGGTAGGCGGATTCCCTAATACGGGGGTATGTGGCATAATCAGCCTATAATGTTCCCACTGCTGCGACACTGGCCTCCTCTCGGTGGGAGGGAAGACCTTCTCTCGGGGAGATATGTGATTATCATTCAAAAAGATCGCCTTTGATTCACACAGCATATTATTTTGTAAAGAAATACCAATACACATAATTATTTATATTACTCAACTTCCATCTTTAATATATTAACAGCCATCTACATGTTCCATACAACAAACACCCAAGCACATAACTACCCTACTGAAATTCCCGACACGAAAATGTCCGAATGAAATCCAAGCATGAAAATGCAACAAATGAAATGACGTACACAAAAGTATGCAACTACGTCAAAATATTTGTAGCATAAATACATTTGCAAGGCGTGAAACGTCCCATTTCCAACTGAATTTCGATATCGACGTAAAGTTCCGGGCGTGGCGATGTATGTATGTAGCCGGTGCATTAGAAAGATTGTTAGAACTTCCTGACACAAAAAAAAAAAAAAATCATATAATCCGGTATACTGCTGACGACTATTAGAGTGTGTGGAAAAAGAAGACATGCTGCGCTGACCTCAACTAAATGAGGATAAGGACAAAACAATGATTATGATGAAATATATAATTATATAGTATACTGTAATGAAACCTACTATAGGCAAACCGCTATAGTGAGTCCTCACCTGCGGGGTATAGGGGCGCGGGGGTAGGACGAGAACGGGGACCAGGTAGAGGTGCGGGCGGCAGACGCATTCTTGTCAAAACTCAGTTCGCTAGCCACGCGGTTAGCAATCGCACGTGTTGACAGTTGCGGACGCTTTGTGAGAATTAGATATATATGAGATTACATTATCAAGATGAGTCGAAATGTTTTCGGACATAAAATTTATAGTCAGTGCAAGCAAATGGCTTTTAATTTATACGAATTTTTTGGAAAAAAACTGGATCCAAATTGTACTGAATATCAACAAGAGATAACTTTAAACAAAACCGTAGCAAAAGTTACTGGACTATTGGATAAGTCTGTATCTAGGATTATACAACAAGGATAATTATACACCACAGACAACGAAAGATTTAGATCACCGAGAGAATCAAAACAGATTCGGAGAAAAAGAATGGAAGTAGACGATTTCACAAATGGCGTGGTAAGAAGAAAAGTCACTCACAGTCAAAGTTTTACACAATTTTAAAAAAATACCAACTCTGAAAGCTTTGAATGCTGTACTTAGAGAAGAGAATGTATTACACTGCGGCTAGTATTTAAGACTATTATTACATGATCAAGGTTTTAAATTAAAAACATGCGGATCTAAAAGAGAAATTCTTATCGAACAGTCAAATATAACATCGTGGAGGTGGAAATACCTAAATAATAATAACAATATCGTAGAGAAAAAAGACATATTTTATATCTTGACGAAACTTTTGTTAATGCGTCTCTTAACATTTCAAAATGTTGGCAATCAAAGGATGAACACGGCGTGCTGCCTCATATCGGTAAAGGAGACCGTGTGATCATCGTACATTGTGGAAGCCAAGCTGGATTTGTAGACGGAGCACTTGTGATAATTATTTAAATCTAAATGTAAACCAAGTAATTATCACGATTCTATGAATTTCAGTAAAAGGATTAATTAAGAACTCATGCCTTATATACCACCAAATTCTGTCATAGTACTGGATAACGCAGCTTATTTTTCCATTCGAGAAGAGAAAAAGCGTTCTACCAAGCCAGCTATGCAAGATTGGCTACGACGGCATGACGTGCTTTTTGATGATAAGCTTAGAAATGATGACTTATTTAAATTAATTAAAAGCCATCTCACAGAAGAAATTTACAAAATTGACGAGTTATTGAAAACAAACGGACATGAAGTATTGTATTTGCCTCCATATCACCCAGACCTGAACCCAATTGAGTCGGTCTAGTGTGATACTAGAGGAAAGTTAGCATAAGAAAGCATCGACTCTAATTTGGACCAAAAAACCCCGCCACCCCGCCCGCACCGCTGCCGGTCCCCGTTCTCGCCCTACCCCCGCGCCCCTATACCCCGCAGGCGAGGACTCAATTAAACGTTTTGCCTTTAGTTTGTAAAATTAAACTTGGACGGATTAAAAGAAGTGCATGAAAAATTAACGAAAATATTGTTTTGTGAGTATGAAACTAAATCGTTTAAAAAGCCTTGCCCCACAATAAGATTTCCAATGCGTGAGTTTCATAGACGTATTTTTAATCCATTGTTCTCTTCGTTAGAAAGGTCAGCCGTGCGATTCTGTAACCATCTCACCGTGAAAACTTGGGTGAGGTGAGCGTGGAGTGAATCAAAATCAAAATCAAAAGTCATTTATTCAAACTAGGCTGAGAACCAGCACTTTTCGAACGTCAAAATTACAAAAGACAGTCCCCCAAAACGCCCGCCCTCACCACTTCCTAGTGCTTTCGCTGGGAAGAAGAAGTGGCGCAACAAACTCCCCAGCAGCACAGCTGTCTGTTCAGTTAGAAAATACTTGACTGAATACAATACAAGGTATGCAAAGTAATTAACATTACAAGACACAGAACACTAAATTTAATTATTTGCCATATGTCAGCTAGCAACGCCAATATACCAAGAAATACAATAAAAAACTATACGTAGGTACTCAAGCAAAAATTAATAAATGAAAATTAAATAAAAGCCTCCAGGTATGAAGGGCGTGACCGCTAACATATTTATGCAATGCTGGGTTCTGTTTACATAGTTGTCGCTTGAAGTCACAAATGATAAACTAGGACCATCGAAGGAAACTAAATAAACAAGTTATTACTAATTATAACAATAATAAAACCATGGTCAGCAAGACGACCAGTCACCACAAGCAGCACCCGTTCACGAGCATAACGCAAAGATCAGCCATTACCCCCCTCGCCATATTAGAGGGAAGGAGGCAACCCGACCCCCGACGCTACCGCAAGCAGTGACATCTGAGGGAGCATGACGAACTTGCTGCCGGTTGCTCAGGTAAGAATAATATGATAAATCGTCGAGGTCTTTAGCTAACCACATATTGCAATCAACTCATTAGAAAACATTTAAATGGGTTGATTATGTCAATAATATAATAAAAATAAAACTAAACTGATTTGACTTATACAGCCCAATAAAAACAATTGTATAATGAGCTCATATAACCTATCAGTAATCTAATTCTGGAGAAAGAACATAAACATTGTCTTGAGTTAATCAGGGCGACCAACTATTCTTGTCGTTTAAGTAGTCGTTGATGGAGTAGTATGCCTTTGAACAAAGGTTGGATTTTACGTGAGTCGTCAATAGTGTCAATCCCTAGCATAAGCATGTGACTCACAGCTCACTCTAAGCTCAATTCACCTTAGTTATCACGGTGAATTTTTTCCAGAATCGACCGGCAGGTGCGTGTATGGCCAGTTGCATAAACGCAAAAGAAGCAAAAGGAGTATTTAAGGACCGTTCTAGCGCGAGTTTATGTATGTTCTCTCCATTCTCTCCATTTATCATAATTGATAAATTTCATTCGATTTTCGGCTGTGCCTGTTTAGTGTTATGAGGAGGAAGCCAACCAAATTATTTTTAAGTAAGCATCCTTTGTAGTCAAGAGAAGCCTAAAATAAGCCTAATTTACTAATTTCCTAAAATTATGCCATTAAAATTCATTAAAAAAATTTGACAGTTTTTCTTCAGTTCTATCTTTAGTGGAGATAAAAAAAAAGCAGCAGTGCTTGACCAAGAGCTCGTTTTAGCAATGCACCCGTCACACTGTCAGAAAGATAATAAACCTCTTTAAAGCAAATACGACAATGATGTCTGGTGAAATGGAGTTATAAATTAAAACATGGTCTCTTTTAGACGGAACTCTGTAACAAAACTTCCTTTTGATTTTTTTCTTCCAAGACGAATCACAAATTGTAGCACAACTATTTATAACACAAATAAATTTTATTTTCCATAAATCTTTTCAACGCCAGTTTAAGCGAACAAAAACTTGAAGTGGCAGGCATCATGTTACTCTCAGCCACTCGACACGGTCATAACTAGGGCGAGAGACGATGTAAAACGAACTTGTGACTAGCTTGTTTTAGTAACAGAGTATGCAGCTTTAACACATTGCTTTTACTGTGATAACTAATGGAAAATTGTCAGGCATAAGAGAAAGATTTTTGATATGGAGGTGTTTGCTAAGGATCACTTTTTGCATGTTCGGTATTTTTATTTTTAAGTCCAACCAAGTTTTGTCAATTTCCCTGTTGATAGAGCTTGGTTTGAAAGAAATTAGTGAGTAATATAAAAAAAGAAAAAACAATGACTGCGCTGAAAACGTTCCAAATTCTTTCTTAAAAATGATAATGAGATAAACCTAATCCTAACTAATATTATAAATGTGAAAGTTAGTTGATCATGACCTGGAAAAGGATATAGGCTTTTCATCGTAGATCGCAGATAAGGTCGCGTGTAACATTAGATGATTATCACTACATAGTATAAAACAAAGTGGCTTCCCTGTCTGTCTGTCCCTATATATGCTTAGATCTTTAAAACTGCGCAACGGATTTTGATGCGGTTTTTTTTAATAGATAGAGTGATTCAAGAGGAAGGTTTATATGTATAATACATGCATAATATAATAGAGAAACACTGATTATTTTAGAGGTTTCTAATGTAATGTCGTAAATAAACACATTTTTTTGCGCTTACATTGTAAACGCTGGCTGAACCCGTCGAGATAGATCAAAATAATGTACTACAGTATTGTACACCTTAAAAAGTTCTACAAAAAAGTCCGCAATGGTATATGTCTATCTATGTCTATCTCTTAGGGATAACCCACAATAACCATTTTTTATCCTATACTTCTTACGAGAAATAATGGCTCTAAAATTATCAGCGTTTCTCCATTGCACCCGTGCGAAGCCGGGGCGGGTCGCTAGTAAGTTCACAAAAACAAAATTAAGAAAAGCTCAAATCGCACACAATCATAGGCATTAAGGTATCTTGATCTCTTATAGTTACTTTTTCTTTCTATATACAGTCATGAATGTTAGGTTTATTTGTTATAATACGTCTTCAAACTACATCGATCAGATTCCTGCGCCCACATCCAAAATCAATACCAAACCCGGCCGGCATTGATTAGTTGCATCAGCTCCGATACCCGAGTATTATAGCAATGAGGCCAAACGCCTCGGCCAATTTCCGCCAAGACGACGTCGAAAGCCGAAAGCCGAATCAGCTAAGAAGCCATTTTTGAAATAGCCACTCGATCGTCCACCTACAATGAGACAGGGGTAGTAATCGTAGTGGATTTATCTCAAGACATCTCACCCATTGAGTGAGGGATCCATTGTGCTTTAACTGATTACAACAGGTAATAGATGTGAGAATATCACAATGGGATGTTCATTGTGCTTGAATGGGTGGGATTCAGTGGTGCGAAGGATCTTGAGCGATTTGGGACAGATTTCTTGGGCGTACATAAAAAGAATAAACATTTATTTAGAACAGATTAAAAGGCAGATAGTGCAATATACAGCAGATACAAAGAAACTACTCACACAAATATTATAAAGGCGAAAGTTTGTATGTTTGTTACTTCTTCACGCTCAAACGGCTGAACCAATTTTGATGAAATTTGGCACAAATATAGTTTATAACCAGGATTAACACATAGAATACTTTTTATCCCGATAGTCTTACGGGATAGAGACTTATGCGGGTGAAACCGCGGGGCGCTGCTAGTAATAAATAATAAAATAAAATGTGTAAAGTGTGTGTAAGAATTTTGCAATAAAGTGTGCCTCGCGGCTGCGCCAGCTCAGTAAAAATTCCAGACAACTAGTGCCTCATGCTGGTTTTCAACTCGACCTGGGACACGAAATAGGTGTCGTGCAATCAAAGCACTACTACGCAGGTAAAACATGGATTAGGGCTAAAATTAGTGAAGAGGGTTTACAGAGTATTTTAAAAACATATACGAAAGTCACTTTCTTGCAGATAGAAGAAAGTGAATTTGGGTATGTTTATAAAAACAAAAAAGATAAAAAATATTTTATTTCACATAAACTTATATGGGCACTTATGGAACGTCAGAAGCTAGACATACGGTTCCGATTGGCCATTTCCTGTGGAGCCGTCAAGAAACTCTACGGTTACTCTTCACTATCACTACATAGTATAAAACAAAGTCGCTTCCCTGTCTGTCTGTCCCTATATATGCTTAGATCTTTAAAACTACGCAACTAATTTTGATGCGGTTTTTTTTAATAGATAGAGTGATTAAAGAGGAAGGTTTATATGTATAATATATGCATAATGTAGTAGAGAAACACTGATAATTTTAGAGGTTTCTAATGTAATGTCGTAAATAAACACATTTTTTTGCGCTTACATTGTAAACGCTGGCTGAACCCGTTGAGATAGATCAAAATAATGTACTACAGTATTGTACACCTTAAAAAGATCTACAAAAAAGTCCTCGATGGTATATGTATATCTCTTAGGGATAACCCACAATAACCATTTTTTATCCTATACTTTTTACGAGAAATAATGGCTCTAAAATTATCAGTGTTTCTCCATTGTACCCGTGCGAAGCCGGGGCGGGTCGCTAGTTAAAAATATGGGAAATTCATAATACTTACCGAGGGTGATTTTATTTGTAAAATTGTTACTCAACTTGCGCGATTTATTTTTTACGGCACGGTTGGCGCAGTAGTTAAGCGTTTGACTACTACGCTGCGTGTCGCGGGTTCGATTTCCGCACGGAACAAATATTTGTATGACCTACAAGTAGTTGTTCCGGGTCTAACTGTTTGTGTATGTGACTTTAAATGTTTGTAAGCGCACCCACAATACAGGAGAGATTCCTAGGGTGGGGGCAACGTTTGATAAAAAAAAAATAAAAAAACAATTGAACAGCATTCAAAAGTATCACTTTTGGATAAAGTAAACGCCTACATATCGATGCTGGAAATATGAAATGCCGTAAGGGACAAAACTAAGGTTTTTAGGAGAGCAAAAATTGGGTATTTTTCTTACAAAACTGACTATATTTTTTTAACTATTATGTTTTATGTAAAAATGGGGCAAGGACAAAGTTTCTCAGATTTCTTCATTTTTTTAAGCTCTAATAGTAAAAAATCAATAAAGCCTATAGTTTTAATATATAATTCATTTTCGACAAAATGCCCCTTACGTTATTTCATATTTCCAGTATCGATATCAAAAACTATATTACAAAATACTGCCAGTCTTCTGGGCACGTTGGGCGATGTTGACGAGTACTTCGACACCTAAATGACTAAAAAACACTTGAGGATCTTTGTATTTATTTGAATATTTAGTTAGTTTGTCATTTCATTTAGTAACTAGTCTAATATTGTACTCATATAATAATTTTACAAAAGCTATCTGAACTTTTCTACCCGTATATCACTATTCTCACATAGGTTCGAGTGAGAGCGATTTCTGAATATCTTTACCTCCGATTCGTGGGCAGGTCCTCTATTCAATCTTCCCGGAGAGATGGTTCATGTTCCTATACCGTTTAATCTAACCAACATTGAAACCGTACGACATATAAAGTGGGGTTGAGTCGTCCGGGAAAAGGGCTGCATATCAGCCCTTTCCGCAGATTCTTTTATTATATATAGTTCCTTTGTATGATGTTACAATGTCGAAGGTATTTGGGAAACGATTGAGGTACTATGGACGCATGACAAAACTGGGGGTTGCGGGTTTTTTTGTGTATTTACGGATTTTTGCAGCTCTTATTATTTTATTATGTAAAGTAACTTGGGAACGTTTTTTTTGTCAGTTGCTTTTAAAGCAATTTTGCTCAAGTTAAAGTAACACTTTATTTAGGCATGGGTAAAAACGTATAGAAGGTATGAACGTACACCCGGGTGTCACCATAGTGTGGATCGCCCGGAGGACACGGTGGAGCAAACGGTGGAGGTCGGCCCGGCTTGGATGGAGTACCGCCGTGTCCACTGCGGCGATCTCTCGCGTCCGGTCCTGGTTCAGGCCATGGTACGGAGCGAGAGTGCATGGGAAGCCGTCACCTCCTTCTACGAAGCAGTAATGCTTGCGAAGAAGGTCCACTAGGGGCGATGCCTATCAGGGTCGCGGGTTGTTTCAAAGAGTTACCGTAGCCCTTGGCACAGGCAACTGAAGGAAAACGGGTCGGTTTTAGTCATGATAATTTCCCACCTGAAAAAAAAAAAAAGTAAGTGTATCCAGCTTACTGAGTTTATTTCTAGCTGGATGGCTGTAGGATAGTGTTAGTGTCTTAATTGACATAAGGAAAATAAAAAAGAAATAAGGAAGGAAGGAAGGTTTGCAAGTTGGCGGTGTGATGCCCCTGTACCTCGGAAAACACGTTACGCTGTTTGTTCTACGTCTGATCTCTCTCCGGTCGTGTTGGATTACGTGCCATCTTATCGGACTATGAAAATAAGGGCAGAGAGAGTGCATGTGTCTGCGCAAAGACTTGTGCACTACAATATCTCCTGCGCCGAAGGCTAGTTAGTCTCCTCCAATGAGATTAGCTACCATGGAAGAAATATGGTCTGTAGGACTATATATTGAGATATTATGTAAAATTATTGTATAAAACATTAGTTTAAATATGTGCGAAACCCGAAACACGTGTCTAGTATTTTTATGCAAAGAATCTATGTACAAAATTTCAAAAATGTATCATAAAAAATCACAAAGTTATAAGCTTGTTATGTTACCTGCTTGTCTGTACAAAAAGATGGTTACTACTTACCACGAGCCGCCGGTTGACCAGCCACGGTACCTGTGTTCTGCGCACATGATTGCAGATATGTACTTAGTGTCGCTCGGTGTCCAACTTGTAACCTTTTTTAAAAAAAAATTGTGACAAAATATAACATGGTGTAAAAAATATTGGAATCGATTCAGTTACTTATTCTGAACAAACTATATTCAGGTTTGCAATATACTAAAAATAATGTTGTATGTTGAGGTACCCACGGCTCTTAAATACAGAGACGGCATATGTAAATTCATTCCTACTGAACCAAACATTGAAAGACTAGCCCTACCCATAGCTACCTACCAATACTCAATACTCAATATTTTTATTTGCATTCCACAATGTGAACTTAGGTGGTAGGTACTTTATAAAATATACATAATATTAGATCATTGTGGACCCTGTCGGGCACAGCAAGATAGGATAGAGGAAGAGGGATATTATTATATTATTATTTGAAAAAGTAAAATATAAATGTTTTTCTACTAGTCACTTCGACTTTGATCTTATTTATTAATTTTTTGGTATGCATTTTTAAGTATTCATTTTATTTCTCATTAAAATATTCATTAATATTATACTATCATTTATGGATTAGGTATTGTTTTAGCTTATTTATAAATATATTAAATTTTTGTTCATTTTTAATTGCTTCTGATACTTACTTGATTATATATTTTAAATGACATTACTAAAGTGCTTATTGAGTGTATTTTCAGTTTAGAGCCACCAAAAAACACCACCAAATAACACATACTACCTTTCAGCCAGACAGCACCTCACTAGCCACACCTAAGGGTGGTCCAGGTAATTTGTGCCCAATCACGGACTTCAATCACCGAAGCTTTAATCACTCGACGACTCGAGTCCATCAACCACTCGACTACTCGACTCGGTGCCATTAACCTCACGCTATTACGAACAATAAAGGGACTGATCATTTATTACCGTTACAATCGGTATCGTTAATTCTGTATACAGTACGACAAAGTAATGATTGAAGGGAGGTATAATATTTGAGAAAATTAAAGGCAGAGAAATGATGTTTGAAGAGATTAATCTTTAGGGATTTTTATTGCTCTGTTATGCCCGGTATAGATTGGTGAAGCATAGGCATAATCAGCTTATAGCATTCCCACTCCTGGGACACAGACCTCCTCTTTTCGAGAGGAAGTGGGCTGTAATCCAACACGCGGGCCCAGTGCGGACATCTACCAAGATGTCACATGTCTTCGAATTTTTGGTTCTTGGACATGCCGGTTTCCTCGCGATGTTTCACTTCACCGGTTTGAGAGCAGTGGCGATAAAATTATTTACACAAAGTAAAACGCCTGCCTGGGTTCGAACCCACGACGGTAAGTCGGTGCCGTTGCTACTGGACCACGACTGCTCCAGACAGAAAGTTCCCACACGGAGAGAAAATTCTTCAAATTCAAATTCATTTATTTCGTGAACACAGGGTACATACAGAAGGTGTTATAATATATAAGATCCGAGCTGTGCTCCGCCAAAAGGCATACAAAATATGAAAGGTTCAACAATAATAAAAATTTACAGAATTATTTAAAATGTCATAAAATGAGAATAGATTAGATTTAGTTAATAGCTATTATAATTAAAATTTGTCATTTAAATATTCTTAGAAAAATTACCGTGCTCGTCACTATAAAGTGAGTGCAAATGACATCTACAGAAGATATTCTAAGTGAGCTTGGGAAAAAATCGCTATCACTACATAGTATAAAACAAAGTCGCTTCTGTCTGTCTGTCCCTATATATGCTTAGATCTATAAAAGTACGCAACGGATTTTGATGCGGTTTTTTTTAATAGATAGAGTGATTCAAGAGGAAGGTTTTTATCTATAATACATGCATAATATAGTAGAGAAACACTGATAATTTTAGAGGTTTCTAATGTGATGTCGTAAATAAACACATTTTTTTGCGCTAAATTGTAAACGCTGGCTGAACCCGTCGAGACAGATCAAAATAATGTACTACAGTATTGTACACCTTAAAAAGGTCTACAAAAAAGTCCGCGATGGTATATGTCTATCTCTTAGGGATAACCCACAATAACCATTTTTTATCCTATACTTTTTACGAGAAATATTGGCTCTAAAATTATCAGTTTCTCCATTGCACCCGTGCGAAGCCGGGGCGGGTCGCTAGTTAGTTCAATAAATTATACTATGCAGCATGGGAATTTTTACCGTACTAGCATAGTAATTTTTCCATTGCCAATCAAATGCACCCAGATTATGAGACAGCACGGTAATTTTTCTAAGATTTTTCTCTCCGTGTATTAAATAATAAATAAAGGGTGCAAAATTCAATCAGCTATTGGTCGGCTTAGCATTTACTCTATCAGTAGTTACTGGTCTTTTAATGGTTGATTTTCCAATCATCTGATAACTTTATTCAAGGAATCATTTTGAAATTTTGTTAGTTGTTTCATACTGTCTACTAACTGTCAAACGCCCATTTTATTCCTCGAATAAAAGTTATCTGGCGATGGAAAAATCAGCCCTTTTTTTTTGGGTGGGAAATTATCAAATAACTTCTCCCGCTCTGGGCGGAGCGGGAGGGTGTGTCAGACTTTTCCACCCGTGTTCCTTCAGTTGCCTGTGATAGATATTTATGGTATAGGTAGATATTTATGCTAAATCATTTTTCAGAAAAACCAAACTGTAGGTACTATCTGAAAGGATTTGATTTTATATTCAATTTCTACAAAGACTTGTTAACACTCCATCAGAATCTACCACCATCCTGTACGACCATTATATTCCAAAAACACGTAACGCACTTCCGAAGACTGATTACATTCACATGGTAAACTTTGAACAGTTACGAAGATAAATTAAGTCTATTAGGTATTGAGAACCTAATACTACTTGTACAGTACAAGTACAGGTACACACAAATACAAGTTGCACTTGTGTGTACCAGCCGGTCGATTCTGTAAAAATCTCACCGTGAAATCAAAGGTGAAGTGAGCTGTCGATGTCATCCCACTGATGCTAGGGATTGACCAAGCAAACATTAACGATCATAATCGAGATTTGAATAATATTTTTTATGCTAATTCTATTGATCATTTTATATAATTTCAAAACTATTATTTCAGTTGTCGAAACATTACTATTTTGTGGGCTTTTAAAATAAAATAGCAAAACAGAAACATAGTCAGAATATCAAACTTGTTGTTTTTTCTTTTTTTTTTTCCTAGATTAAAACCCCACTAAAATAGTAATGTTTTGACTATTAAAATACTAGCTTTGCAATTATATAAAATTATCAATAGAATTAGCATAAAAATATTATTAAAATCTCGATTATGATTTTAAATGTATTTTTCGACAGACAGACTTCGAGAGACAGCTCACTCCACGCTCACTTCACCTCAGTTTTCACGGTGAGATGGTTACAGAATCGCACTGCTGTACTTACAAGTATTGTTGACCCCGAAACCCAGGGTACATACGTTCGTACCATTAATTTTATAGAAGCTTATCAATCAATTACTTTGGAGCGGTTTCGTATGGGCGGAGTTTAATTAAATTTAATTTATGGGTAAGGTGCTGCAGATGGTATGTTGGGAAAGCAATAAGCTAACAAGGTATTGAATGTTTTGGGGGATAGAAGCGAAACATTTGAAGAGGAAAACATAAGGGTCAAAGTTGCTTGAATGATGATTTGAGGTTGGTTTTTTTCCAGGAACGAAATGTTTGCATAAACGAAATAACATTTTTTTTTTCTGCTTATAAAAAAGAACAAATGTGCTAAAACCATGAGGTTGTTAGTTGTTGTTTTCGTGTTGTTGAAGTTAAAGATTGCCTCTAGGAGCCATGATAGGAAATAAAATGGAGAAAGTATAAGAGCCGGTCGATTCTGTAAAAATCTCACCGTGAAATCATAAGTGAAGTGAGCACTTAATGGTGTTAATCCCTAGCGAATGACAGCTCACTCCACGCTCACTTCACCCAAGCTTTCACGGTGAGATGGTTACAGAATCGCACGTCAGGTCCGATCATCATCATCTGCCTAGCCTTTTCCCATCTATGTTGGGGTCTTTTCCGATCCATTCTGTAAAAATCTCACCTAGGAAACTAAGGTGAAGTAGGCTGTCAATAGTACTAATGCCAAGCAACACATGGAATGACTCACTATTCCTAAGTTTTCACGGTTAGATTTTTACAGAATAGACACGCTGGTTTCATCATATTCAATTGTAATATCTTAGTAAGAAAATATATTTATTTGTGGTAAACGTAAAAGTTGGGTAAAAATCATAATCTGCCTAGCCTTTTCTCAACTCTGTTGGGGTCGGCTACCTGTCTAACCGGATGCATCTAAGTACCATTACTTTACATGGAGCGACTGCCTGTCTGACTTCCACTACCCTCTTACTGTGTAATACTATGCCCCTTGGTAAGACTGGTTGTCAGACTTTCGGGCTTCTGACGACCCGTAACGACTGTCAAAGATCCACGAATGACAGCGATACCAAGGGCTTAGCGTGTTTTCCGAGGCACGGAGGGGTCTCGGTATATAACTATAGTCACCCATCTACGGACTAACCACGGCACGCGTAGCTTAACCTGACCGAATGACCCGTGCGGCTGTTATAGCTTGGCTACAAGCCTCTCAGAAATAAAATATAAAAAATAAAATAAATAAATAAACAATACTTAGTCCTAAATGTTGATCTTGTTATTTGTTGTTTGTGTCTTAGATAAATAACTGCAACGTCGTTATCAATACCAATAAGGACACATTCCACCAAACTTTCATAAAAAGAAGTCTCATACTGAGAATAAATTTTGAATTTTTGACAGTTTTTTCATATTAGAGCTGTCAGATATTAATTTTATTACACGCATAAAATATATATGACTTTGGTAAAATCAACCCTTAGAATTGTAAATACTCTTGACAATTGAATACCAAATTAAACCTAATATCAAATCTACATAACAAACTTCTATAACCTTAGGCACCATACACACTATCGATGTCGGACACGCGGTCCGATACATTTCCCGCACCATTCGGTACAATGCATACAAGCGGCGTACCCCAGTTATGGGGACTTTACGCATAGCTTCACAAGCCATATTCATTGGGGGTTACCACCGGCTGTGGGTTCAGACACGGGGGAATGTGGTACTCGGATGAGTAAGCATGCATGATGGTTTGGGATTGATGTTGGCTATTGATGGCCGTACGATGATATATAGCTGCCTGAGGACGGTACAGGGGTGATTAAATCGAACTTAATTACCTTTTAACATGTGCATATTATTGGAAGGCATGTTCGATAGTTTCGTGTGGCTTTAATGATCAAGGGGACGTCAAATTTAACAGACCGATTTAGTCAGTGTTGCAGTTTTTTGATTTATCCTCCCCAAAAATCTAAGGTTACGTGACTCTGAGGTCACAGAAACGCATGTCCGAGAATCCTCGCTAAGCCATATACTAAATCTGTCTGTTAAATATGACGCATGTCATTTTATTTTTCAATTAATACTTTTTTTCTTTCTTACTCTTCAGACACTTGGCAAATAAAGTAGTAAGTGATCATAAATATGCTGCTGCAAATTCTGAAATCCCTAAATAGGCAGAAAGAGTCTGCTGAAGGCAGCAATAGAACGCTAGGTCTTCTTATCGCAATTCCTTAGTCACTTTTTTTTATTTTTATTCTCTGCCGGGTTCCTCAAAGAACAATTGCGACTCTTCAGCACTAGGGAATAAGATTAGGGGTGGTGTACAATATGACACTTTTGGAAGTTTAACTAATTTAATTGTACACAGCACTTTTAGTCCATGACGTGCGCTATGCGACGTAGTTACAAAACTCAAACTCAAATCATTTATTTCAATTAAACCTTTGTTTACAGGTCGACAGTTAGTCAGAAAGTTGAAGGAAGTAATTCCAAAACTCGATGGAGAAGAACGGGCAGGAAACTCCAAGGACACTCTTTTAAATCAAGATAATTATTATAAAATCCTGGGTACGTTATTCTTGTTTGCTTCTAAACTATATGTAAGAACAATGTAAAAAAAAGATGAAGAAAAAATTCAAAATATTAGATTAAAAATAAGCCCTGGCAGTTAAGAGACGACCAATCTCAACCGACGGCGCCCGTTCACAAACATGACGCATGGATCGGCACCATCCAGCTTCTCAGACATTTTGTAGGATACCCAATGTTCCAACTGTTTTATTTCAACGTAAAAAGCCTGTCCCGATCTGCTACAAGCTTTAGCACTATCAATGAGCGCCTGATATTAACTCTAATGAAGTTAGATTACGATACCCGCTTTGAGACAACCTGTCCGGCGTGCGGCCGAAACAAAGCCAATCCGGTTAATTGTGCCCGGGCCGAGCGCCATGCGTGCATGCTCCTTTATCAGATTACCTCAGCTTAGACCATAACCACAGAGCACTAGAATAGTAATTACAGCAATTGTGGTAGATGTCCAATCACACGCGAGATAATCAGACTAGTCTGTGTGCTTAACTAATTGACTGGGCGACAAATATTTAGTAATTGCGGAGTATAAGTGGACTTTAAGCAGCGCGCTAGTTGCGTAACACGCTTTCATGCATAATCCGAAGGTTTTGAAGGAAGTTTCTACTAAATTGCTTCATAGGTTTGAAAAATTCGTCAGCTCAACAACGTACATAATGAACGTGGCTAAACTGTCGAAATGAAAGGCGTTGTGATCGATTGCTATTTGATGTGTCTTATGCAATTAAAGTACCCCACAGGTTCATTTCTGGGATTCAAAATCAAAATATTTTATTTCACATAGACCTACTTAGGTACTTATGAAACGTCAGAAACTAGGAGCACGGTTCCAATTCGTCGTTTCCTATGGAGAAGAGCCGGTTTATATTGAGACTTTTAAATACTTTTTATAATTGTGGCGATGGAAATGGCCTTGAATTCTTTATTACACCTTTTAAATAAATAGTCGTCCACAAGAGATAGTAGATAAGTTTATGATACGAGTAGCAAATGGAAAGTCTCTGCCTAGGTACCAATTTACAGTAATTTATTTTGACTTTATTTTACCTTATTTGAATGAACTGTAAGTGCCGTGACCTTTTACATGTTAACTCAGACAGGACATTGTAGAAAAACAAGAAGCATCAGTAGTCCTAGACTGTAAATCCTAATTTATATTCCAAATCAAAATAAACTACCAACAACTAACTAAAATTAATTCACTCCATGCTTCCACCCACACGAGTTACATAGACTGAAAAGATTTATTGGATACCCACGGATCAGTCAAGTTGTTGAGTAAAACAAACGTTACAGTAAAAAAGAGCTTATTGTCTTTGTATTTTAATTAAAGAAACTTGCAAGCGAAAGTAAGCCGTATTTATTTATAGATAATCTATATTTTATGTAAAGCTATTATTTTAATACTGCAGGTCAAAGATTCTTCTCAAATACAAGGCACGAGCATTGATTACTATGCCTGATCAATGCATGTTGGTGATTTCCATCTTATATTTTTTATAATTAAGTATAATTTTCCTCGCAATGTTTTCCTACGTCGTTAGTAAATGTTGTTCAAGATAAACTTGTAACAGTGACCATAATAGTTTGGTAAAGTCACAGTTAGTCACTTGGTTGAGAACGAGTTAACGTTAACTACTACAACAATATTTAAGATATTGCAGCGCTACGACCGCGGTCTTCTACAACTCTATCTAAGACATTGTAGCGCTACGACCGCGGGTACTACAACAATATCTAGGACATTGCAGCGCTACGACCGCGGTGTACTACAACAATATCTAAGACATTGCAGCGCTACGACCGCGGTGTACTACAACAATATCTAAGAAATTGCAGCGCTACGACCGCGGTGTACTACAACAATATCTAAGACATTGTAGCGCTACGACCGCGGTCTACTACAACAATATCTAAGACATTGCAGCGCTACGACCGCGGTCTACGACATTGCAGCGCTACGACCGCGGTCTACGACATTGCAGCGCTACGACCGCGGTGTACTACAACAATAACATATTGCCCGCGAGAGTTGCGGCGCGAGGGGGAGTTACGTACCAGCGCTGCGCATGAGGCGGTCGAACGACTTGAGTGGTTGAGAACCTACCTACATACTTTGTGCTTGAGCAGCGAGCACTCGGGAAGCTTAACCTCCGGGTCATTAGGGCATTTTATAGCATCGTTTCTACAAAACCCACAGGTTTTTGACATCGTGAAGGCAAGCCACAGCCCAAAAATACACCAGTCACTAACTCACAGAACCTCCAGTGTTACGAGTAAAAAACAATACCTCATCAAACTTACTACATATTTCACTGTTTCACAACTTCGCCCGTAATAAAGATTCTCCAAGATTTCTTGTACCTAGCCTCTCAGCGGTTTCGACAGCGGATTCGACAATTAATCTGCGACATGGACACTACTTGGACATGAGGCTATCTACTTTGGAGCTTTCTACATGGGTGCGTCCTACATATTGCGTAAAAAGATAGCATTAAAATACAAAAATGAAATTATTCTGAAGGATCGATAACAACCGAAAACACATGTGATAGACTTTTACAACAGCCATGGATTTATAATATACAACAAACAATGCAGTATCCTGAAGAAAGCTGTAAATTGAGACACAGAAGTATATTCAAAAGCATCTATTTATTATTGAAAGGCGTCAAAATAAATGCAATTGATTGATACATCGAAAAGAAGTGCAAAAACATTCAGCTTGAAACACTAACCCACACCTATACTATGCTTATAAAAATGAAAACCAATGTCATCCTAAAAAAAGAAATATTCAGGATATTAACACACATCTCGCTTGCTCTTACTGATCTTCCTCTTTATCCTCTCAGTGTATGCAGCAACTATGTTCGACAGTAGTGGTAACGCTGAAGACTTCTCATCATCTCTCACCCCTACTTCGGTACACAGATCGGCCCTGAGAAGAGAAAAGCAGTTTTATCTTCCAGATCCCTTCAAACGAGAGAGTTGGTTCCTTTCTCCAATTCAATCATCTGTGCCAATATACCTATTACTATGCTCGGCAAGTTCATTAAAAATCATAGCTTATGATCTTTAAGGAAGGTTGGTTCCTGTATTATCAAAAACTGTAACCATGAATTCAGCACACGATTCTAGACCCCCCCCCCCCCCAGGCGTAGAAATTTTTAGTAGGTTATCAAAAAAAATCTGCCGTTTCATAGAAAAGTGCAGTACCCACGCGTTTAAACCGAATGGAACAGCTATGTGTTTTTAATAACTGACGAACAAAAAATTACGGACGGGGGACGGAGTTCGAAACGGAGGGGGTTCAGAATCGTGTACTGATTCTGTGGTAGCAGGATGCCCGTCGATGATCCTGCTATCCTGTAAAATCCTGCTGGCTTACTGGAGGTGGACCAGCATCTTAGCCGCAAGGCTGTTGTAAGTCTTAGGTATAAGAGTCCAACACGTATTATAAAGATCCCAGATCATTGAAAATAACACAGACTATATGAAAGATGTTATGGCTAGATAAGACGTGAACACAGGAATGACGTAGAGAGTAAAGATATCAGTCTTTTTCTTCCAAAGATGTCTGGCAGAATTGGCGCAGGCCAAACCAAACAAATTAGTGTTAGACCAGGAGGATCACTGATAAAGTATCTTGCCTGGTTCTCTTATCCTTCGGCATAGCAGCTTCAGACATCATAACAGAAGCTGTGTACAGGTACCCGTTCCACTCCAGGTATTCTCTCACCAGCTCGTTGACTAGAAGAACTTCATCTGATGGAGTGGGTGGTGTTGAAGCAACCCCTGTACTTTGACGATCTTGGAGAAGCCCTGTCACTTTGGCTCGAACCTGTGAAGGTAAAGGTAGAATGGAATTGAAATGCACGTGAGAATAAGAAATTTTTGACGTGCAAGATATTTTTTTTTAGCTGTATGCGTCTTTAACATAAGTGGCGAAATCTGGGTGTAACTATACCTACACATCTCTGCTTAGCCGTTCGGGGATTACAGATGTAATATCGCAGTTGTTATTAAAGAAAACCTATACGTTTTTGAAGGACTCATCCTTGTTTCCTAAAAGACTAATAAATTGTTGGATGAATAAATATCATGGTTCAACCAATCAAATAGCAGGTAATTAATGACGTAAATAAAGACACTTATAATCTGAATTGTGAACACACATAAGCATCCCATAACGTTCCCACTGCTGGGACACAGACCTCCTCTCTGTGAGAACACTGAACCATCATCTGCCTAGCCTTTTCACAACTATGTTGGGGTCGGCTTCCGGTCTAACCGGATGCAGCTGAATACCAATATTTTACATGGAGCGACTGCCTATCTGACCTCCACAACCCAGTTACTGGGTAATACGATACCCCTAGGTAAGACTGGTTGTCACTTTTCGGGCTTCTGACTACCCGTAACGACTGTCAAAGATCTACGAATGACAGCCGGGACCAACGGCTTAACGTGCTTTCCGAGGCACGGAGGGGTCTCGGTATGTACAGATGGTCACCCATCCACAGACCAACCGCGGCAAGCGTAGCTTAACCTGATCGATCGACCTGTGCGGCTGTTATTATTTAGCCACGGGCCCCTCTCCTGTGAGAACACTGAACCATGTTAATTTAATGTAGCGCTATTTAAATAAACAATTAAATTACAAAATGCCGAAAACAGATCCCGGAAAAATCCCGAAACACATGTACTGCGTTCCGGATCAGCGCACAAATTAAATAAAAATGATCAGCTCTTCATTTTGTATTTAAACATTGGGTTTTAATTCAGCCAAGCACTTAAATGGCGCGTATTATTATGCAAACCACATTATATAGCGACCACGATTGCTGTAACAAATAGTTGTGCGATCGGAAAACGGGGCATTTTTTGTAATGGATTTTTTTTTGGCTTTGTTTTATTTGTTTAAAAATAAATGGTAGTCAAATTGTTAGACAAAGATTGGAAGGTCTGAAAAAAATCAAAGATTTAATTAATTCCTGACTTAAATTGACTTTAATATATTTATTTTAATAAACCGGCAACTAAATGGACATACGACGTTATCAAAACAGTTAAAAAGTTGAGGAAAGAACCCGTTGAAGCTTAATTTGATCCTGACATCGGGTAGGCTATCTGCCTAAAGTTAATATTCCATAGGCACCATCATACAGCACGATATTGCCATTGTAGTGGCCGCTGAGGCGTCTCCTTGCTCCGCTAGGAGTAATAGTGCTCTGAGGCCACCATACTCACTGGACATAGATATCGAGTAATTACAACATACCTCTGCATTTATTTTATTTAAATATCCACTTTTCTTTAGAAGGTCTTTAATTGCAACCAATAGTTCTTTCTCCGAAATGGGTTTTTCGCTCATTTTACAAGAAATTATTACCGTTTCCGAAAATTGCCAATATAAAAGTACACATGACAGACTACAATATAATATAGAGATGTCACGTGTGACAGTCGTGTTATATATCAGATAGTGATTTTTTATTTTTGGTACGATAGGTACCCTGCCAGTACCAAGTTAATCAGTTAAGGAGTCTCATAAGTAAATATATACTTTTTTGTTATAAACTTTTGGAACGATGTTACTTATCGCATGAACTTTCGTTGTAATAGTAAAAAGTGTTCAAAATGTTATTTCCCATAAGAAACCAGTACTTTTTTCTGGCCGGCCAGTACTTGAATTTCTGGGTATATAATGGTCAACACTTGAATGATGTCTTTTGTTTTTGGGTACGAAATGAATGATGTCCTTTCTAAAATGCTTTACAAATTCACTTTTTCTTATTGGTTTAAAATTTGTAAACTAACAACAAAACTAAGCTAATATATTAGAAATTAGAAACATATTAACATTAAATTAACCCAAATCTCATTGGATATACTCTGCACGCTTGGCGAATGATTACTAGACGAAAAAAATATTACGTTTCGACCGTCACGACACTTTTGCTAATGTTGTTAATTTATTTCACTGTGGTTTTGATTTAATACATAATTTAATACATAATATACAAGGAAAAGAACTTCATTCCAGTATCTCTCGACTTTTTTTATTAGCTTACTTTTTACCGCAGTTCTAGTACATGTTTCAAACTAGCTGCACTCCACGGGTTCAACCGCGTAAGTCTTGATCCCGTGGGACTATCGGGGCAAAAAGTCCTAGTAACCTAAATTCAAGTCATAGTCTACCCACGCGCCATGTTTCATCCAAATCCGTTCAGCCGTTTTAGCGTGAAAGCGTAACAAACAAACACATAAAAAAATAAATCTTTTCTATTTAAAATATTAGTTCAGATACGAGTAATTGATTTTTAACGTATAATTAGAGCTGACATAACCTCTCCGTCCCCAAATAAACAAAAAAATATATAATACTGGACAATGAAGAAAGCTTTTCGTAACTAATAAATTAAACAAGAAATTCCTATGTGCTAATGTAAAATTCCTTCACTCACATCTCTGGCCCATTCCCCGATTCTAGTTCCAAGAAAAAGTGATCCCAATTTGACGAAAAAAATCCTTCTAAAATTAAACTTGCCTTTACAAAATTAGGTAACCTTGGTATAAAATTCAAATAAGCGAGCTCCGGGGAGGCTTTAAGTTATTCAATTCCAGTAATAGGAGGTTACTCGAGATACAGACTTATATCTGAGACATAGCATCGCGTATGAGACTCCGTATCAGTGACGTAACGGGCTATATTTCAAAATTGTTCTCTGAATTAGAGCTTGGAGAAAAATGTTGGTTTCATTCTGAACACGTTTTGTTAGGGTGGATCAGCGATTTGATGTAATAGTTTTTGGAACAAGATTCCTAATAAATTGGTAGTGATTTCAATGATGAATAACGCTATAATCTACGAGCACCGTTACAATATCTTTTGCATTTTAGTATTTCAACAATAGCAAATGGGAGCTGGTGGTGGCCCAGTGGTGCTAGCCGCGACTTACGAGTTTTAGGTCATAGAATCGAACCCAAGTAGGACTACCTATGATTATGACTTCAACAATATACCTAGTTACCAACTTCATGTAAAAATGCCGCGAGGAAAGTTTTGAATATAATTAATGTAGATGTTTATAAGAGTTGGGGAAGACCAAATAAACGATAAAAGGACTGCGTGAAAGATGATATATGGCTAAAGCGGGGGTGAGGTAACGATAGAGAAGTATGAAACAAGAAGACAAGCTGCGCCGACCTCCAATAAAATGTTAAGGGAAAGATTAGTATAGAGAGTTGTAAACTTTATTTTTTTTTAATTTTGCGAGACAGCATCACAATTACTGATAAAACTACTTCACTTGCCAGTAACAGTTCAAAATAATTAACCCTTCGTATGAACGTGGACTCACGCGAGACAATGTGTCTTTTTAATTGTTTTTGTAATTACGGCATTCAACGAGTAAATCAATGTGTATCATTCAGAATCCATCCAATCAACAGTAAAGACAAAATCTTTTCATCGGGCGCTCTTGCACTCACTTGATAAGACTGACACAGCTTGATATCACTGACATAATCATAGTCCCGTTCGCTAGAACTTCATAAAAACGTTCGGCGATATAAAAACATCATTAAAGTGATTCACTTCAACACTGCGCTCGAAAATGGTCGAAATATCACATTACTCAACGTGTACCATCAGCAAAAGATATAAGTATGCAAGTAAAAGCGAAAGTTTACTAGAAGACCGGTGGTCATCATAATATAACAGCCGTCATGAAAATCTGTCATTTTTATCAATCAATCTGCCTAGTGTTTTCCCAACCATGTTGGGATCGGCTTCCAGTTTAAGCGGATGCAGCTGAATACCAGTATTTTACATGGAGTGACTGCCTATCTGTCCTTTACAACCCAGTTACTGAGTACCTCTCCCTCCCTTTTCAATCGTACCAAAGGTTGTCTTTAAAGACCGCCCATTGTGTCACCCTTTGTAAAATTTCTATATTCATGTCTGTAATTTATATGGTGTACATAGTAAACAGTATTATAATATTTAAAAAAAAAACAGTTTAAATTAACAGCATCCACTGAGTTGATATTTTAGAGGATATTATCAATATAATATGAATATAAGCATCTCATTATGACTTCACGTTTCCATTGACTTGCAATACAAAGTAAGAATACATACCTATGTATTCTTACTCGCTCTGGCAGTGAAGTCATGCCAGAGCGAGTAAAGAAATAAAATAAAACCTCGCTGTATATGACAGTGCACACTATGTTCATCTGTCGCCTGCCACTATACTTCTTCACCGAGTGTACACAAAAATAGCTCCACCCGTATTTTTACACAGAGAGACTTTGACGTATGGTATAACGACCTGCGGCCAACTGCAAGCGCATTCTTCCTGCAGTCGGAATAACCGTGGCCGTAAGGCACTTGTCCCACTGCCGACGAGAGGGCGGTTTCCGCACTTAGTCCTTCAAGGGGACCATTGTCCGTGGGCCATGGTGGCCGTCGGTGGTTATTCCAACCAGCCCTCCTCCCTTCAGAAGCTGATTAGGTCTCCTAGTCAGTTGACAACATCGTGTCAGATCTGGGTGTCCCAAGGGTTCCTGACGTAATCTGGGTGACGGCTGTCCATTCAAAGAGCACATGCGCAACGGTTTTATCAGCCTAGCCCATATAGCTATCGACTATTATATAATTATCTCGCTCAAGAAACGTACGATGTAGGTCCCGTGCTAGTAAGAGATGCTTATAATAATAGTTTTTCGGTGACTGTTCACACTGCCAGCGAGAAATCGCTCTCCACCAGTTTGTCACAGCAACCAGCGTCGCTCGTTTGGCGGGTAGAATACTCGCTGAGGGACTCGCTTGGTACACACGCATACCTGCAAGTGACGGGGCAGTCATTCTTATATTTCGTCGCACTCGCGCACTCGCTCGTAGTCCAGCGACAAAGCCATCCGAACTACACACGCACTGTTCGTTGGTCGCAACTCGTTTCTAGTTGCTAGCTCTGCTCACTTCTCGCGAATCGTTGGCGGTGAGACAGGTGCCGTAACTAATGTTTAGGGCATTAACTTGAAGCTGTTTCGTTGGTACGTCGGTGGATAAATAACTATTTGCGGACAGCCATAATATCTCATGCTGCATCGAGGGTTAGCTTATAGAACAGAGAGGTGCTATTTAGCTTCCAGTCTTATCCTTTGTTTCGTTTCGTTGTTTTAATGCTTGGGGTACATTAGTTGATTGGAAATTTAATTATTCCTTGAAGAAGTTAACTTTATATTATGTAAAATTTTACTGGCTTATGTTTTGCATGAGCAGTTTTATGTAATGAAACGTGGTAGCCCAGTTGTATCGGTCCTGACTTACGAGTAGGTCGTGAGTTCGAACCCAGGCAAGCACTTTACTTTGTGTATTTAATTTCATCACCACTGCTCTCAAAACTGTGAAGGAAAATATCGTGAGGAAACCGGCCTGTCCTAGAACCAAAAATTTGAAAACATGTGACGTCTGCCAACCTGCACTAGACTCCCGTGGTAGATTACGACCCACTCCCTCTCACAGAGAGGAGGCCTGTGTCGCAGCAGTGGGAACAATAAAGGCTGATTTTGTTATGTTTTGTGCCGTATGAACGTTTTATACGTCGAAAATTATAGGCTTGATCACAAATGGTTGATTAAACGTAGGAGAAAAAACTAAAGCTTACAAGCATCAGTCATAGCTGACAGTAATAATATTGCGATTGCATGTTATGCGCACATGATTGGGACAATACAGCGATGATAGATGACAGGCTTATAATTATTATTACTAACTCATTTCCTTTACGAGTATTTCATTATCACTACATAGTATAAAACAAAGTCGCTTCCCTGTCTGTCTGTCCCTATATATGCTTAGATCTTTAAAAATACGCAACGGATTTTGATACGGTTTTTTTTAATAGATAGAGTGATTAAAGAGGAAGGTTTATATGTATAATACATGCATAATATAGTAGAGAAACACTGATAATTTTAGAGGTTTCTAATGTAATGTCGTAAATAAACAAATTTTTTTTGCGCTTACATTGTAAACGCTGCTTGAACCCGTCGAGATAGATCACAATAATGTACTAAAGTATTGTACACCTTAAAAAGATCTACAAAAAAGTCCTAGATGGTATATGTATATCTCTTAGGGATAACCCACAATAACCATTATTTATCCTATGCTTTTTACGAGAAATAATGGCTCTAAAATTATCAGTGTTTCTCCATTGCACCCGTGCGAAGCCGGGGCGGGTCGCTAGTATACACATAGATTATATTTTTAATTAATAGGATATAAAAACATTTCTACATCAGAGTCAGAGTCCAGAGAGAGAGAGACCTCCTAACAATGCGGGCCGTGTTCAGAAGTACTGCTTTCTGAATCAATCCCTTGATCCAGCTACCTTACGAGAGCCTCCTCAGGTGGTGGTCGAGGCTCTTGGCGATTAACCCATTGGCTGTCACGACTATTGGCACAATGATCGCTGAGTCCACATCCCACATGTCAATAACCTCGCGAGCCAGGTCAAGATACTTGATTTGTTACTAACTCATTATTGTTATATTCGGAAAACTGAGATAAAAAGTATTTGTTTAGTTTTGGTACGTAAGGCGGCTACTTTGGGATGCTAAGTTTAATGACAGACTAGTAATGTGTTTAGGATTATCCATGAAAAACTAGGTTAATATAAAGCTATGATATGCAAACTGCAATCATGACTTCAGTACTTGATTCAAAAGCCCCTAGCGAGGGAATATATAGTCCGTTTAAAAAAAAAAAAACTGCTGTTTCATTGAAAAGTGCAACCTACGCCGTCAAAATGTATGGAACAGCAATTATTTTAGCGTCAAGGTCCCCTGTTGCAAAGTATACAGGATGTATTCTAATACTTTGGTAACAATTTTTTACCATAATGTAATTTTTATCATTTGTTTCACAACATTGATAACTTCGACGAAAGCCTGTGAGAAGAACTTCAGAGACTTATATAATATCTCCTAACAATACATGATACCCTGTTTCTATCTTTCAGAATCGTTTGAGTAACTTGAGATAAAGCATTGATCCTTCATAGATCAGCACCCAAATTGCGAAACACACTTTCAATAACAATTTGATCCATTGATTCATATGTTCGAAAAAAATCTCTGCTCACCAGCGTTAGTAACGCAATGAATGTTGTTAAACTGTCAAAATGAAAGCCACTGCTACTGTTAGTTTGTGACGCAATGAAGGTTCAATTATGATACCTAATCAATTGTTACCTTGTCACTGACCCTAATCACCTCTTGTGGTTTGGAGGTTAGTGGTATAATTATACCGTAACCTGATAGCCGGGATAGGATGACCTTTTGAAATTAAGAGCTGGGTACCTACAACAATTACGTAACATGTCAAAAGGGTCAGATATCGATAGTTGTGTTGCTTTTGCTTTACAAAAATAATGTTTGCACGAAAAAGCAATTGTCACGTCGTATTCATATGTCGTTGAGCTTTGCTTAAGTTTAGATTGCCTTAAGTTTTGATTTGTGCTGCACGAGTACTAACAAATGCGTGTAGTGACTGGACAGGTCCACTCAATCTGTGTGGTGCTTTCCTTAAAAGACCATTTCAGACATCGATCTACTCGTATATGGTCTTCACAATGATCTGACTAAGATTATTTCTGGACTTTAAAAGAGACTATGAATTTTGAGTTTGTTTTGGTCTTTCTTCTTAGAGAAGATAGGAATCACTGACCTCATATAGTTTTTAAAATATGATTTACGTGTAAAAGTGTTTGTACATACAAACATACTTACAGAAATAAAATTATTTGTTATTCATCAGCCGGTTGATTCTATAAAAATCTCACCGTGAAAACTCGCGTGCAGTGAGCTGTCAGTGTCATCCCACTGATGCTAGGGATTGACCAAGCAAACATTTACAATCATAATCGAGATATTAATAATATTTTTTATGCTAATTCTATTCGACTCGTCAGGACTAGTCTAGGAAAAAAAACAGCATTGAGATTCTGATTGAGTCTCTGTTTTGTTATTTTATTTTAAAATCCCACAAAATTGTAATGTTTTGACAGCTAAAATACTAGCGTTGAAATTATATTATAATAGAATAAGCATAAAAATTTTATTAAAATCTCGATTAAGATCATAAATGTATGCTTGGTCAATCCCTAGTTATCAGGTGGGATGACACTGACAGCTCACTCCACGCTCACTTCACCTAAGTGTTGACGGAGAGATGGTTACAGAATCGCACTGCTGTTCAGAAAACCGGAAGGCATGCTTTCGACACGACCACTTGTTTGGGTTCGCCGAACAAAATAAGCGCGACGATCGCCGTAGACTTCAGTAAGAAAAACGCACACAGTAACTAAATTGGCGCTTACTACAAAATTCACAACAACATAAAGTTGCAATCAATCATCCTACAAGTTTGTTTTTCAAGCGATGTAAGCATGTTTTTTCAGGCATTTCAGTGTACTGAACTGTACTAACCAAAAAACACATAAAAACTCAATTACTTATTCAAGTAAATAGCTAAAACAAAGAATCATAATACGTATAATGGCGTCGGCCCCTAGTAACATCAGCATTCACCGATTCTCATCTCGTTTCCGAAACTGTCAACAAACAAAAGATCTTTTAAGTAAAATCATTAGTGAAATATAGTGACAAAACGAAACGTACAGTCGCACCTATAACGTGAGTACTACACTTGGCACAAAAACGTTAACTGAGCTCCGAAATGCGAGCTCGGAACAAAAAATGCAAAAGTACTGTCTTTTTCATAAAAGCATCATTCACCTGGGAACCTTTGATCGAACTCACTCGAACATGAAAGATTGAGCTCGTGACGTAACATTTATCAAAAACTAGCTTTTGTCTGCGACGTCGGCCGCTAGGCTAGGCTAACTCGCTAACTCCTTTTGTTTCCTTTACTAAACGATATGACAGATAGCTTTGTTTTCACGTTGAAAGTTTGTGGGCATTTTTGTGTTTTGTGACCTACCGTGCGATTCTGTAACCATCTCACCGTGAAAGCTTGGGTGAAGTGAGCGTGGAGTGAGCTGTCATTAGGGATTAACACTATTGACACTGCTCACTTCAAGCTCACTTCACGAGATTTTTACAGAATCGACCGGCTTGAATGCCCTATGTGTGGCCACCAATTTGTGAGTTTATCACTTTTGAGGTGTGTTCAGAATTAAAACAGTACAGCCCATAGTTAAGCAACTAGAAACTATGAAAAAACTTTGTTGAGTTCAAAAACTGTTGTTGTATTATTACTTCATTTATTACTTTCTCATGTTCTTAGCACGGCGGGATGTGCTGACGCCTGCTTTGCGGCTGCAGAGATCCTCAAGCGGCCCAAATACTATAACTTTATGGGTAACTACAGCTTTGCGCCGTATGGGGTCGAAACGCTCGGGTCATGTAGCCCGATCTGCGCGTCTCGTTTTTAAAGAAACTTCTCGCCGGTTGATCGACACTTCATGTGACCAGAGGGTTGGGTCGTTCTTTGGCCAAAGAATTAGCATTGCTATTCAACGTGGCAATGCTGCCAGTCTTCTAGGCACGTTTCCCGATGACAGCGATGCGGACGAGTACCTCGACGCCTAAATATCCTGTTGTTTTTGTATATATTTATATAGTTAGTTGATTAGTCTTTTAATTTAGTACCTAGTGTAAATAGTTAGTCAAGAGATTATGAAAATAAATATAAATTTTATTAATTTCAAATTATATTATTTTACATAAAAAAAAAATTGGGCAAAGGCCTCCCCATATCCTCCCAGGAACTCTTTTACCGCGAGATCTCTTTAAATTTATAAATATAAAAACAGGATTATACCGAAATTGGGATTATTATTATTTGATTAGTTTCTGTTATATCCGTGTTTTTCATTTCAAAATCATGATAAATAAACTGTACCCATGAATAACACATTTTTCTGATAACTTGTCAGCATCTCGACACAAACAAGAAAATTATGTTGTTGATCAGAAATTATTTTGTGAATCATAAGCAGGGACGTTGACGCACAAACTGTCACGATGGATTCAGTACATGATTCTGAATGCATTGAAATTTTTCGACGGATATTAAATAAAAGTGCTGTTTTGCTTGCAGATTTTCTTTAGATAACTGACGAAAAATTTCTGAGGGTAGTAGAATCTTGTGCTAGATGTCCCTAACACCCTGATAAAATATTATTTATTGACTGTTATGTCAAAAATGATTGACAAATGCGTGCACTGACCGGACAATCTGTGTGGTTCTTTACTCAAAAGACCATTTCAGACACCAATCTCATGTAGATTGGTGTCTGAAATGTCTTCACATGATCTGACCAAGATTATGTCTGGACTTTAAAAGAGACTGTGACCTCTGAGTTTGTTTCGGCCTTTCTTCTCAGAGTAGTCTGATAGGAAACGCCGACCTCATCTAGTTTAAAAAAAATATAATTGACATGTAAAAGTGTTTGTGCAAACCTACTTACAGAAAATAAATCATTCATCATTTATTTACCATTTATCAATGTATTAATATTAAACCTTTCTCCAGAAATCCTCTAAAATAATATTGATGAAAACTACATCAAAATCCGTGACGCAGTGTAGAATTACTAAGCTCAAAATACACAGACAAACAACTTTGTTTTATACTATTTCGAGATTAAGGAAGACGAGAAACTAAACGACCCTACTTGTTAGTTGTTTTGGCATTAAGTTCTTAATATGCATGGATGTTTAAAGTAGTAGGAGAGCTCTCTGTGAATGAGCTCCTTCGGAGAAGTACTACTTACCATAGCTACCTATTTCTGCTATAAAACTGCGTTGCTGTATTCCATCCAGTCGATTCTCTACAAATCTCACCGTGAAAACTTGCGTGGAGTGAGCTGTCAGTGTCATCCCACTGATGCTAGGAATTGACCAAGCATACATTTGGAATGATAATCGAGTTTATTAATATTTTTTATGATAATTTTATTGATCATTTTATATAATTTCAAAGCTAATTTTAGCTGTCAAAAATTACTCTTTTATGGGGTTGCAAAATAAAATAAAAAAGAAAAAAAAAAGGAACAACAACAAAAACAGAAACTTAGTCAGAATTTCAATGATGTTTTTTTTTTCCTTTTTTTACTAGACTATAGATCCAATTCACGACATTTCGTGAATCGAATGAAGTGATCACGCCACACAAACTACGTGGGATTCAATTCTATGGTCCGTCAGCCAGGCACCCACAGTATAATAAGGTTTTAGGTTTTACGGTTTAGGTTTTAGGTTTTTTGGTTATAAGGTTTAGGTAAGGCACCCCGCTTGTAGTGTACGTTGCCTTATATAAAATGTACGGCAGTGAAGGGAGATTTTTGCGCAGCATGGCCGACCCAATCTGTGCCTTAAATACGTTTTAGTTGAAACTGGAACAGACCAAATTTCTGAACAGCTAATCAATTCGATTTATGAAATTTGTTCTCAGGTAATTTGATTTGCTGGAATTTCAGTCAATCAATCACAATAGCTAACATGATTTACTGATCATCGAGGGATAAAATTGTAACACTATTGCCTTATTTGTACCAACTCAATATTTACTTACTCACCCTGTCCACACTCTAAAACTCATTTAAGTGTAATCAATTTCTCTATTTATAACGCGAAGCTTTCTAACCGCTCCCGCCACAGTCCACGCGCTTCAGGCGAAAACGCCTCTCGTTCCCGCCCGGCCAATGAGAGCGAGCCGAAGCTTCTAGAACATTCTAGAAGCTTCCTTTAAAAAACATTTGTTGCGCACCCCTTTTTTGACAAGAGTCATGTGACGTCTGTCAACTGGGCTGTGCACCGCGAAAGTGTACAATATTTTACGAGTCTTGTACCCCAAACCCTATTGTATTCTATATATAATATTATTATGTATGTATGTATGTTAAATATTTTAATTAAAAAAAATACTGTATATTAATCAATATAATCAGCTTATGTTCCCTCTACTGGGATACAGGCTCTCAGTGAGAGGGAGTGGGAGTCCGACATCCTCTATACGCGGGGTCAGTGCGGGTTGGTAAATGTCACATGTCTTCGAATGTTTGGCTCTAGGATATGCCGGTTTCCTCACGATGTTTTCTTTCACCGTTTCGAGAGTAGTGGTGGTTCGTGCCTACGACCGTCTGTCAGTCGCTTCTAGGCTAATGTAAGACTGCACGTACCGCTTTACGTCGTGTCGATCGCCCTAGCAGACACGACCGTCATTAAAATTATAATCTTTTTCAAACTTATAACGAGCTAATAAGTACCAATTTAAGTGTAGTGAAAATCCCGATTTAGGGTTTCACTTTTATGCTGCGTAACCGGGGTGCCGAGCAAGCAAAGCAGCAGAGCAAGCAAGTCAGACAGCCACGCCTTGTCATCTGCCAACCGTACAGCACAGCACTGAACTTCGGCCAACTTCCATCTCCGGCCATCGGCGGGTTTCACCTGCAACTACAGGGGAGTACCTATCCCTGCAGGAGTGACAACAGACATCCGTAACCCACGACCTTACAAATGTTTGTGTGCCTCCGGCTGTACCAGCTTGATTCAAATTAATATATACTTTTAAGTTACACACCCGTTTTTTTATTCAATCGCCAATAATCAGGTGGGAATCGAACGGGTGGAGGCTACACTGGCTAGAATGTCGCGGCCGTTACTACTGAGCCACCACTGCTCACATGTATATTAATAAATATTCTGTCAGACTTAACAAAATTGAAAATATTGGCAAAAAAAGAAATCCAGTCAGAGAGGTATAGGTCGGTATAGGCCGGCGCGTGCTGTAGAAACAAATTTTTCACCTAGTTCGGCTGCAGATACTCCCATGTTGTATTATTTTCATTATAGCCTACAAATTTTTACAGAATAAGGTTGTTGTCTTATTAATATTTTTAATGTCAATAAATAAATTATCATAAAACCATATTATTTTATTTAACTTTAAATTTCATTTCTACGTATCTTTTCAGAAATCATGAATTCCGTGTACTGTCTAACCTGACTATTCTACTTATTTTTTTAGTAAAATATATGGTCTGTATAAATACGCATAAATAATAAACTCAGATTTTACTACCAACGACAGTTACGTCACATAAAAATTGAAATAAAGGTGTCGTAAACACAATCTCAATAACCTACAAGAAAACTTTCAGAAACACACGTTTTACGATATTGTACCCATCCGTCTCCTACATAACTCTAGTGCATAGATAACAAATATCCGATGCTGGGAGATGCTTCAGAAAATACTGAATAATCACGTTGCACCGCGAGCCGAGTTTACCCGAAGCGATCCGAGCGGCGGTTTTCAAACTTGGAATGCTAACCGAAGTAGAAGCGCAGTTTGCCGCCGACCGTTGTATTGTGCGGACGTGTTTGGTCGGCTGAACAAATATCTACGGTCGTACGTTTGGTGTAGTGGTGAGCAAGTGGTTAATTTTGTTGTGTTTGATAGTATGAGGACATAAATGGTGTTTGCTTTGGAAGATTTTGGGACGATAATAAGGTGAGAATTTTGGTTTAAATATTAATTTTTATTATTTGATAAAAATACATTTTTGGGATTTTTATCTTAGCTGTTTTATTATAAGGAAATGTTAACATAGACCTTCATTTAACCACCACAAAAATTTCATCAACAAATTCAAATGTCCAATTATGAATTTTATTGCAAACAGGTCTCAAAATCAGAACATTCGCACTATATTCATCCGTAAGTAACACAACGTTAAAATTTCATCACACCACCGCGAGAAATCTCATACATAAATGTTAATTCTGAAATAATATCTCGAAATTCATTTCGCAAATTAAATTAAATCCGCTGTACCCGCAAACGTAAATGTGTGTTGAAGAATATCTCGTAGCGTTTCGCTACGCGGTGCTACGAGGAGCTACGCTGTCGCTACGAGTTAATAGTAGTTTAATTTTATTTTCTACAGGGAATTGAGACTCCCGGGAAGGAAGTTAGTATTAAGATTTAGTTGCGATTGAACTAGTAATCATTCTGGGGTTTATTTCTTCATGGTATACGTTTATGTAATTGGTTTTGATTGAAGAAACTAGTGGTTTCTTGTACTAGTGAATTAAAAGACGATTTCTTGGTATCACTGCGGTCAAGTCGGCTTCCAGAATGCTTTAGCAATACTAGAATATGTTTCATGAAAATTGTTAATGATCGTTTTCAAAGATTACGTTTTAATTAAAATAATGATGTTACGTAACTATTTACAAATGCTAAATAAAAAACGTTTTTAAGAACCGGATACATGTGGAAAGGTTTATCGCAATTTTAGCACTTTGCTGACTATAAACCTTATAGGTACATATTTTCTATGAACAATGGATGCGGGAAGCACAGAACTGGTCGAACTGGCGGTGCTTGGGAGAAGTCTATGTCCAGCAGTGGACGTCTTTCGACTGAAACGATGATGGTGAATAATGATCTTATCCTTGGTCAATGTTTGGAAGGTAAATCCATAAAGCTATAGAGGGGATAATATAATTCGTATGTTTGTAAGGAGCCTTTGCTATCACGTATAAGTTAAACACTCACGAGCATAGAGCTTATAAAATTATTTGTTTCTGTAAGATATTGTTCATTTTCATTGTCAGCGTTTCAAGACCAATTCTGTAAATTCTGTCCCGCTTGAAAAATTGCAATTATCGGATGAATAATAACTAAACTCTAGTTCGTGGCTAAATAACAACAGCCACACGGGTAGATCTTCCAGTTAAAGCAACGCTTGCCAAGGTCGGTCCGTGGATGGGTGACCATCTTTACATACTGAGAACCTTCCGTACTTAAGAAAGCACTTTCATTGGTTGGTCCCGGCTGTTATTTGTAGGTGCTTGATAGACGTTACGAGTAGCCAGAAGCCCGACAATCTGATAAGCAGTCTTACCAAGGGTTATCGTGTTACCCAGTAACTGGGTTGTGGAGGTCAGATAGAAAGCCGCTCCATGTCATCATCTGCCTAGCCTTTTCCCAACTATGTTGCGGTCGGCTTCCAGTCTAACCGGATGCAGCTGAATACCAGTATTTTACATGGAGCGACTGCCTATCTAACCCACACAACCCAGTAACTGGGTAATACGATACTACTAGGTAAGACTGGTCGTCAGACTTGGGCTTCTGACTACCCGTAACGACTGTCACAGATCTATGAATGATAACCGGGACCAACGGCTTAACGTGCTTTCCGAGGCACAGAGGGGTCTCGGTATGTAAAGATGGTCACCCATCCGCAGACCAACCGCGGCAAGCGTAGCTTAACCTAATCGATCGACCTGTGTGGCTGCTATTATTCAGCCACGGGCCCCTCCATGTAAAATACTGATATTCAGCTACATCCTGTTAGACTGGAAGTTGATCCCAACATGGGTAAAACCTAGGCAGATGATGGCGTTAAGCCTAGTATCAGTTAACGTGTTTGGGCGGGTCATGTTTGTAGAATGCATTATTTTTTATTGGTTTCATGCAGTGAGTGCCTAAGGTTAGGCGGCATCACCGACATATGTCTTGAAAGGTTTAGCGTGATGGTTCAGATACCATTAACATGAATTTGCTGAAGTAAGTAAAACAGCAGGTTTATTTATAAAAGTTGCTAGAAGTAAAGAGATGACTAGCGACTGTTTTACCATACGGACCTCGGATCCTCTGAGTTTGTTTCGGCCTTTCTTCTCTGAGTAGTCAGACGGGAAACGTTGACCTTATCTAGTTTTTTAAATATGATTGACGTGTAAACATGTTTGTTTTGTCGTTTAAACGTCTCTTAACGTTAAAAAACGTTTATAAATAAAAGGTGTTGTGTCGTAGATAGATATCATCAGCTCGCCCCTAACACTTTTGATTGGCAGTACGTAAGTTAGCAAAAAACAGGACTCGGACGAGTGTTAAACTGTTACACGTGTTAAAACAGATAGTCAATACACTTGTGTATGGGGATGCTCATAAATATTTAGTCGCTTTCACGAAGCCTTTGTTTTTAGGCAATCTGCAAACAGACAGATAAATGGCTAGACCGTATTTATAAATAAATAATAAAAACTTGATTCGGTTCAGAAAAACACAGTAGGTACCTACAATATAAAAAAAAAAAATCTAGTAATATATTACATAGGAACCTTAGGCAATGGATTTTTACAAATTCCCTGGACCCCACACTGGGATATTTGAAAAATCTTTTCCTAACCCATTCCGAATACCAAATTCAACCTTCCTATAAATTAATACGACGGGTGTTTCAAACTTAGCCCAAAAACTAAAGTGTCTCTTCACAAAAACTTAGAAAATAAATCACACGACCGTATTCGTGGAGCATAACAAAACATTCAACTGAACTATTTACAACTGCACGTGTGAAAGATAAGTACAATACGGGTTTTTCCATTTGAATACGAAGTTAGGAGCATTGAAGAAAAGCAGAGAGGCAATTCTCGTAATTTTAAGAACGTTCAGTCTGATGTCAGTCTCAATCTGTCAAATTAATACCTACATTTTTAACCGACTTCAAAAAGGAGGAGGTTATCAATTCGGATGTTTCTATTTATTTTTTTTGTATGTTCGGGCATAACTCCGTCATATATGGACAGATTTCCAAAACTCTGTTTTTGTTCAATAGAAGTTTATCCCGAAATGGTCCCATTTAAATTTCGTAAAGATCTGGAGATGAATTTCGGAGACAGACCACGGAACTCTTCAATAAATACCAGTAAAACAACCGCGATTGCTGTTATCGCATATGTATGCATTGTTTACGCAATCGCACAACATAACATCACGTCTTCACCCTATAAAGGCAGATGCAGTACGCAGATGTGTTCAGTATACCGGTGTACACCCTCATTTCTGTCAAAGTTGTAGTTGGGGTGCCTCTAATCTTGCAAGTAAATTCTGGCAGAACTTAGGTATAACTAAAAAGTGAAAAATAAAAACTTTTTTTTATAAAAAAAACAACCGACTCCCAAAAAACACGACAAAGTGAAAAATAACTTTAATTTCGGAAGTCGCTGTCAACAAACGAAAAAGCGGAACCAAATTAAAGTTATTTTTCACTTTGTAGTGTTTTTTTGGAAGTCGGTTGTTTTTTTCTTTATAAAAAAAGTTTTTATTGACATTGATCGTCTCTGGGGTGAGATTGCGACTACATTTCAAACATTTTTAATCATGGGAATTCGTCTTCAGTTATTCGGAAAATCTATTGGTATATTGTTATAGTCACTATATTCGTGAGATATTGTCATAATCACTAACATAACTCAGTGATTATGACAAGTTAAGGTGTCACAAGTGCTAAGCTTGTGAGGCAAACAAAAACTTCGAGAGAGATTGTGTTATTTACTTAGAAAGTAAGATATTATTAAGCTATAGATTCAAGCTTGTGAGATATTGTCATAATCACTAAGTTATGTGTCGGAGCTGCTAAGTTTCTGAGGGAAAGTTACATTTCATGAAATAACGTTCACAATCACAAAAGCAGATATAATTTATAATTTACGACCTCACGATAGTATCGTACTGACTACGCCGACTTCAGCTAGCTTATTTTTTATTTTGTTTTATATTATGACGTGTAAAAGTAATTCCGATAACCTATTTACAGAATAAACAATTTAATTTTAATTCACTTGACTACGTTTGGACATTTAGTCATGGCATAGTGTCTATGTGTAATAAATTATGACTAAATCTAAATCATCCTCATCTGCCAAGCCTTTTCCCAACTATGTTGGGATCGGCTTCCAGTCTAACCGGATGCAGCTGAATACCATTATTTTACATAGAGCAACTGCCTATATGACATCCGCAACCCAGTTACTGGGTAATAAGATACCCCTTGGTAAGACTGATTGTCAGACTTTAGGGCTTCTGACGACCCGTAACGACCGTCAAAGATCCACGAATGACATCCGGACCAACGGCTTGACGTGTTTTCCGAGGCACGGAGGGGTCTTGGTATGTGAAGATGGTCACCTATCCATGAACTAACCGCGGCAAGCGTAGCTTAACCTGATCGATAGACCCTTGCGGCTGTTTTTACTTAGCCACAAGCCCCATCAAAGTAATGGCAAAATCTATGTGATGAGCAATATTGTCGAAGTCATCATCGAACGTTTTGTCATAATCACTAAGAAACGTAAGTGCAGTTGTAGGTAATAGTGGTATTGTTCCCTATCAATAAGTTTTAATGTCACATTCATTGAGTTTTAGAGATACATAATGTCACTATCACTAAGCTCGTGAGTTGTTGCTAGGTAAAATAAAAAAGGTGGGATAAGAACAAGAATTTCCTTGACGGCAATACAAAGTAAGGAACAAAGGAAATAGCGTTATTCAGACTACCCGACAAAAGACGTTTATACTAACATAGAACATTCCATATCGTTTTATTGGGAAACCGTTTCGCTTTTTTTCGTAACAAAACTTCTATTTTATAAGAAATAGTTACAATTTCAGCTTTTTCTGTATCGTATAAACTGTTTTGGCTGAAGTGGTGTGAAAGTTTTTTAAGTTTGGTGAGAGCTGTCTAAAGTTAGCTCTATGAGTTTATAAGTGACGGACTTTAATTGGATAAGTTTAATTTTAGTTGTTTGAAAATATTTTTGGTTTTTGTTTATAAACTATTTTGATAGGATATTTTGGTAGGTAAAATAAATAAATAATAAATAATAATAAATTTATTTTCTAAGATTACAATCGTGTGGATTGAATACCTAGACCTCACACTAGGATTCCCTGTGTTGTGAGATCCAGGGTCCTTCGTTCCGTTTACAATTTTATGTAATATTTGCCGATGACGAAATGACGATTATCAATTACATGCGAAAGGAATCATGTGTTTATAGGCGATCTAACCTTCTATTCATATTATGAACTAGCTGCAACTCGCGGTTTCAACCGCGTAAGTTTCGATTCCGTGGGAATACCGGGATAAAAATTAAGAGCTTTAAGTAACAGCTATGTTCCTATCAAGTTTCATCGCAATCAGTTCATTAGTTTTTGATTGAAGAAGTAACAAATATATTAAATATTCCCGCTGCGCTGCAAAGGGTCACATAGGGCACTTTTGTTTAGATTTACATTTTTAAATTCGTAATATCTTTTGAATCGAATAACAGATTTGAATAATTCAAAAAGTAATCTACAGGTTTTGAAATAGTCTTGAATAAACAACTATTTATTTGGATAAGGATTAATACAAAGGTATGGATAACATGGTCTGATTTTAGTTGGCATATCTATCAACTTTTAAAATGTAAAAAAGTATGGTGACATAACTACAATAGTTGAACTGATAGTAGAGAACAGTTTTTTGTGTATATTAATATGTTCTTTAATATTGTAGAACATTTTTTTGTTCTATCATCAATCGTTTCCACAGCGCATGCGATGAAAGACATTTTATGGCAATTTTTTTTACACCTTGGGTTAAATTATTGAAATTTTAGTAACGACCCCTATTTTTTTTAATAATAAATAAATCTTATGTTACTCAGGGATAGTGTAGCATTGTAATGGTGAAAACTTTTTTGAAATCGGTTCCGCAGTTTTTGAGTTTATTCGTTACAAATACATACAAGAATACAAATCTTTCTTCTTTATAATATTAATTTAGATTAATGTCGCTTTTTGTGTGAGTGTGACTGTCTGTGAGACCGCGTTGTTATTCTAAACTGCGAAATGGATTTTGAAGCGGTTTTTACCATCGTTTAAAGCATTTAATCCTGAAGCGTTATGTGTTAACTAACTCGTTTAATTTAATTTCTTTGTTATATATTAATTTATATATAACAAAGAAACGATGTTTTGTCAAGTCGAAAGAATTGCGCAGAGCAGGCAGCGTGGCGGTCGCTTTTATGATTTTCAGTCGTACCCGATGTTGTTGTGTTCTAGAAGCTCAACCTCAAATACACTATACAAATAATATAATATACTTAATCGTGGTTGATTATTTTTATTCGTTGCCTCTATCAATTCCGAGTGACGCTGCAACGGTCTATAAAAATTGAACGGTAAATGTTTACTTCTAATCAAAGTGAAAAGAGCTAATTGTCGTTATCAAAGAAAATAACTAAAATAATAGGGCTTAAATATTCTAATTTAGAAAAATACAGGTTCTTTTTAATTTAATTATGTATCGCTAACTAGTGATCCGCCCCTGCTTTGCACGGTTTTAAAGGATTTACATAACATCGAGATTTCTTTAATGATTATCATCGTTATTTCAGCTGAGAGACGTCCTCTGTTTGACATAGGCCTCGTCATAGGTTTCTTTAATACCCATATTTAAATTTAATGTATCATAATCATAATCCATCCGGAATAAATTGTATAACTAAATAAATTCTATAACTATGTAGATACACTGAGTGACAAAAAGCGATCGATAGAATATAATTTTGATACTGCGCTCAAACTGACCAACACAAAAGAGAGTCGCCAAACGTAATGCAGCATTGATGTGCAGTCGCCAAATCACTAATGCTTAAAGTATAATATTTTCTATAGCCACAGAGCACTAAAATGCCTCGGCGGCCGCTGCTAAGTGGCAGTATCAACACTTTACATACAAACCCACTATGATTTTGACGGCACGGTTGGCGCAGTGGTTAAGCGATTGACTGCTGCGCTGCGTGTCGCGGGTTTGATTCCCGCATGGAACATAAGAATGAACTACAAAAAAAAAACAAAACCAAGCGGGTAACCGTTTTCCAAATGACGTATAGAAACTGACGGCTTTGAAGGTGGTCTGTGGCAGAAGGTGTGCTCAATGCAATTACAGTTACACGAATTTTATCAGTATCTATTGCCATTTCTAGATGCTTCAGGCGCGGTGATTCAGTGTTCTGTGGTTGTAGCCCTTATACAATGACATAATACCTATATGTAATACAGCATTGATACCAAATCGCCGTTGGCCCATACGAATTATATCATGGCTATACGCAAGGTCGTGGGTTCGATTCCCATCCAGGACAAATGTTTGTGTGATGAGCACGATAATTTTATATGTATGTTATATTCTATATGTATGTTTATCAGTTGTCTAGTACTCATAGCACAAGCTCTGCTTAGTTTGGGACTAGATGGCGTTGTGTGAAAGTTGTGGAATATTATTATTATTATTATTATAGTCCATATATGTATCTATATCTACATATTATAAAACAAAGTCGCTTTTCGTGTCTGTCTGGGTGAGCACTTTGTACTTCTAAACGACACAATCGATTTTGATGAGGTTTTCACCATCTGTTAGACAATTTATTCCAGAATGTTTGTGAGTATAAAACAGATTTTTTTAAACTTAGATATTGCGTAGAAATATCGATGCTTTGACATATCGCCACATCAGTACATTGCATCCGTTCAAAGCAAAAGCGTGTCACTAGTCTAATAATAAATGAAAAAGCCTAATTTGACCCCGAATCAAGCCCACCTAAGTTCCTGACGCCCTTTACCCGCAAGGGAATAAAACTTTAGGGAAAAGAACAAAAAAAAATAATAATAATCAAAAGTGACTTAGCGCACGCTTAGTATAACAATTTGGCGCTGATTACATCAAATAGTAGCTCGTTGTAAATCACAAAGAACAAGAAAAGGGAATATTTATTCAGGCGCACGTACGAAAATATAACTATCAATTATCAAGTTGTGTCGTTATGAAAGCTTAGGTAATTAATTCTTCTATGTATGTTGATTATATAGAATTTTTGTGGGTATTTGATTTTCCTGCTTCATAATTAAATGATTTGTAGGGAAAATGGTATATTTGTCTCGTTAGGGTATCGTTTTCATCATTCACCGTTAATTTTCAGAGAGTATAGTTACCCATTGTATCGACAGTATCTTGAGAAGCTAGATCGTCCCACAAAAAGAGTACCTGTATATTTAAATAGCTTTCTGGTGTTAATAAGATCCATTTAGGTCATTTCCATACGTTGATAAGGCTAAAAACTGTTTCAGAAGAAATAGCAATTGAATCTCAAACAGCAGCTTTGGGTGACAGAAACTTTCAATAATTCCTTTCTTAGAACTACATATTTTGCTGCTAATTGCACGTTCATAAAAAAATATGGATAAGAAGTTACCTAAGTATATCCAATCATTATCTTAACTCAATAACAAGTCCTCATTCAGTTAACATTTTCCTAACATAAAAGGATAAATCTACGTCCTTCTAATCATCTAGTAAAATACTGCTTCGAAGAGAAGTTACTTATAAGAAAACAAAAAACATTTCCACCTCATAAAAACTGACTTTTGATTTTATGTATTTTTTTTTTACTTTACTCTTTATTTTAGGATTTATCAATCGGTATTTGTTTATTTCAATAAGAAAACGCGTAATTTTCATGTAAATGGCTACCCCCCCCCCCCCCCCAATGCTTAATTAAATAAAGTATTAGCTATTATGATATAACGCGTTTATTGTAGGTATAACGCATTTAAAAAAAACCATCTCCATGTTTTTACTAGCTTTTTGTCATTGTCACTTGGGAGGGTTGGGGGAGTTAAGAGAATAAGAGTAGTTGAATTACAAAGAAAAATATTTTTTGCACAGGTTTTAAAAACCTCACCATTTCAAAAATGCCTATAATTGGTTTATTTGAAATAAATGCTTTAACTTCGAGTTTGAACCGTAAACTTGAGTTATTTTAGAGTATATTTTGTAGGCATGCATCACAAATACTTTTCTAATTGGATCGTGACTAATCAGAAAGCTCTTCATAATACTTGAAAGAAACAATAAAACTTAGCACTTTTGTTTCTAATGTAATCTTCGTCAAACATCAATTGTTTAAGGATACCGATTTAGCTGATATTGATAATTATTTATTCTTTGAAAGAAAAAAATAAATAAAAGGAAAGTTGAGGATCGGTAAAACTGTGGATACATCTGAAGTGGTTTTTCACGAAAAAGTAAGAATTCTCCTATATTGCCGAGTTTTTTTTTTACACTTTTTCTTGCAAAGTTTGCGCCGGTACCTACATAAATTAGAATGAAGTGGAAAATACTGGAAGGGTAAAGCTATGTTAAGAATGGAAGAAAGCTTTTTAATTAATGCTTTTTGTGTGTGCGCATTTTTTTAGGAGGTGTAAAAATGTTATGATGCGGGTTATCTTGGTAGAAAATGTAGGTTTCACGTTACTTGTGGGAGTTTATCTCGCCTTTCAAACTCAAGGTTAAAGGAGGAAAAATCGGGGTCGGTAGATGTTCGACATAACTTTTCATTCTGTCACAGTTACCTAAATAAATACTTTTTTACTATAAAACTAGCTGACACGGCCATCTTTGTACCGCCTCAGAATCAATAAATAACTACAAAATGTTTTATGAAGTCAAAGTCAAAACATTTATTTCAAATAGGCAAACAAAAGGCACTTCAACAAAAAAAAATTACAATGAAATAGTATTGATTCTAGTCGCTCCTTCCAAAAAGTAGTTTTCGGATGGAGGGAAAATCTTTATTATTATTAAAATTTGTCATAATTTTTTCCTACTAAGCCGACTTTGTTTTATTTATATAAGAAGTGAATGTGACATGTCACCTATCCTAAACAAATAATGTTCAAAGTTATGAGTATTTAAAAGATGGAGTAAACGACAATGTCTGTGCTAGTATTAACTGTGTGATAATGCTGTAAATAGCTCCACGCTCACTTCATCTAAGTTTTCACGGTGAGATGGTTAAGAATCGCATTGCTGCACTGGGTCTACGTGGTGGACTACGGTCCAATCCCTCTCACCGAGAGGAGGCCTGCGTCCCAGTCGTGGGAAAATTAGAGACTGATTATGCTTATACCAAGTTATCTAAAACCTTTTGTTAATACCAAATAATAATAATAATAATTTATTTCTTTCAGACATAATTCTAGTCCATAGTTTCAAATTCGTACTCATATAATAAATTACATTAAAATCACTTATAAAATATAATATCTATTAAATTCAAAACAGGTAAAAACGCAAAACAAAGTTGTGATCATTTCAAAATAATAAGTAAGTAAATACACTACACTGTACACACTACACACACTGTATACACACTACACACTGTAGTATACTGTTGAAAATTTAGTACCAAAATCGAAAAGTTTTGAAAGTGATTGTCACTTGTCTAAGCCCTCTTGTTGCTACGGATGAGAAGAATTGCCCTCGTATCTGTGAATAACAGAGAACTGCCAAAGTGGTTGCCAAGCGCAGCTGTGATTCCGCACTAAACGTAATTTTATCAAGCAGGCACAACGGTATTTTGTTTTCAGACTATTTGGCTCTTATTTTACGTTGCTGCCCATTTCGAAACTTGATAGTTTTTAGCTTATGCTTGAAACTGCCCTTTTGGCATGAATACTGTGGGTTAAAAATTGATAAAGTCGCACTATAGTGTGGCAGGGTGCCAGCTAACTGCAGCTATCTTCTTGTGCAACTGTTTCGCTAGCCCCTCATTTTTTATAAGTAGGTACGCAATGATACGAAACTGAATTATGCTTTGTCGGTAATTTAATTATTATAAAAAAGACCGATTTTTATGAAATTGGGTTTGGGGATACTTTTATCGACTTACCACGCGAACGAAGCCGTGGGAGGAAGCTAGTTTCAAAATAAATTCAGTCAACGTCAATTTCACTCCTATTAGGGAAAGTTTCAGGAATGTCACTAATTTATTTCGCTTTTTGTTTTTTATTTCATCGTGTGACAAGCTACGATTATATTAAGGTATAGATCATACATCAAGCTAATTCAATCTGTCAAAGGTCATTGGGCATATCTGACCCGCTTAGCGAAGAGTGGCGGACATTAACCAAAATAGTTTTAAACTAAGGGGAATAATATGACCTTTCATTGCATATAATTATTTAATTAAAAATCGATGGAGAAAATTGTACAAGATCGTTTAAAAATATAAAAAACAAACGGTTTCAGAGGATTTTATTTAATCTTATAAAGGCATAAAAAGAATTCCGATACCATACAGCATGGTGCACGGATGCGCCAATGTTCAGACTGTTCAGAGGCATGTATACGCTGTCTCTTTCACACATTAGACAGGTAGAACAAGTTTCGTTGCGCTCGCGCACTGTCTCACCGCCCTCCGCGCAGTCCTTCGTCACGTCATATCCGAATGAAACAGTACATATATTATGTTAAACCCGACACAACATGGAAAACAAAGTATAAAAGAGTATTACTGCTCAAGTATATATGACCGCCGCACTGTCGGGAGCTGCGCCCATATCGCAAGCATAGTTTATTATCTGTCTTGGGCCAGACATCAGGAAGCAACAGATGCACCCGCTGCCTTTTTAAATGATCTTATGCTTGATTTGGATCAAATTGAATAAAAAATATTCTAATGAATTAGCATTTTATTCATCTTCCCTATATCAGTTTATAACACGTTTTTTTCGAGATTCCCGTGGCTCACATTAATGTGACTAATGCCATAGTAAATCAGAGCCATATATCAATACACTCTGCTATATTTCGTTTGTGTCCGCCATGGGTATGGTTTCCATACTAAGGTGCCCAATGACCTTTCTTTAATAGATTTTCATCTTTATCGCGAAAGCATAAGGTTCAAAGATGATTGGAAAAATTTGATAGTTTCCGGTAGCTTGATGTGCTGGCGTCTAGACTTATTACCCTGAATTCATCTTTAGACTTTAATTTATTTACCAACTTGAGAATAAAACCATCAGAAAAAAAAAATGTAAGCTGACATATTTAGGACCCCAATAATATTGGGTAACGTGACACTTTAGGGCACCGTTATGTATTTCTGAACATTTTTTGCTTGTTCAAGTGTCCTCTACGAAAGTAATTTGTTCAGAATTGTTTACTGAATCGATTTTCGCCACTATTAGTATAATATGTAGATAATATTTTCCCAAAAATAATTAAAACTACGTAAATTATAGTCACATTTCCGCTGTACAGTCAAAACAAACCGAAATGGACGGAGTACCTACTACGCCAGACCCATAAACGTGTGACCACGCACGTACACAGCTGCGTGCGAAGATTTTTAATTTGACCACGATTTTCTCCCACCATCATTATAACTGATTTAATAAACAAACAATGTTTTACACATAATATTAGAAATGCAATGTATTATGATTATGACATAATATTGTATTTGGGTGTTTGATGGTGTGCGTTAATACCAGAATGTGTTGTGTATAAAAACAACAAACAACCCATACCCATCTAATCGTCAAAACAACACCTTATTCATCAAACAATTTTACTGTAAAAAAAATAAAATGCAAAAACAGGTACCTCATACAACACTTTACACCTTCAAAGGGCAGACCTCGTTACTCCAATGTCGCGTCAAAAATAATCCTCAATGACACGAGACAATCTATTAATGTTTATTGGAGTTTTCAGGCTTTTATCTCGAATAATGGGGAAAACATTAAGCACCTGTAAAACAGCTGAAACGTTTCTAAGAGAAATCTCGATGAGATATAGGTAGAACTTATTTATATATTTGTATGCCGATTACTGGCCGAACATACAGATCAGCTAAAATGTATAAATAACACCTTTTTTACTTATGTTCACAAATAAAGATTGATCTGATTTGATTTGATTAACTTGCTATAATTTGCGAGAAAATATTTTTATTTTACAGAGAGAGAGAGAGAGAGAGATTCGGTATGATCATTTTGTTACTGATTATAACCAACTCTATGTCCAAACAATACACATAAACGATATACATTGCCCTCCAAAAGCTAGTTGACAGTTCTCTACTTCAGCTGCAATGCCACATTCTGATACAATAACTTAAGCAATGTTATGAAAAAAACTGATTATCTTGTCATACCTGTGAATTTGTCAATAAAAATTTTACAGTGAAACATAACAAACACACATTTGAAACTAGAATTTTAAAACATAATGTGGAAATATGTACATCTGAAATGGAACAATATCAACTAACTTTTGGAGAGCACTGCATATAATGTACAGTAACGTCTCCTGGTTTACATGGGATTCCTTTTTGATAACCAAAAAAAGCATGCTAAGCAACAAAAAATATGATGGTAGTTTGTTACTATTAGAAAGGAGTGTATTAAAGTCTCAAAGTGATCAACATTTTTAACCGACTTCTATACGGAGCAGGTTATCAATTCGGATGTTTCTAGTTTTTTTTTATCTATGTTCAGGCATAACTCCGTCATATATGGACGGATTTGCAAAATTCTTTTTTGTGCGATAGGGGTTTATCCCGAAATGATCCCATTTAAATTTCGTAAAGATCTGGTGATGAGTTTCGGAGACAGACAACGGAACTTCAATAAATACCAGTAAAACAACCGCGATTGCTGTTATCGCATATGTATGCATTGTAGACGCAATCGCACAACATAACATCACGTCGGTACCCTATAAACGCAGATGCAGTACGCAGATGTGTTCCGTATACCACCATACACCCTCATTTCTGTCAAAGTTGTTATTGGGGTACCTCTAATCTTGCAAGTAAATTTTGCGATTGCTTAGGTATAACTGAAATATGAAAAATATGAACTTTTTTTATAAAAGTAAACGACCCACTTCCAAAAAACACTACAAAGTGAAAAATAACTTTAATTTCGGAATTCGGTGTCAAAAACGAAAATGCGGAAACAACGACACCGACTTCGAAAATTAAAGTTATTTTTCACTTTGTAGTGTTCTTTGGAAGTCGGTTGTGTTTTTTTTTTTTTATAAAAAAAGTTTTTCGTAACGTTAGTAGTAACGTTTTTTATTCCATGCGATATCTAGAAAGATATACCTTTACTGCGTCACATTTTTGACGTCCCCATTTGCATAGTACCTATATTAAAACAAGTTTTTAATTCTAAGTATGGTTAAGGTCTACCATCCAGCTAGCCAAAAAAGTAAATGATTGTTATAAATATAATAAGTACGCCAAATACCACTTACCCAAACTTAGTGTAACCGGAACCGACCACAATCCACTTTTTGATTGATAATAAATCGATCAAAACATTGTTATTGAACCGCGTAGGACGTATAATAACTTCGCAGAGATATTATACCGACTTTTCCCTTAAAAAGTTTAAGAACGGAAATGTTGAAGTTGAAGAAATGGCGGGAAGTGCCGTGACAGATGAAATTATGGTACGGTTTCTAATGGATCTAAAGTCGTTTCTATTACGATGTTTTATTTTAAGAATAGCTTTTAGGGAAACAATTTTTCCCTATGGATATTTTATATGGCAGCTGTTTTCTTGGATTTTTTCCCACCTACGTCATGAAGTATATACATGTTTTTATTTAAACATTTATGTTTAACCTATGTTATGGTGTAAGCTTGTTGTTCGATAGAATAATTATTGTTTTCGCGTTTTTCTACTTGAAGTAAAGTACGATGTAAAAACAAAGTTACACGTACATTTTTTTTTTAAATATTTATTTATATTTATATAACGGAGAAGGTATTTGTCTCGTTATTACTCGTATCACCCATATTTTAATTACTGTGGGTGTACTATGGGTAGTGTTAGTTATTACGCAATAGAAAAACGGTTTACAGCTCAAAGCAAATTATAATTTTACGAACAGTTTAATCACACTAGCGAATCACACACTGTAGGTACACAACTCAACGATACGAAACGCGAGACAGTTTCTCAGCACATGTTGTATGATATCTAATGGTCAAGTCTTTGTAGGCCGCTCCACCTCGTTGCTCGCTCTACTCGACCCCCACGAACTCAGGCTAGACTCTGTCCAGCGCCACCAGATGGCGCTGACTTATTTCGCACATATTATTATTATGGCTGTCTAGCTTATGGCTATTCTTCACTCGGGTGGATGTCGGAAATACACCATGGGAACGTAGTACCGGGATCCAAAGTACCCTAATATTAATCCAGGTTATAAACTATCAGTGTGCTAGATTTCGTCCAAATCCTTTCAGCCGTTTTTGCGTCAATCTGAAACATATATGATTATGTATATAAATACAATAAATATATAAAGGCAAAAATTCTAAAAACTATACATTTATCTATATAGTCTGATATCGAAAATATATGATATAATAGTACTCGTACACACCTCGTATCAATTACTTTCATTCAAAAATATTCAATGTAACGTTTTGACTTCGTTAGTATTTTTTAAAATGTTACTATGTGTTCGTTTGAGTCGTAGTTTTTAACTGACTTCAAAACGAAGGAGGTTATCAATTCGGATGTTTATATATTTTTATTTTTTTTCTGTATGTTCGGGCATAACTCCGTCATATATGGACGGATTTGCAAAATTCTTTTTTGTTCGTTAGAGGTTCATTCCGCAATGATCCCATTTAAATTTCGTAAAGATCTGGTGATGAGTTTCGGAGACAGACAACGGAACTCTTCAATAAATACCAGTAAAACAACCGCGATTGCTGTTATCGCATATGTACCTATGCATTGTGTACGCAATCGCACAACATAACATCACGTCTTTATCCTATAAACGCAGATGCAGCTTCTTGTCACTAATATTTACAGAGCAAATAGTGTTATATAAATTTGTTTGGGGTATGTATATTTAAAAAGTGTAAAAAAAAAAATATAAAAAAAAACAACATCCGACTTCCAAAAAAACACTACAAAGTGAAAAATAACTTTAATTTCGGAAGTCGATGCCAAAAAACACGAAAATGCGGAAGTAACGACACCGATTTCCAAAATTCAGCTGTTGCCTACATTTATGTTCGCATAACTCGTCAAAATGATTTTTTTTTCGCGACCGTATTCGGTAATTCAGTTGGAGCACACGACGTTAGGTCCCCGTGCTTCACCCAGGTGGAAAACCCGGGTGAACCAGGGGTCCGGAACCATTGTACTAATAAAATCCAATATTCCATTCAACCACAGGCCGTGAGTATAAGTAGCCCCCTTTATTTCCACATGGATCATAAAACTTTGATGTACCAGTAATGCACTCGCGTTTATCAGACCACCACACCATCGCATTATGTGGTAAAAAGTTCCATAATGAAATTCGTCGGTTGCTTGAATTTCAACCGTGAACTTTTTGATAGATTGGTGTTTATGATGCATTATTTTCCATTACTTCCTGTAAGTTATTACGCTCTGGTACTTTGAGTGTTTACTGTAGGTTATTGTTAAAATTTCAATGCCTCTTTTTAGGGTTCCGTAATCAAAGGGTGCAAACGGGACCCTATTACTAAGCCTCCGCTGTCCGTCCATTCGTCCGTCCGACTGTCTATAATAGATTTCTACCTAATACGGTTACGTTTACACTCTGTGAAATTTTCAACTGTGTCGTTTAAAATTTTACAGTGTTTTAAAAAAAATAATTAAAGAGGTTATCCAGACAAGACACGTGTTTTTTTTCCCGGCGTTTTTTGCATCGTAGTACGAAACCCTTCGTGTGCGAGTCCCACTCGCACTTGGCCAGTTTATTAACTTTATTTTATTTTTAAATATTTTTTTTGTTATAGCGGCAATAGAAATACACATTTTGAAAATTTCAAATGTCTACCAATTAAGGTTCATGAGATACAGCCCGTTGACCAACAGACGGTCGGACGGACGGACAGCGGAGGCATAATTAATTTTTTATTTTTATTTTATTTATTAGGGACATTAAACAGTTACATGCTATAGAAAATAGAAAAAATCCTTAAAAGCTAAAGTTAACAAACATGTAACCCACACCAATAATTATCCACATCTTAACAAAAGTATTACAGACTAGGTAGATCTTACAGAATACAGAGCTTTCTGTGACAGCTGTGTTTAATGTTCAAATTAACTTGTTTCCATTTAATTCAATAATTAATTATCATGATTTCGTTATGTATGATTCAATTTCAATTTAGTAAAATATAATAATATAATATAATGTAAATAATAGAATTAAATCACCGACAGCATACATACGTACTCATTCCTTCTCTTTTTGTACATCAAGACAAGATTGTGGCATTGAAAATAAAGACATTCTTTTATATTTATTGTACTATGTATAGATACAGAGGGGCCCGTGGCTAAATAATAACAGCCGCACAGGTCGATCGATCAGGTTAAGCTACGCTTGCCGCGGTTGATCTGTGGATGGGTGACCATCTTTACATACCGAGACCCCTCCGTGCCTCGGAAAGCACGTTAAGCCATTGGTCCCGGCTGTCATTCGTAGATCTTTGACAGTCGTTACGGGTGTCAGAAGCCCGAAAATCTGACAACCAGTCTTACCTAGGGGTATCGTATTACCCAGTAACTGGGTTGTGGAGGTCAGATAGGCAGTCGCTCCATGTAAAATACTGGTATTCAGCTGCATCCGGTTTGACTGGAAGCCGACCCCAACATAGTTGGGAAAAGGCTAGGCAGATGATGTATAGATACAGACAGAACTAACTACACTAGATACCAAATTAAATGACCAACTAACGTACTATACAAATAAATACAAAAACAAAAGACACTCAGGCGTCGAAGTACTCGTCCACATCGCTGTCGTCCAAAACAAGATATTCTTAATTCTCCATCTTAATCTAAACCATCTCTATTTATTTTCAACTCCAGACATACAAATAGCTGTCTTTTAAAGCCTTTGGAACTAATTAATCAGTTAGCGTGTAATCTGATTATTCCACAAGTTTCAAGATATATGGCATCGCTTTACTCGCAAACAACTTCGATAAAAGCTGATTACAAACCAAATTATAATTGAGTTTATATTTCAAATACCTAACGGACAGGCCTTAATTTAGAGTTTTCGATTGCTCTTTTTTTTATATAGCAATAAGATTTTTTAGATTTGCTGCTGGGGAGTTTGTTGCGCCACTTCTTCTTCCCAGCGAAAGCACTAGGAAGTGGTGAAGGGCGGGCGTTTTGGGGGACTGTCTATTGTAATTTTGACGTTCGAAAAGTGCTGATTCTCAGCCTAGTTTGAATAAATGACTTTTGATTTTGATTTTGATTTTGATTTTGATAAGAACTAAGTTTTAATAAAATATAACAAAATAATGATTGGAATACGGATTTTTTTCCAGTCTTGCCATAAAATCTGATTCTTATCTAAATTAATCTTTCTAAAGGGAGGTCTCTATTGTTAGCCTACTTATTATTGGTAGTTCACTGTAGAATACGTTTACTGCCCCCAAGACGATTCATCATTACCAATTACGCGCGGAACATTCTCGTCCATCCAATCTATCTCGCAACTAACCATTCTCACTATCTACCATTCACAAACTTCTCCACTAGGCAATCTAGAGAAGAAGAAAAGAAGGAAAATAGACCGAAAGACACACAATATATTCTGCAAAAAAAAAACAATCCTCTAAAAAGAATGTTCAGGAATTTGTAGCTGCGCCAAATAGGTCATTCATCATCATCGTTTCACCAGAAAGACTGCTGGACATAAGCCTCCCCCAAAACATCTCTGCTTCTCGTATCCAGCGAATTTCTGCAGTCTTCACGAGGTCATTGGTTCAGTTCAGCAAAATTACCAGACAACTATGCCTTGAAACTGGTTTTCAACACGACCTGAAGTTGTGAGGTATAAGGCTCACGACTCGAACCGCTGATACTAACACCATTAAAGGATAGATCTAACAAATTGTCGAGATTACACTGTCGTATGTAAAACCGAGGTATTCCACTCAGACCGATGTGTTCACGCCTCATTGGCAACGCATAGGTAATCGTCTCAACGCCTTCGCACGCATTCAAGCGGTTTACATTATCAGGACAGATTAACTCTGTGATCAGTGTGTCTACTGCCTTAATTTGAACTGACGCTTATGTGCACAGGTACTGCGTCAGACTCGTTGCTTCTTTTAGCGGTGTCGATTCATTGGGTTAATATTACTTGAAAAGCTTCAAAGAGGGCTTAAGTTTACATCACACCTCTGTACTTTTTTTAAATTATTTCTGAATGGGTCCGCTCTTGACCTCGATCACGCGTGATGGTAAGCGATGGGTGAGGTCTATGATGGAACCAGCATACCCAGAAGATGCCTAAGACACTGGAGCTCCCACGCATCGACGAAACACAGCACGCTGCTTGACGCCGGACTCCAGTGGGAAGGTGGCCGAAAACCAGGCGGGTGCTAGCCCTACTACGGCAAGGGAAGAATTGGCTAGTCAAATGAGGTGTTGGGTGTGACTGTCCAGGATGCGCCGAGCGCTCGGTTCACTTGAGTAACTGGTGGAACAAACTGCGCTTAGGCGCTGAGGCTTCTTCATGCATCCCAAAATATTGTAAAGGGGTAGCTAGGTAATTCTTCCTGTATTTTGCCAGTTATTATTCCACTCGCATTCGCCCATGCCTTCACGTGGATGTTCGGAAATAATCCCACGGGAAAAGACTAGAGGGATAAAAGTATCTTATGTCCTAACCCAGGTGGGTCTACGAGTGTCCCAAATTTCATCGAAATCCGTTCAGGGGTGCCAAAGTAACAGACAGACAGACAAAATTATCTTCGCATTTATAGTTTGAATTTAAAACGGGGCGAGCCTAAGGCACCTCGCGCACTAGACGGTCACGACCACGACCAGTGGCCGCAACGACCAGATTAACTAAAGAAACCATATGAACGCACACCGGGCTGGCACGACTGGTCGTGGTCGTGGCCGTCTAGTGCGCGAGGTGCCTAAGCTGCTTGTGTGATGATGATTCTACTTGAATTATGTATTACTTTCGGACGAACTCCCCTACGAGGTGCTTTTCTACTAGGTATAAATAATTTGTTAGAACTGTTAATACAGAGCCGGGTGCATGAAGTTACTTATGTAATTAAATTAAAACGCGACTGCAGCGAAGGTATCTAGAGATACCTTCGCTGCAGTCGTGTTTTAATTTAGTTTTAGTTACGTTATTATTAAAATTCTTTGCCAGGTTTTAATAATTTGATATAGGGCTCCTGCTGAAATACCCGTATATTTTGAGATTTATAAAAGAAAGGCGCTTTGAGACTGATAGCTTATTTAAATTTTTTACTACAATTTATAAGAGGTTTTTATGCAGTACATAAACGGTAGTGTACCTTATGTTTTAGATACATTTTTCTGGCAAAGATTGGAAGCAGCGCACATGTCTACTCAGTCTTTTTATAACAACCAGCTGTGCCCGCGTGTTCTTTCCGGTGAATGTCGGAAGATAAATTGGATTTCATGTGTTTTTTTTTTTGCGTGAAACCTTAATTCTTTTTCTAAAATAACACTTTTAACATCGGCTATCTGTCAGTGAACGTCCTGTCAAAATTAGTCCAGCCGTTTCGGAGATTAGCGGGAACAAACACACGAACATTTTAATTTCTTTTTTTTTGTTATACCGTACATAATTACCGTATATATACGTACCTACTTTAATATGCATTTAGTGAAACGCTGTTATTTTGACATTACAAACAGACACGTAAATTTTATTAATCGGTTTGGATTTGTTTCGCACAGTTGCCATTTAGTCTGCCAAGCGATTTTTGTGATTATGTCAACATAACCGTTCATTGTAAAGTTGCGTAGTTTGATCGATAGAAAATATTTTGGAACCGAAAATATATGTTGTCAGTACAACTATTTCATCGTGTGAATTTGAAATGAGACGTCCTGCCACCTAACATGATTTTGCAAAGTAGTATGTGATGCTTTATCTATTTATTATACTAGCAATGCGCATCTGCTTCATACAGTTTTTAGGATTTGACGAAACATCGAGATTTTTGTGCTGTATATTTGTTAAATATCTATCTATGTAGATATTATAAATAACCCTTCCAGAATACATGCTCTGAATAATAATGAAAACCGCATCGAAGTCCATTTTGAAGTTCGAAGGAGGAGGCGGAACGCGTGAGGGAGAGGCAATCTTTGCGCCCTCACACCCCTAGTCGCCGCAGGAGACGCCCTGGGCGTCGGGAGTCAAGAGCTGACTCCCGGCCACCGTAGGCGCGGGCTTGCGGACGGCGAGCAATGGGACGTTTGCCGTCCGGTAAGGACCAGGCCCGGGTCGACGGCGCGTTGTGTTCCTCGCGCGCCTCAAAGAGATGTCAGCAGTAACTGACGGGGTCCACTGGGGCCGATGCTTGCCAGGGTCGCGGGTTGTTCGAAAGAGTTACCGTGGCCCTTGGCACAGGCAACTGAAGGAACACGGGTGGATTTTAGTCTGTAAAAGTCTGACACGCCCTCCCACTCTACCCAGAGCGGGAGAAGTCATTTGATAATTTCCCACCCAAAAAAAAGTCCATTTCGAAGTTTAGAAAATAAAAGCGGTCGCGATGCAGCCACGCAATGCGACTTTGATTTTGGTGACTAAGGGCTGATTTATCAATGGTCAGATCTTAACTGAAGAGTAACCCTTTGACAGCTTTTGTACAGAATGAATTTCAATCTGTCATATTTATTCTTCAGATAAAAGATGGCTGACTATTGAAGAATCAGCTCTAAAATGTATATGTCGAAGTAAGATGGTTGTAGCCCTGATATAGTTCTCTTCGTTTAGTATAGGATCATTTAATAGTAATATTTTGTCAACTGTATCGCATTTTTAACCGACATTAGAACAAGGAGGAGGTTCTCAATTCGGTTGATTTTTTTTTTGTTTGTTACCTCAAAACTCCGCTATTTACTAGCCGATTTGTAAAATTCTTTATTTTTTATTTTAAAGGATATACCTTTAGATTAGTCATATTGAAATTTCATAAAAGTCGGTTCAGTAGTTTGGTTTTTAAACCAAAATTACTGGGAAAAATTCAAGTAAACGAAATTGTTTTTGTATGTAGGTATTTACGCGATATCTCCGGTATTGTAAATCGATTTAAAAAAATATTTTTAATGGATAAGGTATGATCCCATATAAATTTTATTGCTTAGGTAGTTTTTGAGTTAGCTTCAATAATAGGATTTTTCGTTAATTTATATTGATGATGTTATAATAACTTCTTGTCCCTGATATTTATATAGCAAGTAGAATTCGTTTGGGGTAAGTACAACTTAAAAGTGAATAATAAACTTAAAAAAAAAAAACAAGCGACTTCCAATAAAGACACTACCTAGAAAGTGAAAAAGAACTTTAATTTCGGAAGTCGATGGCAAGCGACGAAAATGCGAACCCAACGACACCGACTTCCGAAATTAAAGTTATTTTTCACTTTAAAGAGTCTTTATTGGAAATTGGCTGTTTTTATTATTTTATATAAATGTTTTTTTGGGTAGCCATTCTTTCAAGATACCTTCGTTATGACTTTCGTTACGCTTTTCTAAAACTTTTTCTATGCATTTTTTTATCCCAAGGTCCGTGGTCTACTTTTGGTATCTGAATCAGAATTGAAGATCCAACGTAAATGTCGCAAAATTCGTTTGAGGACTCTTTTTTCATTTTTTCAACCCATATTTAAAAAAAATATATATTTTGACTGTTTTATTCAAAATCAGTAACCATTTGTGCAAATCAAAGAAAATATATACTTTTAATTATTTCACTTGATTAGTTACTCCTAATTAAGAACCGCTTTCATAAAACTATATTACAGTATATAGCTATGTCCGTAGGGATATAACTATATCACGGCTTCAACCATCTTACTGTGACATACAGATATCTAGATAAAGTTTCTAAAACTAGTTGATACCTGTTTTACCGGCAGTAATCATCCCACCCCAAGCTTTGCAAAGTCCCTTTGCATTCCAAACTCTAATCTTATGTAAAACGCTCGGTCAATACATGGTTTACTCGATTTATTTTCCGTCCGTTCTGGATTTTTTCACAGGAAATTGAATTCTCCGTCGTCCACGGTACGTTTGAAAGGAAATCTGTTCTAATTTTTTTCTTTTTTTAAAAATGCGTTCCAGTGTTTCTTTTACGAGGTAAAAGTGTTGCATTTTTTTTTCCTTTTTTAAGTAGAATAAAGTTAAGTAACGGGATGGTATGCCTCCTTTCTGGATACTTAGAAAATTTTGGGGCTGTCATAAACTGGGGTTGGTAAAAGCGTTTTGTACTATAAAATGTTTAAAGACTGACAGCTCAAAGCTTTGAATAACATAATTTTTATGAGCTTGTTTAGTACCTAATGTTTTTCGTGTTATATGCTGCATAAAACAATCGTAACATTATATAATGCCTCGAGCAGAATGGTATTTGATAATAACATAATATCTCGCCTTCTTTCCTTGAAGAGTTGGACAGAGGTATATCCAGGGACTTAGAAACACCTTCATAAAGGTTACAGAATTATAAGTTAACCGAATAAAAACCAACAGAATCAAATAATCTAACCCTTTTTAATGTGTTTTTCCATGTGTTAACCCAAAACACTTTTAAGGGAGTAACAGTAATATATCTGTGACCGATATCATCATCATCTGCCTAGCCTTTTCCCAACTATGTTGGGGTCGGCTTCCAGTCTAACCGGATGCAGCTGAATACCAGTATTTTACATGGAGCGACTGCCTATCTGACTGCCACAACCCAGTTACTGGGTAATACGATACCCCTAGGTAAGGCTGGTTGTCAGACTTTCGGGCTTCTAACGACCCGTAGCGACTGTCAGAGATCCACGAATGACAGCTGGGACCAACAGCTTACTACTACAGGAAAAAAGATATCTCGCCATAACTTCATTTTGCAGCTCGTGGGCCAACTTTGGGCTAAACATTCACAGAAGAGTCGTAGTTCAGTTATAATAACTTGACTTGGGGCCTGTTACTATTGCTGAGGAAGCTGTAGCTACCACACAACAATAAAAGACGACAATGCCAAATAAATCACAATTGCACAAAAAATCGTACATGTGAAATTTGTACTACATGTAAAAACCTGCTTGTGGTAAATGTATCAAGTATGTAAAAAAAACTAATATATGTTACAAATGCCATAACGAATAAATCTGTAGAAATACATAATAATTACTGTTTTGTCTCTTTTATGTGAATTATTCAATATTTATCGCATATTTTCGCAATAGAATTACTTACAGTCAATTTGACGGTTGCGGCCGTTATAGGTATTTTTGGTAAAATTTCGAAAACAAAAAGCATTATTACATTGATTTTCATTACCAACATTTCAAAACCAAAATTTAGGAAAAGTCATGAAATATCAGAGAAATATAAAACACTGGTAAAAAGATATTTGGGATTGCTTACGCTAAACCGTCAAATTGACGGCGCTGGCCCTTCTAGTGTTAAATGAATATGACAGGCACAATAATTATCACTTACAGTTATGAATACAGTCTTAAAACTAAGTATATCATGCATCTGCCTAGTCTTTTGCCAACTATGTTGGCGTCAGCATTCAGTCTAACCGGATGCAGCTGAATACCAGTATCTTGCATGGAGCTACTGCCTATCTTACCTCCACAGCCCAGTTACTGGGTAATACGATACCCCTTGGTAAGACTGGTTGTCAGACTTTCGGGCTTCTAACGACCCGTAGCGACTGTCAGAGATCCACGAATGACAGCTGGGACCAACAGCTTAACGTACGTTCCGAGGAATGGAGGGGTTTTGGTACATGAAAATGGTCACCCATCCACGGATTAACCGCAACAAGCGTAGCTTAAACTCATCAATAGACCCATCCGGCAGTTATTACTTAGCCACAAGCCCCTCACCTCTTAAATCTAAGTAAACGTTAGTGCGAAAAGAGTATTTTCAATTTAAAATTTAGTTTTCGTGCTAGGCCCACTGATAACCATTTCTCATTTTTTTTTGTTAACCTATGTTGTCCCACGGCTGGGCAAAGGTCTCCGCTATACTTTCCAATTTTTCTTATGTTATGCTTTTCCGGGGCAATTGGTCAGGAAAGACTCCAAATCGTCACGCCAGCTGTCAGTTCTTAGGCATACCTCGGTGACGACGCCCGTCTTCAGGCACCCACTGAGTGTCGATCCTGACCCATCTGTTTTGATGCATCCTATAATTATGACCATTTCTCTTAGTCAAGTAAAAAAGCTTTAAAAATATGTTTGATTTCACCATTCCTCCATACCACTTCCATACGTGGAACAATGCCTATTAACACCGTATCTAAATTGCTTAGCACCGAATTAACGATTTCCGCATTTCAAAGAAGGTATGTGGCGACTTTGAAATGATTAAAAAACGTCCACTTGTTTTGAAATACGTTGTTCTCACATGCAACGCAATACTGCGTCCAATTAGAGGGTTTTATAATAATACAGCTTGGGCTTTAGAATGAGCGATTCCTGAGACTGTGTAGTGAGCGGATGTAAACATCACACTAATATTATAAAGGCGAAAGTTTGTGAGTGTGTGTGTGTTTGTAAATTTGGCACACATGTAGTTTATAACCAGGATTAACACATATGATACTTTTTATCCCGATATTCCCACGGGATGGAAACATATGCGGGTGAAAGCGCGGGCCGTCTACTATTTTATAAAACAAGTAATCACGCAATTAAAATATTTATTCCTCAATTTTCATGATTGCACCTACTACTGTTTGTCTCTGCATCAACCAAAGGTTGACTGGTAGAAAATGCCTATGGCATTAAGTCCACCTCTGTAAATGTATGTGCTTAAAGTATTAAATAAATAAACAAATAATAAAATTCGAAGTTATTTAAAAACTATTCTTAGATTGTTTAAAGAAAAAACCACATTCGGTTAATTTTTACACCATAAAAGAGTTTGCTGATGGGAAAGATTTTGTAATGTAACCTATATTATTTGCAAGCAAAACATGTATGCTCTATAAGGTATTTTTAAAACCACTTCATATACCATGTTTTATACAAACAAGTATTATTTCTATTTCATAAATGATTTAAATTCTGTAAGTAAGTTTGTACAAATACTTTAACACGTCAATCATACTTTTTAAAAACTAGATGCGGTCGACGTTTCCTATCTGACTACACAGAGATGAAAGGCCGAAACAAACTCAGAGGTCACAGTCTCTTTTAAAGCTCAGACATAATATTGGTCAGATCACGTGAAGACCATAATATTCTAATGCCTTTTAAATAAATGAACTATACAGTCCGCCATCCTAGCTGCCACACACAAACGCCTGTATTAATGTAAACCGATGCATTGTACACTTATGGCGTAGAATCTGGGAAATTTAATTTATGGCGGGAAACACGTTCCACAGAGGAAGCCTTTTAATGAATAGAAATGTAATTCTGCTCTACAGTGCATGCGAGCCAAATGAACCGACCCTTACACGTCATTAGATACGTGGACTGTTATTAGCTGGTAGGTGCATTTCGTAGTACATTTGTTTCGTATTTTGCCGGTTGCTGCTGTGATTGGGAAATTCTGTTATTGTTATCAGTAATTATTGACGTGGCTAAGTAATAACAGCCGCACAGGTCGATCGATCAGGTTAAGCTACTCTTGCCGCGGTTGGCCTGTGGATGGATGACCTTTCTTCTCAGAGTAGTCTGATAGGAACCGGCGACCGCATCTAGTTTTTAAAATATGATTGACGTGTAAAAGTGCTTCTACAAACATACAGAAATAAAATCACTTATCATTTAGTTATTTCTATCGTCATTATTAAAATATTATTATGAGTTAGCCGGGACTGAAGAGGTTATTAAAGCTCTTCCTATCTGTCTGCGTATAACCTGTTTACCGGACGTTTTAGCATTGCTTGCCTTAAGTACAACGTCTTGGGGTGAAAATTGATAGAAAATACAGCAATCTATAAGATGTTGCAACCGAACTGAAAAAGTTAAATAATGGCGATGGAAATTGTGGACGGTGGAATTAGTCCATGAATTTCATCTGCCATTATGAGGGGCCCGTGGCTAAATAATAACAGCCGCACAGGTCGGTCGATCAGGTTAAGCTACGCTTGCCGCGGTTGGTCTGTGGATGGGTGACCATCTTTACATACCGAGACCCCTCCGTGCCTCGGAAAGCACGTTAAGCCGTTGGTCCCGGCTGTCATTCGTAGATCTTTGACAGTCGTTACGGGTAGTCAGAAGCCCGAAAATCTGACAACCAGTCTTACCTAGGGGTATCGTTTACCCAGTAACTGGGTTGTGGAGGTCAGACAGGCAGTCGCTCCATGTAAAATACTGGTATTCAGCTGCATCCGGTTAGACTGGAAGCCGACCCCAACATAGTTGGGAAAAGGCTAGGCAGATGATGAATTTCATCTGCCATTACTGATAAATATTTTTTTTATTTTTTGTTGCTGAGTGAGCCCGCTCTGGATGAGGTCTATGATGGAACGAGCGTATCCAGAAGATGCCCAAGGCACTGAAACTCTCACGCATCGACGAAACACAGCAGAATGCTTGACTTCGGTGGGAGGGTGGGCGCAAAACAGATGGGCGTTAGCCCTACTATCGAAAGGGGAGAATTAGCCAGTCAAATAAGGTATTGGGTGTGACTGTCCAGGATGCGGAGTGCTCAGTTTAGTTGACTAACTGGCGAAACAAACTGCGCTACACGAGGAGGCTTTTTCATGCATCCCAAAAATTTATTTGATAGAACCTAGCCAATCGATTGATTATCTTCAACTTACAATAGAACCCTACTTACTACACCGGGCACAGTGAAAAGCAAAAATCAAAGGAACACAACTATTGGCAAAAACTTGTCAAAATAATAGAAATTATTTCTAAAAGCGATCACAAAAAGAATAGCAATCAAAATCACACCACACGCACGTCACGCGGTCCCAAGACAGCACGTGCCACGTTACATAAAATAAAATTCCTTTCCTTAACATAACCGTTAAATGCTGATACGGTGGCAATAAAAGTATATTAACATTTGGAGCATCAAGTACCTGCGATGAGTCTCCGTACGATAGTTAATATATGAAAGGAAAATATTCTCGTGGTACGTGACGAAGTGGAAAGTTTTCTGTCACTTTTATTGGTCTGACTTTGGTTCTTAATTCAAAGACATGTGGCACCCACCAACCCGCACTGGCCCCGCTCCCTCTCACAAATATAATAATAGAATATAACATAAAAATAGAATAGAATAGAATACTCGTTATTATGTACACCATATAAATTACAGACATAAATATAGAAATTTTACAAAGGGTGCACAATGGGAGGTCCCAGTTTCCCAACAGTCATCATCTGCCTAGCCTTTTCCCAACTATGTTGGGGTCGGCTTCCAGTCTAACCGGATGCAGCTGAATATCAGTATTTTACATAGAGCGACTGCCTATCTGACATCCACAACCCAGTTACTGCGTAATACGATACCCCTTGGTAAGACTGGTTGTCAGACTTTCGGGCTTCTGACTCTACCCGTAACGACTGTCAAAGATCCACGAATGACAGCCGGGACCAACGGCTTAACGTGTTTTCCGAGTTTCCCAACAGTGCAAATATTAAATGCTGATTATGCTTATGCTTGGTTGGTCTTCGACCAAGCCTCGGGTCTACCTTTACGATGTGTAAATCTTCGTCAAAATTCAAAGAAAATGCGAGATACTGTACTCTAATTATCACAGTAAAGAATCGCTTATGGAAATAAAAATGCTGTTGAAAATGTTAACATAACTAATTTATGAAACAAGCTAAAACGAGAGCACAGTGTGCTCGTTAAAAAGGAAAACCAAGAAGATAAAAGAAAAACCAGTCTGCACCATTAACAACAAAATAACGTGTCCAGCACGGTTGCAATTAGGTAGTTAATCGATCTAGAAGGTTGTATTGAACAGGGTAAAAGTACACAGATCAACACAGTTCGCCATCTTTAAAAACAAAACACACATTCTTCACAGTAACTCCGATTCAAATCCCAACACATTAAGAAAGCAGAGCTACAAGCTACAAGTCACACCCGCTTTGAAAAGGCTCGACACATAATATAAAAATATTCTTCGCCACTTCGTAACCCTTAAATGCCGTTGTGAAAAGTAGTACTAGGACCGTACGGTAAACCTGCGGCCGACGGTTATGGCGAGATTCCAACCGTAATGCAGAGATAGTTCGCAGTTTTCTAGTCGCTTTAAGCGCCAACCGTTTTGGTTTGCAGCGCTGTTTTTCTTTTTCACCTACGCTTTAAAATAGGCAATGTTAAAGATTTTTTTTTTGGCTTGCATTGTAATGTTTTTTGGTGAATGTGCTGTTTTACAGAATGTTGTTGTAAATGTGAATTTTGGCCTATTTGGAATTGTGACGATATAATGTGCAGGTTTTTTATACAGTACTAGCATCCGCCCGCAACTTCGTGTGCGTAGAATTCGGAATTCCCGCCGTTTAAATCCTAGTACCTATTTTCCCGTAGGAATGAAGCATTTTCCCGCGGTAAGAAGTAGCCTATGTTCATCAGGGATAATGTCGGCTTCTAATGGTAATACAATTTTTCAAATCGGTCCAGTAGTTTCGGAGCCTATTCAATACAAACAAACAATCAAATCTTTCCTCTTTATAATATTAGTACCTATAGATATGGTAGTGGACGTTAACGATAATATCGTCATGTCGGAAATGATAAAAACGTACATTTGAGCTTTTGATCGTTCCTACTAACTAATATATTGGTAAGTGAAATGGATTACTGTTGTTGAAAAAAGCCAAAACATTAAATATGAACTACAAAACAAACTACTAATATACAGTATGGAAACCTTTCTAATCGCCTTTTCTGACGATATACAACAAAATGAACGAAATTGGTCGCGAAAAAAAATCAGCTGTTCCCTACATTTTGACGAGCTAAGCGAACATAAATATAGGAAACAGCTGATATCTTTTTTTCTCGACCGATTTCGTTATTTTTTTTGTATATCGTCAGAAAAGGCGACAACAAGTAGGTATGTGGTACTCGTATAATTTATTGCATATATGTGGTTTCCATACTGTATAAATCCTGACGCAAACACTTGCTCTTGTTCACTATAAAAGCGCTTGTGACAGGCAGCCAGGCAGGAGTTCCACTGAGTTAAACTGTCTCCGTTTTCCTTCTATCAAAAATTCCCTACATAATCGATATTCAAACGCAATAAAAGAAATCCAACAATTCACAATCACGGTACCCCATTCTTCACCCACACTCGGTCGCCGTCAACGGTTTAACCTTACACATGTTTTTGTAGTTTTATTCCAAAGCTAAACGAAATGTCAAGGTGGCACCACTATCACGGTCCGAAGTACCGTTGTACCGAGAAAGGGGCCCCGTATCGCCACCGACAATTCCAAATATATTTCCCCGTTGAAATTTTGACGTAATCTCAACGGTTGCGAGCCCGTAAATTCAAGTTAAAATGCGGATTTTAAATGTTGTTGGTATATTTTTAAGTGGAATGTCTATCAGATTGTATACTGCTTTTTATTTCAGGGTTAATATTTTTGTTTGAATTAAGTTCGTATTATCGGAATTCATAACCAATTAAGTACGTATTGTCGGAATTCAAACCAACAATACTATTATGTAAAAATCCCACCGTGAAAACTTAGATGAACTGTCGTTCCACGTGATGCTAGGGATTGACATAATTGACCGCTCATTTCAAGCTCACTTCACATAAGTTTTCACGAAGATGTTTACAGAACAGATCGACTGATATACATGCGTTAAAATGAGAAATATGCTGATATCATTATGAACAAAAATCGTTCTAAAATTATTTGAATGCCGTAACTAAGTTACCTAACAAATAAAGTGCTTCATCATCATCACCTACCTACAGCAGTCCACTGCTGCACATAGGCCTCTTTACTTGAATGCCATACAGCTTGATTCTTGGCATCCAGATGCTAAGTACCAGCCACCGTGCTAAGGTCGATTGTCTCTCCACCTTTTTTTTTTTTGTTCTCGGGGTGGAAAATCCTCATGGATGTCCGCCGCCCTGGGGCGGGCGGCGGGGTCTGTCAGACTCTTACTGACTAAAAACCACCCCGGTGTTCCCTCTCTCACCTACGCCGGGGGTCGCGGGAACGAACGATACTTCCGCAACCCCCGGTTGGTGCTGGCCCGCACCTGCGGGCCTCCTCGTGTCAGGGGGGGAGTGAGGTGTTAAACTCCCCCAGCGACGTCTAAAAGGGGCGCGCGTGGAATACTACGCGCCGCCGCCTCGGGTCCTGATGTGTGGGGGGCGACGGACGTTCCCAAGTCCGTCGCCCCTGGACCCATTTAGGGGGGCTGGAAGAGGGCGTTGACCACCCTCCGCCGACGCCTGGTGCGCCTGCTGCGGGCCGGGTGAGGGGACGAGATCTCCCTCTCCCTTTCCGCAGCCGCTGCGAGACGACTGTTTCGCAGAAGGAAACCACCGATTGTCTCTCCACCTAGTCTGAGTCCTGCCTTACGTTTACCGATTTGCAGTCTCCACTCAAAAATCTACTCATGTCTACCCCAACGGTCATCGGTTTAAAGTGCTTAAAGTATTTTATATGAAAACAATTGTTATATATTGTTTTCGTAGGTGTAGTCATTACTTGATGAAAAAAAGTTTAATAATGAACCACAAAATTCAACAAAAATGGCGTTTTACCACCGAAAACATTCCGGCAGACAGTGTTGCCCTGTCACTAAATAAAATATACAACTGACACCAATAAGTCGTATAATTAACCTTTTGAAAGTCTTAAGTTACACAGTTCGACATAAGCAATTGTCTTTCTACTGTGTCTCTAATTACGGCATTGGATGAGTTAATGTTATAAGAAATCGAGACAACAGCAGGCAGACTAACGTAACGGACGCTAAATATCATAATGTTTCCATTCAAAACTCTGCAATGTACACATTGACACGTTGAGGATAATTTCACAAAGTGAAAAGCATTTTTCCACCCATAAAATGAAACCCATAGTATCTTATTAAAACTAAGTCGTAACCATCTGCCCGGACTGTCAATTCATTGCCATGTTTATGTCAATTCGTTGCCACGTTTCTGTCAATTCATTGCCGCGTATCTGTCATCATTATCGGTTTCATTTCCGTTGCGTTACGTTATTCTCTGGCCGTCGCATTATGCACCTTTATTAATAATGACGCACCGTGAAATGGAATATTTTTGGGGTATGTCATTACCATTTCGGATTGGTAATGAAGGAATATTATGCTTTCCTGGCCGTTTTGTTAAAATTTTAGGAATAATAATATTGATATTAAATAACGATGTGATAGAATTTATGTTCTTTTTTTATTTATTGTCTTTCTGTCCATCAGCCTATAATGTTCCCACTGCTGGGACACCGGCCTCTCGGTGAGAGGAAGTGGGCTGTAATCTACCACGTGGTCCCGGTACGGGTTGGTAGATGTCAAAAATCTTCTAACTTTTGGTTCTAGAACAGATCGTATGTATAACGTATCTTCACGAAGTTTTCGTTCACCGTTTTAGAGCAGAGGTGATGAAATAATTTATACAGACAGGTCCTTTACACAGTAAATGACCCGTCTGGGTTCGAACCTACGACCACGCATCAGTCATGCCCATTACCACTGGGTCACCAATGGTCTCATTGTCTTTATGTATGCAAAGTAAAATCAGTTTGAATATTTGCAAAGGAAATTAAGTTAGAAGTAAAGACACTGATGGAAAAATAGATAAAGTAACCTGAATTGGGCAGTCGTTATTTTGAAACTGAATATAGAATTAGTTAGAGTGTGCGCAAAATAAGACTGCGCGCGGCCGAAATGTGAAATGATCGTTTGCCGCTATCCGGACGTTTATTTCTGGTGTCCAGAAACATATACTGAATACATGGTAACAGATAGCACGTTTGTTTTTTTTTTATTGTTTGTTATTTATAAGAATAATGTCATCAGAAATATTCAACCATTAGAAGATTACTTATTTATACCTTAAATTTTAAAAGTAATGTAGAAATAAAACAACAATAATGAACGCAAACGAGGAACATGTAACTGCTTTCAGACGAGTATTAAGTAAGAATATCGCGGCGGGATTTTATCGCGCACTGGATTTTCTACTCTCGGTGCTAAGCATTGCGTTTAAAATCCTGTGCGCGAAAATAAATCGTCGCGGAGAGAACGCACCCGGGCAAACCTGGGCTTCATTTGGTCATACACACTCATACTATTTACTCTGTTAAAAGTTTTGCCATTACAAAATAATAAAGCACGCAATAATGTTATGAGTAAGCTGAAAATAGTGACATTTTTATTACCTTAACCCTAGAGTGCTCGCGCCCTTATTTGTTATTTATTTATCTTACATAAACAGACAAGAAAAAACAGAATAGAAAAGTAGGTCGGTACAAAGGTGATGCCTATTTCATAAGAAATCTCTTCCAGCATACCTGCGATAGGACAATAGATAGAGAGATGTAGACAGCGTGTGAAAGAGTAAAGGAAAAAAAAATACATAAAATTGTAAACAATTATTCACTTAATGAAAGTAAACAAATACTATGAGAATATACTTACATACATACAAATAACACACACCCAAATATGATGAAGTCGAAAGGTGTAAAGTGTTCTTTATGTGAACTTCCTCTCTCCTTAAACATTATCATTATATTTTCTTGGCTCCTGTTTCATGTCTATTATTATACTCGTATTGTAAATTAAAGTCGGTTTTCGTGTCTGTCTGGGTGACCGCGTTGTTCTTCTAAACTACGTAACGGGTTGACATGCAGTTTTACCATATTATAAAGTATTTATTTTGGGTTCGACCAGTATCGCGTTACGCTTGTCAGCGGGACCTGTTACAAATTCGACCAGCCGGTCGATTCTGGAAAAATCTCACCGTGATAACTAAGGTGAAGTGAGCTTAGAGTGAGCTGTGAGTCATGCTGATGCTAGGGATTGACAATATTGATGACTCACTCCACGCTCACGTCACCCAAGTTTTCACGGTGAGATGGTCACAGAATCGCACAGCAGGATCGCGTTGCGCTTGTCTGCGGGACCTGTTCAAATAAAGTTAAGTGGCTCTCATGATTTCAGTTATAATTTATTCTCTTAATTTATAATAGGTATCTACACAAATAAAATGAATTACAAAATGAAATACAAAGAAAATGAATAAAATAAGTGCTCAGTCTATAGAAAATACAAAAGCAAGGGTATATTTTAAAAGTTCGTTGTTAAATTCAATTGTGTGACAAGATGGCCGTCCTTTGTGACATTTTTATTTGACTAATGAGGCACAAGTTTCTAAGTGAACCGTCTACATTTAAGTTTGGTTTAAGAATTTAAGATAACTTTCAAGTTATGGAATAACAAACTGAACGTCATACTGAAAAAAGTTCAAATTCAATTGCAACCAAAAACTTACTAGGGCCTTTTTGTTACAAATGGTCACTCAAAAACCAACTTAGAATACATTTTATTGAAGCAGATAACTGATTAACTGACGATGGAATGTAAATTATATGTCATTATGAACCCTGCTTTTATTAAATGAATGAACTGGTGAACAAACGAAACAAAACGAAGTAACTCATATTTTAAACTGAGGTTTAAAATATGAGTTACTTCGTTTTGTGACGTGAGAATTTCGTGCGAAACGTGAAAATTTCCGATCTACTATTTAGAAAAGTTTCCCAAACTACTCACGGACGTAGGTTTGATCCTTTAGGATTAAAAAGTTCTCCATTTCGAATGAAACTTCCAAAGAACTATCATATTGAATTTCCGACGAGTCACCAAAGTATTCCGTACAAGATAAGCTATATTTCCTCCTTACACAACAGTATATACCAGCCATACCAAATAAAAATCACAAAACTTTTGCACTTACCAATCTCATTTTCCGCAATAAAAAAATAAATTTAACCCTTTCTTCACATTTACAAAATTCAATTTGAACAAAACGCCTTCGCCTTCGTCGTAATAATATGACATTAGTAAAAAATAAAAGTAGGGTACTTGGAGCACTAATAACACGTCTATTTGGCACCGGAAAATTGCCAAATCGCTGCCGCGGCTCGCCATGACAAACAAAGGCCTTTCGATACAGAAAGGGGAAGATAAAAAGAGGTCGTGTCTGACAAAGCTTCGCTGTGGTCGCAAATGCGTGAGCAATACGTAATAACTGGTCGTTCGTACTTGTTTCTCCCTGTTTATATACGTGTTTCACAAAGGCTTTATTTTCGTGTGTGGATTTTTGTGACGATAAAGCAAGACTGGAGTTAGAATTTTGTGGTTTATTGTGAAGAAAATGTCTTGTCAGTACATCGGGGACAATAAAATGGGGCACTCTTTTCCGTCGTAAACTAAGTACACTACGTATGCTAGTATCATATCGTCCCCGCGTTTCATCATCATTACCCTTTTCCCAAACATATTGGGGTCAGATTCGCAAACATGAATTCTTGGGGCCCCTTCCCACGGCAAAATCCCGTTTTTTGCAGGTACGGTTTTTTGCAGGATCCCGTTTAGTGGTGTACGTGTTTAAATATACATATTCACACAAGCATCCTGTTTGCAGTATCTGGAAAATAGTATGCCTGTGTATACATGTATATTTTTGGTCCTGCAAAAAACCGTACCTGCAAAAACGTGATCTTGCCGTGGGAAAGGGCCCTTACTCGAAGTGTCACCATACATACGTTTATAGACTTAATATTACAGGTAACCGATATTTAGGTTTCTTCTTCCTTCGTTGGTAGTATAGTTCATATCTATATAAAAATATTAGTTAATCAACTAGGAATGGTAAGTAAAGGGGCCCATGGCATGTGGTTACGTATTCTTAGTCTCGTGGATGTTTTTCTATTATGTATCATTTTATATCATTACAAGAACTTCTACTTACTCGTACCTATAATTATTTGAACTACCTCTAAGTCCTGTAACAATTGAACTACTAAAACTATGCCAAAGTATCAAAGTAGTATTAAATACACAAAACTAGGGCCGAAAATAATCAAAACCAAAAGTCTTTTGTCTCAAAGCAAGAATCGGAGTCATGAATACAAGGCGAAAGCTCCGTCTCTGTGATTTAGGTCATCGTTCTGACTTATATTGACGAGATGGGATGCTGTTCTTTATTCTGCGGTAAGCCTTACCGAGTGAAAGTATTAAATAAATTCCGACATGAAGTGACATGGAGACACTTAAATGTCTTTCAGTCTGATATCAAGTGTGTCACGTCTGATTTGCTGTCAATAGAATTTTTATTAGTGCTCTTCTCTGTTAGAGGTTTGGTATAATGGTTTAATATTGTTATTTATTGCATTCTAGATAGTTGGAGTACCGATATTAATAGTCTACATGGTATTTTGGATTGTTTTGTGAAAGAAAAATATTTTATTCGAGACACGCCCAGGAAATACAAACATTAAATGTAACAAAAACATAAAAAAAATTATTTAAAAAAAAAAACAACCGACTTCCAAAAAACACTACAAAGTGAAAAATAATTTTAATTTTGGAAGTCGGTGTCGTTGGTTCCGCATTTTGGTTTTTTGACACCGACTTCCGAAATTAAAATTATTTTTCACTTTGTAGTGTTTTTTTGGAAGTCGGTTGTTTTTTTTTAAATAAAATTTTTTATTTTTCACTTTTTAGTTATATCTACCCCAATCAAATTCATATAAACACTACTTGCTATGTAAATATCAGTGACAGGAAGCGGCATCTGCGTTTATAGGGTACAGACGTGATGTTATGTTGTGCGATTGCGTAAACAGTGCATACATATGCGATAGCAGCAATCGCGGTTGTTTTACTGGTATTAATTATTATTATAATAAAAAAAAATTATAACCTTTGTAGTGAGTACAGGCGTGATATTATGTTGTGTGATGGTGTAAACAATGCTTAGATATGCTATAGCAACAATCGCGGTTAATCTGCTGTTATTTATTGAAGAGTTCCCCCGATTTCTACAAGATCCCATCATCAGATATTGAAATGGTGACAATGGGACCACACGGGAAGCACCAGCTTTCAAATAAAAAAAGAATCATGAAAATCGGTTCACCCAGTCGGTTATTATGAGGTAACAAACATAAAAAAAAAAAAAAAAAAAATACAGTCGAATTGATAACCTCCTCCTTTTTTTGAAGTCGGTTAAAAACAATTAAAAAGAACAATAAAACTTTTAAATTTATCTAATATTAACTAAGAGAATAGTGAAAACAACAAAACAAAAAAAAAAGACTGCGAAGCCAAAAAGGCTCCTTCATACCAGTAGCACATAGGCATGTCTATTTTATTGACCAAAAGTTGTTTTCGTTGCAAACTTGATTGATTTTATTCGGCGCTGCTCAGTCGTCGTTCTCGCCGACGACGCCCATAAGCCCGAAAGCCCATTCTCTTTATTTATTTGAAAAGATACGTACAGCCCACAAAATTAATCACACTAATATTATAAGGGCGAAAGTTTGTGAGTGTGTGTGTGTGTTTGTATGTTTGTTACTTCTTCACGCTCAAACGGCTGAACCAATTTTGATGAAATTTGGCACACAGATAGCTTATAACCAGGATTAACACATATATTACTTTTTATCCCGATATTTCTATGGGAACGAGACTTATGCGGGTGCAGCTAGTTGCTTATAAAATTGACATACTCTGTCAATCTGCAACAAAAAATCGCCAAAAAGACATGCGTTTTTGATTTTTTTGGCTCGAATCAACAACTGCCAAGAAATAAAAGTTGTGAACTTAATTTTAAAGACTCATTTATAAAAAAAAAAAAAAATATAATAAAAATAATGTTCCCATATCCACTATTTCTCACTCAATTATTCTAAGAAACTAAAATTTCCTTTGCAAATTAACTAATGAAAATATTTTCTTCTTTTCAGATAAATATAGTGGTGTATTGTGAAAATGCGAGTGACTTAAGTGTAAAGTGTTCAATATGAAGACCTCTAATTTAGTGTTGACACTCATTTGTGTCATTTCCCTCACCTGCACGCAAGCCAAAACAGGTGAGTTTTAGTTATATCGTGTTATTGTGACATTTACCTTAATAACACAAAAATGTCTTACTCATTTATTTTGAAATGGAGGAATACAATTCAAGGAGGAGACCAATTTCATTAATTCAATTAAATTATGTAATAATGAGAACACTGATGGCGCACTTACGAGTTGTAAGGTCGTGGGTTCGAACTGGGGCGCTTTACTTTGTGTTAATAATTTCGTCACCACTGCTTTTAAAACGGTGAAGGAAAACATCGTGAGGAAAAAAAAAAGAAGAACCGAAAATTCGAAGATATGTGGCATCTACCAACCCGCACTGGGCCTGCGTGGTAGATTATCAGCCCACTCCATCTTGAAGAGAGAATACCTGTGTCCCAGCTGTGGGAAAATTATAGGGTGATTATGACGTTTACGTAATAATAGGCACTCTTTTTTCTAATTATATCCAAAATCGGGTTCAATTATTTACTTCTGGTAAATTTTGGTAAATGTAATTCGAAGTGGAGCGCTGCTTGTAACTAAGTTTGGAACAAGGAGGCCTATTGTATTACGGGTTTTGCACGCTTTGCGGAGAGATTTACAGTCTTCAGGCATCGTATTCTATTACTCAATAAAATTTTAGTATATATTTAGGTTTACTACCTAAATATAAAATATAAACAAATTATTAGTAAGTACAAATTTCAAATCTGCCCGAACACTGTCTTTTAAAATACAGACCCCCTTGTTAAAGATACAGGGCTTATAATTTTATTTATACGAGTATATGTACATTTGTGTAGCCTTTTAACTATTATACAAACATTATGCATAAATTATAATATATCTGTCGCAAATGGTCTGTCAGTTTGTGTTGTAATCCGCTGTTTTACATAACTGCTAGCTGTTTTACCAAACAGCTCCGTTACGTAAAACAGTTAAACTATGTTCAGCTGGTTTGAATTTGCGTTATGTTTTACAAAACTGTCCTAGTTTCTGAAATCGGCTCTCAACAAAGTCGCTCGTGCGCAAACGCACACTCCACTACAAGGACTACCCTGTAACTTGCGCGACACCAGCTTTCACTTGCGCTCTTCATCAGGTGACCTGAAGCCGTGAAGCCTGAAGCCCTTGGGCTATCTTAAATCTACACCCACTTCGTTGCTATTGGACAAAATAAATCACTTACCCTCCTATCTGTCTCGGCGCACCTTGAGCTAATTAGTTTAACAATCTTATCATGTCCTGGTAACTTGAAACTATGTATGTAGTAAGGGTGGTCCTTATTTTTTCGACTTTTAAATTATCCCCGGGGCACTTTCTCATTTGATTATATACTTCTAAATATGAAATAAGTTTTTTTTGTTTTTTTTTTGTTAAGATTTAGAGGTCGCTGTCGACCAGCTGTCAAAATTTTTACAAAAAGCATTGAAAAATATCTTAAATGATGGTTTCATTAATGTTTCATTTAGGTGTTTATATCATATTTTCCGTGCAAGTAAAACTCGCATCGACAATCGCTTTTTATCCCTTCCTCCTCTCGACCTCTCTTCTGTACCGACGCGTCGAGATTTAGACCGTTCACACAATCAAAAAGATAAGACGTACGCGTGCACACTAACATCATAATACGTTAAAAATTGGTTTGTGCGCATGCGTAATTGCGTAACCCTTGTATCTTAAAAATGAATGATTCAAATATCTACGTAATATCCTAATTTATAATAACAACAATAATTTTGTAATATTTTTTATGTCCTAACTATAAAAATAAAAGAATCTAACAAATACAGATTTCGAGTTTTTATTTAATAATAAATAATAATAATAATAAATCCCTGGACATTTCACACAGCACCATTTGTCCCAAGCTAAGCAACCTAATGCTTGTGTTATGGTAACAAGATGGCTGATAAACTACTTATATACAATTTTTTTTTTTTTGTAAATACATACATATTATAGATAGAAAAACACCCAGACTCGGAACAAATACATGTAGGTCATACAAATATTTGTTCCGTGCGGGAATCGAACCCGCGACACGCAGCGCAGCAGTCAATCGCTTAACCACTGCGCCAACCGTGCCGTCAAATTTAAAATTCAAACCTTGGTAGCGACCCCTAAATGTCATTTAAAAAATTCAAAAAAAATACTGAAATACTTTCTTATGGTATATAATCAAATTACGTGGTGCCCCGCGAAATTAAAGAAAAAAAATTTTTTTCTTAGGAATAAGGACCACCCGTAGTATCAACATCAAGATGAACAAATGTATTTCTGGCAGAAACATTTGTGAAATGGGCACCAATGTTTCACCCCTCTAAACTAAGTTTCCCAACGCTATAAAAGGCTGAGGGAAGAAGACTTATCCTCGGAATTTTACCGATTTAAGGAGGAAATGAAAGAACTGTTCTAGTCCTTCATAAATACCCATCAAATCGAATTAAAAATCATCATTGCCAATCTTAAAGTGATTCAACTAGCAAATAGCAACATAGAAACATCTGTCGCGTTTTTGACTAAACAAAATGACAAGTTCCAAATTAGGATAACTTAGTTAGAATTACAGGCGAAGAAAGACAAAAATTATATTACTGTCTTGGAGGATTTGCAACCATGCTCGAGCAAGAATAATATTGAATTAAAGAATGTCCCTCAGGAAAACCAAAGAGGATTTAATAATTATGATAGGTATTTAGTCTCGCTGAGAATATTAATCTTGATATGAGTAAATGAGACATCTAGGACATCTTTAGATCCCAGGAGAAGAAAGAAGGGATGAATAGCCTATCGTATTTGAACTGGACTCTGCAATTCTAAAACAAGATTTATTGAAAAACCCTAAGTTGCGCAACATAAAAACCAAGACGAAACTTCAAGCAAAACACCTTGCTATCGGGGACGTTCCTGTGTTCGTTTTGTTTCAAAACAACTTACTCCCAAAGACGCCCGGCTATTTTTCTTACTCGGGACTTAGCTAAATCAAAACAGTAGGTATATAAATTCTGCCGAACTGCTATTGGTGGACGAGGATGCTAAGTTGATCTTCGTGAAGAGTTAATCACTGGTACATAGCAGTCTTCAAAGTGTAATTAAGAATTCTATAAATTCCAATTATTTATTTACTTTTGTTGGATTTATTACTGGCCTTTATTTTGTTTGGATTATGCCGTAATATTTATGGATTGTAAAAATTATAATTAAAATATCTGGAAAATCGTCAAACGGCTGTTTTACATAATGGAGCGGTTTTGTAAAACGCCTAACGGCTATGTAAAACAGCGGATTGGACAATGCATCTGCGACTAATCTACCACTGTTCTAAATCTGTGTCTATGTATTAGTTTGGATAAGAAAACATTATTGTATTTACTATAAAAACATATTTAATCTTGTTATTGGTATTATCTTTGGGCAATATATTTTGAATATTTCAGAGTACTTTATTTACTAACTCATCGCTCATAGTTTACTACCCACCCACTTCACTTCCAATTAATCAAAATCATCTTTCTTATTCCCATCAACGTCTTCGATTGACTGGCAAAACAAAAGAACATCAATAAAATTCCAACTGATTGATTGCTATCAGAAAGTAAGAAGTCTTTCTGATTGCTAGCTGTCGAGCAATCAGTCATGAATTCATGACTGACTTTCATTGTGTGTGATATGAGTAGCGACTTTGATTGAGACTTCAACTTGATAGGGTATTGAAAGAAACAACTGCATTTATCGGTTGTTATGGTAGAAAGGGCGGCCTGTCTAGCCTTTATTATTATGGCAACGCCTTACACTTTTCTGTCAGTATATTCGATATTATAAAAAAAGAGTAATCATTTTCCATTGTGATTTACAAATTTTTTTTTATTTGCTGTCCATATTCCCGTTTATTTGGTGTGGTCACAGCATGCCGTCATCTCGACTCGTACGTTTCTTGAGTGAGAAACTGTCCTGTCACTCAAGAAATGTTCAAAAGATTGTAGATCCCGCCTAAGGTCACATTAGTGTTGTCGCTGGATGCAGTTGCCTCTGTCGTCGACGCATGTCGTTCGTGTGTACGAGCGCTTAGGAGGGTTGGGAGCAGAAGGGTTTGTCAATTTCCGTTCAGTCCCGTATAAATTAAAGCTGGCTTACAGAATTGATACCTGATGTATGATACGTTGGGTTAAATGATTCAAAATTAAATTTGAAGCTACAATTGCCTGACCGTGATTCAATGATGGAAACCAATCACTAAAATTGTGAATTTAATTTTCGTATTTCCGTTTCAATTGTTTTACATTACAGGCGTTGAAAATATACCTATCATTGTGCAGTAGGAATTTGTTTTTAACGAAAAGATGAGATAAGGTTTCGCACTAACCCTGCCAGCGAAATCCTATAGGATGCATCAAGACAGCGGTTGATCGACGACACTGTGATATATTTTGAAATACTATGATGCATGGGAAGACACATTTTAAGACGACACACGTTTTTCTTGCCGTGAAAAACTACGATTTATAGACGGTCACGGTCTGAAAGCTTGCTACCGGACACGTTTTTATACGGCGTGGTTTATTTGCCGTGTGTAGGCACGATCGTCAGTGTTGTATGAATCACTATGGAAGATTGTTGACAGGCACGTTATTTCTACACTGAGAGAAAAATCATGGAAAAATTACTGTGCTTTCTTATAATCTGAGTGCATTTCAGTGGTAATGGAAAAATTACCATACAGTAAAAATTCTTATGCTGTACAGTATTGGACAAAAAGTGAATTTTTCCCAATCTCACTTAGAAAATTTTCTGTAGATGTCACTTGCACTCACTTTACAGTGACGAGCACAGTAATTTTTCTAAGAATTATCTCTCCGTGTACGGCGCGAATTATCTGCCTCGCGATGTTTTCAAGTGCTTGGTTGGATTTGAACCCACAACCTACAACTGGCAAGTCACGGCGGCTACCACTGGGCCATCACTGCTCTAGACAAGTGTGTTGACAAACCAAATTACTGTTTGTATTTAGGTATCGTATGTAGTATTTTTCAGGCACAAATCATGGTTGAACTTGACATATATCTAACAAAAAAATTCTGCATTTAACGTTAGTCCTTTTGTTTTTGAATACATTTTATTTATTTATTTAAATCTTCAACCACACAAATGTACAGAGGTGAACTTAATACTATAGGCATTTCCTACAAAAAAATAAAAAGATTTAAACATATGAGTCTTTAGTTTGGACTACTTGAAATTACTGCTTAGCCAAATGATTAAAAATCTCTACATATCACATTATTGAACCAGAAATAACAAGTACCTACTGTACAGTATTTAACATTAATTCAATTTAACATCCAGACTGACGTATTCCAACAAGACAACACACAGTGTAATCAGAGGTTTCTATGTAAATCAAATGCAACCAAAGAGGAACACAGTCCGTACAGGATTTGTTAACAGAATTGTTAATCCTATTCAAATATCCCATTACAAATTCACTTAAAGCAGCACTAGAAGTGTTTAAATCATTTTGATTTGTTGCGCGCCGGATAGTTTTTGGTTGAAGATTTATTTGTGTTTGAAAATGAATTCTACTTAGGACTGATTTTTCCAATGCCAGATAATTTAGAATTTTGGACAGTTCTTCCATACAAAATCTGTCAGACGTCAATTTTACTGCATGAATAAAATTACGATTGATACATTAGCCCTTAAAGAAACCTGTCAGTTTTTTATCCAACTATGGCGAAACCTAGTAGGAGGGTAGTGTTTTAATGGTTATTCAATAATGTTACTAATCGGCAAAAAATAACAAGGGCAGTAAGTGTATTAATGACATCATGATTCCAATCTGTAAAAGGGATGGTGCTATCGGTAGCGTATTGTTCCGTCTCTCTCTCGCACTAGAATCATAATACGACACCGGGGTTTCTCTAAGGATGAAACAATATAACTATACACATTAACACCAGCTAGAATGATTACGACGCCATTGAAATTACAGGCGCAATCTGAAATATTTCAACTTTTTTTCTTAGGTTGGCCTATTGTTATTGGAAATCGCCTCTGGTTCTGCAACCCGTCATTCTCTTGACTTCAATTGTAGCTTTTTACACGGAAAGAAAATTCTTAGAAAAATTACCGGGCTCGTCACTATAAAATTATTGCAAGTGACATCTACAGAAAATTTTCTAAGGGAGATTGGGAAAAATTAACTATTAGTCCAATAAATTTTACTGTGCAGCATAGAAATTTTTACCGTGTTAGCATGATAATTTTTCCATTACCACTCAAATGCACTCAGATTATGAGACAGCACAGTAATTTTTCTAAGATTTTTCTCTCCGTCTATAAGGTCTATTTGACGCAACGGTCTACCTTTTCGTCTTATTTCGCGCAATTGAAATCAATTCGGCCTATCACAGTCCACTGGACATAAGACTCTCCCAATATGCGCTATAACACCCGGTTCTCCGTTTTCCGCATCTAGTATTTTTCTTCCATGTTTCTCTTTTAGTTGTCATCTCGGTAGTCACAACCTCTCTAGTCATATCAGGTGATATGACTAGAAAGGTTGTGACTATCACACAGTCCATCCATCGTTTTTTTGGCCTTTCCTTACTAACCATCCACATTTATACTCAAAACTTACTTACTACGAGTACATTTTACCCATTCTTCCGCATCACATGACCTTTCCTCTGGCAAACTCATTTCTTATTCTATCCATTCACGTAACACCACACACTCCTTTTAGCATTATCATCTCAGCTGCATGCCTGCAACCATATTCATCCCTTTTATGGCCCAACATTCTGATTTATACAAGACAGCAGGTCTCACCATTGTTATACATATAAGTATGTAGGTAAAGTCTAAGCGTAAATGCGGGAGTCACAAGTTATTCCCGTGACCTGCCGCCATTTTATCCATCAGTTCAATATACTTCACGATCGCTTTGCACAAGTGAACCGAGATACAATATAATCAATACGGTCCAAAACGAGTATATATACCGTAATACCTTGCGAAATTCGTAACGACTGCTCACATGCTGTTCTATCAAAACCAATACACATAAAGCAATGTGCGTGATCTCTAATGTGCTTTACACATCGTCATGACACGCAAGGAGGGCGCTTACAGCCGGCTTAGCGCTTCGAACGGACTGGTTACAAACGTTACATGCTGTACCTAGTTGGAGTTGGATGGAAATTGTTTTAGAAAACGTCACGTAGTAAAATGTTCTGTTCTGCCGTGCGATTCTGTAACCATCTCACCGTGAAAGCTTGGGTGAAGTGAGCGTGAATTGAGCTGTCATTCGCTAGGGATTAACACTATTAAGTGCTCACTTCACTTATGATTTCACGGTGAGATTTTTACAGAATCGACCGGCTGTAGTAGGATTAGCCCGTTTTGGGCAGGAGGAGGTATCATATTGCATAAAATGTTCTGCGATACACAACTTCACTTGTAAAAATATGTGATCAATGACGTTATCGTTTACGTTAACGCTGTCACAGTTTTATGTACAATGTGCCACGACATTTTTGGCACGAGTAAAATCCAAGCTGGATATATTTTAAATTCAGTTGAAATTCCTTTGAATATTTCATTACAAATCTTATAAAACACACTCTTTATGAAGTCTTCACCCTCAAGGGAAATTTATGTGTTTTTTTTCAATCAGTTCCAGTAGCTACCGTCTCAGTTTTTACTCTCTTAACATAATATCATTTTTCACACAATCCCTTTATCGTTTCCTTGGTCACCCCCTACTCTTTATCCACAGTCATAATAGTCATAATCAAAGCTTTAATAATAATAATAAAATTTATTTATTTCAAATAAGTTACAGACCAGAAATTCATAAATAGTTGTTATGGTTAAAATTAGGTAAAATATGTATTACAACCGTTTGGCACAAGAGTAAAGACAGGTACTAGGTGCATAATTATGCTGAAACCACAAGATCTGTACATGAATTGGGTGAGCCCTGCCTCATAAACTAGGATGGCCTGTATCTTAACCCTTTATAAGGCCCAGAAAACTAGACATGGTACAGTAATAAATATTTAGTATGTTAATAATGATATTTTTTTTTAAGATTTTTAAGTATTTTTTCAAATGGGAAAATCAATGGGAAATTCGCGGAAACAACCATCAACAAAAAATACAAGCCCGGACAACAATAAGTTTAAATTAAAAAATAATAATAATAATTAAGTTGGTGGCATGTATAGGTACTGCCTCTACCTTAAAAAGGGTTAAGAGACAGTGTTGAACTATAAGATATCTTATAAAATAAACAAAACTTGTGAAGTGTGTCATTTTGCCATGTTTGTGTTTGTATAACATCTTACTTTTGTATGTATCTTGCTTAAAAAGTATGTATTTTTCCTAAACATATACTTATGGTAAAAAGGAGGAGAAGGGAGTGCAACTCCAGGGTGTAGGGGAGTATGTGTGAATATATCTGTAACTGCACACCATGTGTATATGGAGAGTGTGGATGAGTGTGCAGCGAGAAATAGTTATTATTATAAAGCAATGTATGTAAGTAGGGACTCGGTCTGTAAATAGTCTTCTTGAAGTAGCCATTCTCTCACCTTAGACTTTACTTGACATCTATTGATGTCGCTAATTCGTCCACATCACACGCTCTTACCATGACAATAGGTTTTAGTGCAATTTCTGTCTCTGGCGCAGCTTTTATGAACTAGAACTCTTTTATGAACATTCCCTATAAAGAAAAAGATATTTACTCGTCGGATACGGTAGGTCGGTGGTACAAAGTTGGTTGGTATATATTTAGGGTGACTGGTAATTAGTGACCGATACTTAAACACATGACTCTACTCATGACAACAAACAACTTTTACTATCGGACCAAATCGAAATCGCCAAAAAAAAAATCAGCTGTTCCCTACATTTATGTTCGTACGAGTCGTCAAAATGTAGGGAAGAGCTGATTTTTTTCTTCGCGATTTGAGGTTTAGTCCTGATTACCTAAGTACCTAAAGATGTAAATTTCCACCAGGCCATTTAGAAAAAAAAAAGTATTTTTATGAATATATTTTTTTTTAATATTTTTACCTTACTATAGAGCTAATGTTATGTCCAAATGAATTTAATTTGCTTAAAAAGTAAAAAGCATGCAATTAAGGGTTAAATGGTAGCTCTCTTATTACTTTTGGAATATGGTTATGTATTTTTTATGGACATAAGGTGGCGGTTTCTGTAGTAGAGAGTGCTATTACAAAATTGTTTTTTTTTTTAACTTGTAACGTACTCAAATCTAACTACCCTGTATTGTCCCACAGCAGGGCAAAAGCTTACTTCTCCCCTTTCCACACAATTCTGTCTATTGCTGGTTCTTTCGGTTAGAGTCAAGCTCGTCCCGCCATCTTTACCTTGGCCTACCGCGATGTCGTCTTGCGTTTTATGGTACCCAATTGGTAGTTCTTCAGCCCATTTCTCATCTGATATGCCGCATGACCAGGCCAGTTAAGCTTAGTACAGATGCCAGCACATCAAGCTACCCGAAACTGTCAAAATTTCCCAATCAATTTTAAACCTTAATAGGTAATAGGTAATAGGTAACACGGGCTGGTGTCCGCAACTCCACGTCAATGCGCGTATTTTGCGTACGGGTGGGAAAATCGATCATTCGATCCACCCCAGCTCCTCAAGGAAGGCCAGCAACGCCTTGATGTTACTGACCGTCTCACGTAGGGTACCTGGGTTACCGAAGTATTTTGCCCTGTAAGTGGCGACCACCGGGCAGCTTAGAAGCACATGTGCCGCTGTCTCGTCATCCTCCATGCAGGCCCTGCACAGCGGACTGTCTGTTACTCCTATGACAAAGAGGTGTTTATTAAATGACCCGTGGCCAGTTAAAGCTGCAGTCACCGTACGCAGCTTTTGTCTAGTTAGACGGAGAACCTGTTTCGTGAGGCGGCCATCCATTGCGGGAAGTGCTTCTTTAGCCTGCCTGCACTCGCCTTGTTCCGTCCAAAGTTTGTCATGTTGATCTCTGGTGCGTTTCCTTACCAGAGTGCGTAGATACCTGAAGGGGAGTGGCACGATGGGCTCCGGTCCCACTGGTGCCATGCTCGACCCCCTTCTGGCAAGCTCGTCGGCTGCATCGTTGCCTAGCGAACCGCTGTGTGCTTTTATCCATTGAATGGTTATTTTATTGAAGTTACCCACCTGGTTGAGGCGCTGGTGGCACTCGTATATTAGCCCAGAGTCGACTGTATTACTATTCAGCGCTTGCAGTACAGCCCTGCTGTCTGAGAGTATGCGAATTGAGTGATCCTTCACTTCCCTGGCCATGATGGCTGAAGCGGCCAGAGAGATGCCCATGCATTCGGCCTGGAACACTGTGTTGTGGACGCCCAATGGTGTGGCTATGTGTATGTTGAAGTCCTCCGAGAAGATTCCAGCACCTGTACCACTACCTGTTTTGGATCCGTCTGTGAAGATTCGCAGCTCTGCAGGGCGCAGCCCCTCGCAGCGGCGATCCTCGTGAAGTTGGATCTTGTATTTTTTATCAAAGATAAATTGTTTGGGTACCCGATCATTGGTGGCCTTCGTGATGGGGAACTCCTTGTGGAGTCCCTCAAGCAGCGCAGCGTGTGGTGTATAACTCTTACCCCAGAGGTTTAGTGTGTTGAGACGTACTGCCGCCAACGTCGCTTCCTGTTGTATGAACAGGTGGAGCGGTGGAAGTCCCAGGATGGCTTCCACTGCCGCAGTCGGAGTAGTCCTCATGCAGCCCGTAGTCGCCATGCAGGCCAGTCTCTGTACGCGTTGTAGTTTGCTGAAGGCTGTAACCAGCTTGGTGCGGGGCCACCAGACCACAGCCCCGTAGGTGATCATGGGCCGGATCACTGCAGTGTACAGCCAAAGTGTAATTTTAGGGGATAGGCCCCACTTCTTACCTATCATTTTCCTGCACTGCCAAAAGGTTATGCAAGCCCTGTTAAGTTTATTGTCCAGATGACTACTCCAGTTCAACTTACTGTCTAGTGTGACCCCGAGGTATTTGACTTCGTTGGCCACCTGGAGTTCAGTATCGATCAGTTTTGGTAGGCGAAAATGGCCTAAAGCTCGTTTATGGGTAAACATGACTAATTCAGTTTTAGTGGGGTTCACTGTTAGGTCAAAATCCCTGCACCATCTCTCTACGATACGTAGCGCTTGCTGAGTGAGGTTGCATATCGTGTCCGTCACCTTCCCCGAAACCAGGATTGCGAGGTCGTCGGCATAACCTACTGTGTAATAGCGGTTGGCGTTGAGTTTAGTGATGAGGTCATTAACCACCAGATTCCACAAGAGGGGAGACAGAACCCCACCCTGGGGGCAGCCTCTGGCTATCATGGCCCTCTGCTGCTCGCCCTCAAGGCGAACCACTCGTTTACTTAACATGTTTGTAATCCAGTCCGTTAGTACCTGTTCTACTCCATGTCTGGAGAGGGCGCTGTTGATGCTGGAGAAGTTGGTTTTGTCGAAGGCTCCTTCGATGTCTATGAAAGTACCCAGACAGGTGCCTTTCTGATGAATCGCTGCCTCTATCTGGCTAACTACCATATGAAGGGCAGATTCAGTCGACTTACCTGAACTGTATGCGTGTTGGTTATCGTGTAACGGTAAAGTTTTCAGAGCGCCATCCCTCAGTTCCCTATCACACAGCCTTTCCAGAGTTTTCAGAAGAAAGGAGGTCAGGCTGATTGGTCGGTAGGACTTGGCGTTTGTATAGTCACCCTTACCTGGCTTAGGGATGAATATTACTTTCACTTCCCTCCATCCTTTAGGAACGTATCTGAAGGCCAGGCACGCTTTCATTAAGGGCAGCAGTCTACTGGCGACAGAGGTGCCACCCCACTGCAGTAGGGCGGGGAACACTCCATCAGGACCAGCTGCCTTAAAAGGATGGAAGCTCCGGATGGCCCATTGGAGTTTTTCCAACGTGACTACCCTGCTAACGTAGAGCCAATCGTTGTCTGACGGTGTCTGAGTTACATCTTGCCAGTCAAATACCTGTGCGAAGATACATCCCGGGAAGTGAGTTTCAATAAGGACGCGTCTCGTTTCTTCTGGCGAGGATGTTAATGTGTTGTCAGGTTTCCGGAGGGTAGCGGGCCCAGGTGTATACTGTTGCGCTAGTACCTTCCTTACCCTGTTAGCTTGCTGACAAGATTCAATGTTACCACAGAATTTGCGCCATCCTGCGGTACTCCTGAACCTGATGCATTTTTTGTAGCTGGATTTGGCTGCGTAATACTTATCCCAGTCCTCATCCGCACAAGTATTCATGGCTCTATTCAGAGCTTTCCTTACTTTACTGCGTTTGCGCTCCAGATCAGCGCCCCACCAGGGTTGTTTGCCCGGTGTGCTGCGCGGGGTGGTCTCTGGGCAGGCAGTTAGGTAGCTGTCTATCAACGATTTAGTAAGGTGACTTACTTGTACTTCAATCTGTGTCGTATCCGCATATGTTGTCGGCTCGTTTGAAGTCGCCAGCATTGATTCAAGACTGCGTGTATAGGTGGCCCGATCCGTGTTGCGCGGATTACGCCGTGGTTGTGTGGGTGGAACGCAAACCTGGATGTCGAAGCGGATCCACCTGTGATCTGAGCAGGAGGCCTCCCTTGAGACCTGCCACCCAGTGATAGTTTCCGCCGCTCCCTCTGTTGCTAGAGTGAGGTCTATGATTGTGCGGCTTCGTCTGGTTACGAACGTTGGTTCGGAGCCCGTGTTTAGTAGGGATAGGTTAGTCGAAAAAAGGTAGTCAACCAAGGCCTTACCCCTGTCGTTTTGCGTGTCCATACCCCACAGTTGATGGTGAGCGTTGGCATCGGCTCCAACGACGACCTCAAACCCGCACCTCTCGCAGTAGCTCACAAGGCGGGCGAGGTCGTGCGGGGGTGGCGCCTCTCCCTCGGGCATGTAGACCGAGGCAAGGACGATCACCATCTCTATGGCGTCGTCGCGCTGTATTAGCAGCTTTGCTGCAGAGACATCTCTGCAACAGAAGTCAGTTAAGAGCTGTGTTTTGAGGTTACCTGTGATATAGATGCACGATCTGGGATGATCGTGATCTGTGGTGACCAGGAGCTTACCGCCGAGATTGGAGAGTCCTTGTATGCGGCCAGCCCTAATCCACGGCTCCTGGATCAAGGCAATGGCCGTGTGTTGAACCTCCAGCCACTTGCGAAGCTGAGCCGTCGCGGTCTGACTGTGGTGGAGGTTTGCCTGGAGGATTTTACAGGCCGACGAAGGGTACGCCATCGCTGGCCAGCCCCTCCTCGTCCTCCCCCAGTTTGAGCCCGGCAAACAAGTCGCCCTCGTCGAAGCCGTCCCCTCCCTGGTCCGAAGCCGGGGACAGGATCATGTCCTCCAGCTCCTCACCCGTTGAAGGGACGGCGCCCACGGTGGCGGCAGCAGGGGCAGCCGACCCTGCCAGGGCAGGCTCGGCCACGGATGCTTCCGGGTTGTTTAAAAGGGGAGATGACTCCCCCTCTGGTGCCTGCGGCTGTTTTGGCACCTCGCCGATGGTTTCCGTGGCGGGGTCCCATCCCTGAGGGACGTCGGTGAACCTGCCGTTCCGACCCTGGAACTTCACGTACACCGCTCCCAATCCTATTGAGAGGCGGCGTCCGGCCTTCATCAGGGCCGGGATTTGGTCCACAGGGACGCCGACCACCACGAACCATTGCGCGGCCTGCTTGTCAGCAAAGAGGAGCACCCACCTCTTGATGTCGACCCAGGGGTTCTGGTAACTGAGAGCGCGCCCAATGTTGGTCGACTCACCGTATACTCCCTGCTCGTCTGGGATCACGATGCCACATCGTGTTCGCTTTTGGATCTCCGACTGACTCTGGACTACCAGCGAGATGCTAGTAGGGAGAGAGAGGTCGGAGACCGTTTTCCTTAGCCAGGCTAAAGTGTGGTCGTTTCCGCACCACAGTTTCAGGACACCCCCGGCGAACAGCGGCTTGGCATTGAACGTCGGCCCTGGAGTGTCTGGTTTGGGGGAGCAGGCCTCGAGGATGATCTGCCTCTGGATGGCAGCGAGTACCTGGTCCGATACTTCCCTGCTGAGGATTCCCGTGCGTTCGCAGGTGATCGCGACGTCTAGGGTTGCGCTGGCAGCTTGGGCGTAGCTTCTTTGGGGGACCCGTTTGGATTGATCAAGACGCGGCCGCTTATGCTCTCCCCGAGGTGTCACAGTCTCGTTGAGAGCTCGCTTGGCCGCGGCCTGATCCTTCCAATCGGGTCGCTGTGTTGTGGAGTTACCTGCCTGTTTCTCCGGAGCGCTGGTTGGCGGTCGACTGGGCGAGGAACGGCTAGTGCCGGCCTCAGCCTGCGACCGCTTACCAGCGGCGAAGTTCAGCTGGCCGCTACTCCGTTTGGCCGGCCTAGCGGCAGTGGCCTGCTTCTGACGGTTGCCTTTGCTTAGCAACCTGCGTTGTTGGCGTCGCTCCTTCCTAGTCACTCTTTCCCTCTGCTTGCTCTGTGTAGAGGCAGCTGGTGGACCTGAAGGGTCAGTGGGGGGGCATCGGGCTTGTTGAGTGCTTTTACCCTTGCCCTTGCGTTTCTGCACTTGCCAGGCAAGTGAGAACGCGTCCTCAGTGAACTCGACCGTCTCCGTTTGACCGGTGACGGTCGCCTGATGAGAGGAGGGTTGAGGATTTGAGGGGGAAGGAGGGTGATTATCAGGATGCCCGGTGCCTGTGTTACCTAGCTCCGGGATCTGTGTGGGGAGGGTCAGACCGGCAGCGGTATTAGTCGTCGCCTTGGTCTTCGCCTGAGTTTTAGAAGGGTCGGTACTGGTCCCAGTCAGCGCCGACGTCCTTTGTTTGTTTTGGGACTTCTTAGGTTTGGTCTTGGCTGCGGTTCTCGCCACAGTTAGACCAGCACCCGCGCTGGTACCCGCAGCGTTAGCTGCAAGGCCACCAGGGGCGAGGGGAGTGAAAACACCTCCCTTGGGAGTCTCATTGGCTTTCGCCTCCACTCCGGTGTGTGTTGTAATAACTGGCCTTAAATTGTCCATGTTATTGTGGTATTGAGTTCGTCTCTCTGGCTTCCCACCCTCCATGGAGCCCGCACCTGGGAACGTCTTGCTGTGAAAAAGCTCGAACGTTAGGACTACCAGAGAGATATAGGGGCGCAAGGCTGGTTTACAGTGCGACATCGGGCGCTCGATCGGGTTGGCGTGGAAGGTTCAATGGGCCACCCCCAACGAACTGATCAACCCTCACTTACACCGTCAGCATGACCTTTACCTACCGCTTAGGCCGTCCGAGAACGACCACAGCGGACCTCACGCACCTCGCCTGTGGCCCTCTGACGGGACACCATGGCCATTTCCCTACCCCTGGCTATTGGGTAGGGCCACCGTTTCGCTTGAAATCCAGACCAAAGGGGGCGTGCTGCCTTACGGGCACATTACAACCAGAGCCGCTCGGCTCAACCCCCCAGGACTCCTTCATCCCTGCTTACGGCGCTCAACTGCGCAGGTCCTAGCGCAGGTGACTATTTACTCCTACCCGCCATCAGCTGATTTTAGTGATAGGCGAGCCCGCCACTACCCAGTCACAGGGAGTCGCGGTTAGGAGTGGAGTTTAGGATTAAGGAGGTGGGAGGAGTGGGGATGTGGGTAGGATGGAGTGTAGAAGGATTGTGAAATTTGGGGTAGGAAGCTGAAAGACGGGAAAAGAAGTGGGCTAGAGGAACTGGGCTAAGGATGCGCTGGCGCCTGGTGGTTTTTGTTGCGTCTATTTCATATGGAATTAGACCAAGAACGGGGTGGCAACCTCGGGAAGGTGTATCCGCCAGACTTGCCTTGAGGATCTACACGACCATTGCGCTCCCCCTCAAGACCCCGCCACCCTGCTGCCTCTGAGGGAGGCGGCAGGGTAGGCCTGCATCTATACTACCAAGCAAAGCAAAGCAAAGCATGTCGTTGTGCAACCGCAAAAGCATAAATACAGACCCTCTAAAAATTTTAAGCCTTATGCTGTAGCAGTAAAGTTGAAAATCTATGAAAGAAAGTTGGCAGGTTGTAGTAGCTTGATGGGCTGGCGTCTGTACCTACCAAACAATCAAAATATTTTCTGTTAAAAAAAAAAAAAAACGAGCGAGCCTTACAGTAGTCTCATATTATGTGTAACTTCTGACATCTCACCTTGGTAATAAGCAACATTAACACTATATCCTGAACAAAATGATTCAGGTATTATTTGAATGATTTTTCGTAACGTAGAATAATTCTTTTTAATAAACATTGTATTTTATTTAATTAACACTAGGAGATTTAAAATTTTATATCACGAGCGCTTATTGGTCAAATCAAATAGCGCGCGCATCTCCAACTTCTTGCTACACACTTCTGTTTCTTTTCATGAAATTACTCCCACAGATTGCAGGAAAGCGAGAAGAAAGCTGTTACACATCAAAAAAAAAAAAATAACACTCCAAAAAAAATCAACCAGTTTTCAACAATCTACTTCGTACAACTTACAATGGAACGTATCATAACGGTTTCATATCCTATTGTATAACTACGAATACAAAACCGATAATTTTCAGTTTGCGTGTTGATTGGCCTACAAATTAATTGCCTAGGACTGTTTATTGGATTTACTAAGTAATTACAGCCATGTATTGTAAAGTGCTAATGTTATTGCGGTCGGTGACTGTCGATATGTTCTCTCGTTATTGTTAAAGCTTGTTAAGTGATTAGAAATGAAATATTTGATAACTTTAAGTTAGTATACTTTTTCACGAAAATTCAAAAATGATTTTCTAGAAGAGTTTTCACTGATGACCTGCAGAACAAAAAAGACATGCATGTTTTTCTTGGCATAGGTATGTTACCATGATAAACCAAGGATGCGCTGTTATGGTCCAAGTTTCAATCTTTTTTTCATGTCATTACTTTTATTCGTTGTTTTTGTTTTTAAGTTGAAAAATATAGCTTTATAAGGTGCAATCAATCAACTCCGCGTATCGCAGTTCAGCCACTTGTCCACCGTCCGATAAATGATAAATGATTTATTTTCTGTAAGTAGGTTTGTACAAACACTTTACATGTCAATCATATTTTTTTAAACTAGATGAGGTCGGCGTTTCCTATCTGACTGCTCTGAGAAGAAAGGCCGAAGCAAACTCAGAGGTCACAGTCTCTTTTAAAGTCCAGACATAATCTTGGTCAGATAAACCAACCGAAACCATCTATCCCAGCTTCTTTTTTATGTCGTCATTCCTTCTACAGTCTCAAGCTACGCTTGCTAATTCGTGCTCTCCACCCAGGAACTCCTCACCTATAACGCCATCCGCTTTTTGACACAGAAAAAAAACCTACAAATTCAAATATTTTTTTAATTTTGCATAGTCTTCTAGACCATTTTTGCCGCATTCTCCCATACAACCAAACTGATGCGCAGGTAACTAAATGACTTATTGATTCTGCCCTCCAAACCAGGACTTATGCACGAAACCATCGCATAATTTATGCATGAATGCGGATATCCGCAGACTTAGTTGTGCATATCATTTACAACCGTTAGGGAGATATGAATCAGAAGAATTTAATTGTATAATTTGGTGATTTATTTTTATTCTCGTAAGGAATTGTTTTTCTAGATTTTTTTTATTGGAAAAATGTTTGGCATCACTCCACAACTGAATGTTACACATATACAGTATAACTTTAGAAAATATGTTTCAGGTTCAATTTATCTATAGTTTTTATTTGCAAGTGCAGATTTATTTGTTATGTTTGTTTTAAGGCTGATTTTTCCAACGCCAAATAATTTAATGCGAAGAATAATTTTGATTTTTTGACAGATCTTCCACAAAATATGTCAGACGACAATCTTATTCCACAAATAAAAATTATCTGTCGGTTGCAAAATCGGCCCTTAGTCTGGCTACTTTGCAGTTTTAGTAAATCAGTATAGAGATCTTATAGATTTTGATTTTGAATTATCGTCTTTTAGTAAGATATTTATTGTAGCAGCATTTTATTTTATTATTCGTGCTAGAACGATTAAGATATTTTTTATTGTATTTTATTTCATATAATACTTCAAGCACATAAAATAAATGGACAGAGGTGGACTTAATTTCATAAGCATTTTCCACCAGTAAACCTTGTGACGGCAAAGTCGTAATATTGCCAACAGGATAATCTGCGACTATCGACACCATAAGTAATCCAGATAGTGAAATGTTCTTCTTCTTCTTCGTGTCACTGGCACGACAGTTATTTAAATGTTGTTGGCGCAAAATTTTGCCACTTCCACGGCATTATCGATGGTAGCGCAAAGGTCACTTTGCCCGCATATTTTAGGGCACAAAGGGCAGGCTAGGAGGTGGATCATAGTTTGTGACATAGCTCCACATACCTATACACTCTGCTGCCGTTCCGTCGAGGTAGCCCCACTTTACGAGGTTCAACTTACATCATTCCACTTGGGTTCGGAGACGGTTCAGAGACTTCTAAGTGGACAACGGAAGGTAAAATAAGCAGAATAGAAACCTTACATTTCAAATAAAAAGCTCAGATCAACAACCTTATGTAATTTAATGATCTTATCATTGAAGAACGTTGCCTTTGTCCACTCAATAGGTAATCATTTCACGGGCTACGTAGGTTAATCCACTATCAAACTTATTTACCTTAAATTTTCCAATTTTATTTTTATGGATTTTTAATCGGCCAATCGTTCGATAAACAATTATCTTGAGTTGATTGATGATTACTTTATTTAAATACGTCGACATTTGATTACAGAGTGTTAAATGATAAATGAGTTGAGTGAGAGTATGGTGGTGGTGGCGGTGGTGATGGTGGCGGTGGTCTTGTCAGCGATTGTGGTGGTGGTGGTAGTGGCCTTGTCAGCGGTAGAGGTGGTGGTGGTGGTGGTGGCAATGGTGGTAGTTGTGGTCTTGTCAGCGGTGGTGGTGGTGGTGGTGGCAATGGTGGTAGTTGTGGTCTTGTCAGCGGTGGTGGTGGTGGTGGTGGCAATGGTGGTAGTTGTGGTCTTGTCAGCGGTGGTGGTGGTGGTGGTGGCAATGGTGGTAGTTGTGGTCTTGCCAGCGGTGGTGGTGGTGATGGTGGTGAATGTGATGATGTTGATGATAGTCATAGTCCTATTATAAGGTGTTGAACCTCGTAAAGTAAGCCTACCTCGACGAAATGGCAGAAGGGTGAAGCTGTGTGTTGGGATCTTATGAGTGTCGTCGTTGGAGAAGGTTTTAAATAAAATTCCAGTGTACAGAATGTTTATTCAGATGACCATGATTATAAAGCAGACTGACTCTTCTTACAAAAAAAAATATTCTTATTTTTGCCATAATTATAGGAAGACCAGTCAAATAATTTAAAATCTGTCACTATTTTTATGGTAAACGTGCATACTCACATATAAAACCTTTTCCTTAAGAGTTAGTCACGTTACCACAGAACACCGGGCGAAGGAACTTTTATAGCATCACAAGGATACAGATATATTGCAACCCATAGGTACTCTTAGCGAAATGAAAAGCGATTTGAAGTATTTTACAACCCATAATCGCACTCCCCTTATCAGCCATATAAAACCAGTGCAATTTCCCAGGAACACTTTTAGGGTAAACACGAAACGCCTTAATATTAAGAACTCTTATAAACACACCTTTATACACACCTTAGTTTATAGTAGACTATAACAATAAGCGCTCGGCTTTTGTTTTGATCGTTTCAGCAGTATTATGATAACTTTGCTCCGAGACAATAAACACTGGCTGATATTTAGTTATTTCTGTAACGCCGACATGGAGTAGATATCCAGCAGAGGCTACGCAGTAATCTTTATACAGTAATCTTTATACAGCTCTGCGATAGATGTCCTGCAAATCTAGGTACGTACATAGCTACACTATGTTATGACATGTATTGTGTGTGAGACGTTTACGAGAAAAGTCATAAAACTCAAACTTTCCTATCGCAGGTATGCTAGAAGAGATTTTATTAGAAATAAGCATTACTTTTGTACCTATTTTTCTATTCTTTTCTTCCTGTCTGTTTATGCGTGAACGCACGTCGACATATCAAGCTATGCATTTCCAGTATAAGCTGACATCTCATTGTATGAAAAGCCTCCACAATGCGAGGTGTGTACATAAATGGTTAAATAAAATAAATAAATCATAACCCAATTCAATATAACACTGCGTACCCTGCTATCTAAATAAGATCAGAAAAGCCGCTAATAAAGTCACAGATATAACACGACGGTACAATCTGAAACAATATTGAATACCGTGTCAAAACTTTAGTTAGTTTAACAGGTAAAACGTTAAAGTCGACGAGATCAATCCTTTTCTTACTAAGATTGCTTACTACGTAATAGTTTTGATAAAGCTTAACACTTAGGCTGAGAATCAGTACGTTTTGAACGTCAGCGTTACATAAAACAATCCCACAAAACGCCCGCCCTTCACCACTTCCTAGCGCTTTAGCTAGGAAGAAGTGGCGCAACAAACTTTCCAGCAGCACTGCTGTTTTTTGAATCCTTCACATCGCGTTTGTGTGAAAGTACGAACCTTGGTCTCTGTTACTGTATCTACTCTTGTGCTAAATATCTTGTAATAACAATGGCAGCAGACTTCGTTTCGGAGTTATTGTTACTTGTTTGCGATTTATGCGAATATTTTGTTACTGCTGTGTGATTTCCAATCGAAGTGACCTTTTCGTTTCCCGTCGGGGTTTTCCTTCTGAAATTAATTACGTGGTGTTGTGATTACTTATCCTCCAATCAAGCGTGTTAGTTTTGGCCATTTGTTTACTTTAGTTGGGTTCTTGCTTATCTTAAACTAGCTGTTTCCCGCGAATTCGTCTGTGATGCAGGATGAAAAGTAGCTTATAATCTTTTCCAGGTCATTGTCTACCCGTGTGCCAAATTTCATCCAAATCTGTTCAGCCGTTTTAGAGTGAAAGCGTAACAAACAAAAAAACATACAAAAAAGCAAGGGGTATATTTACAAACGTTGCTCAAAAATATTTTTAAACGTCAAAAATGTATGGTTAAACAGTCTCTAATCGCTACTTAACTTTTAGCAACGTTTATGAATAAGCCCTCTAAATCTTAACTCTTTATAATTATTAAGTTTAGAAAAGAATCTACCTTCATAATGTTAATTCCTATTTTCACTCCGAAATATTAAGTGAAAGTACGACTGAAATAGTTGTAGTGTTCCTAGCTCATTCCTTGTACCCTTTTCCATAATTGCCTTTTCCCTTCTCACATAGTGACTTTTGATCTGATGCTGGCACAGTGACGATACTGAGGTACAGACGCCAGCACATCAAGCTACCCGAAACTGTCAGATTTTCCCAATCAACTATGAACCTTATGCTTTAGCGCTAAAGTTGAAAATCTACTAAAGAAATCTGACAGATTGTAGTAGCTTGATGTGCTGGCGTCTGTGCATCTGGCACAACCTAGTACCTGGTAGCCTATCTTTTTACCAAGTCATACAAGACAAAAAATCACTTAAACCAGAATTTATGAAAAGCGATAAAATGTAACTTACAAAGTACTTAATAAGGAAAAAATATAGCTTTTCATCTGTCCCTAACATAAAGCCTGTTTACACTAGCATTTCAGAATATATCGTCAATATAAGGATTGCCATTTACAAGGCGAACCTTTAAAAGGAATGAACTCGTATGAGGCGATAAAATGCGAGGCCACTGAGTTATGTGGTACCTACAGACATATTCACGCAATTAGGGTTGTCCCCCAAATGCGCAGTAAAATATAATACAACATTATTTTTAGTATATTGCAAAGCTGAATATAGTTTGTTCAGAATAAGTAACTGAATCTATTCCAATAATTTTTACACCATGTTATATTTTGTCCCAAAAATATTTAAAAAAGGTTACAAGTTGGACAGCGGGTGTGGATGTGGATTGGTGACCATATTTACATATCAAGGTGAACGTAACCTCAAAATATTAAATTAAGTAGGTAAATGGCAAATAAATACGAATTGCGGGAATCCGTGTAAAAAATAGTAGGAAGGGCAATAAGTTCTCCTCTAAATACACTAGGTTTGAATGTGACAGCCGACTTTTCGTTTGGTGTAGGGCGCCCTATATTTGACGGCAATCTGTTTTCTACACTAGGGTGTTATAATACTGAATTCATGGTTACAGTTTGCGCGTCAATGGCCCTGCTACCCTATATTCTGTCTAAACTACTATCAGTTCCCCTGTAACTTTATCCTAGCATTTCTTTTATTGGCCTTTTACGAAAGATTGGGTAGTGATAAGGCGGGCTCCCATTCGAAAACAAAAAAGAATCTGGCAGCCCCGTCAAGTCTTAAGCATTATTGTCCTGAAAAACGTCTTTATTTACCATCATAGACGACAGTTAGGCTAAATTAGGTTCAAACTAGAATTTGTGACACAATAGAGAAAAAGGGAGCTCGTGACTAACAAGGAAGGTATCCCGACGTGTCACCTCCGATTTTTTTGTGGCTAATATATGTTATTCTCCATCAAATTTTAAGATGGACATATTAATATCCATTTGGTCTTTTGGAAAAATATTAACTGGAAGTATGTAAGACCCTCAAACTGCCCCGAAAGGTGGTAATGTTTAGGGCGCTATTTCACCCCCCAAAAAAGGCGCGTAGGCAAAAAAAAAAATACGTGTCTCTTAAAATTTGATGGAGAATAACATATATCAGCCACAAAAAAATCGGAGGTGACACGTCGGGATACCTTCCTTGTAAGTAAAAACAATCGCATGGGTCGATCGATTAAACTGTTAGTCCTGGCACAGAACTTTGACAGTCATTACAGGTAGGCAGAAGCCCGATAGTCAGACAACCAGTCTTACCAAGAGGTATCGTGTTATTCAGTAGCTGAGTTGTGAAGGTCAGATAGGCAGTCACTCCATGTAAAATACTGGTATTCAGCTGCATCCGGTTAGACCGGAAGCCGACCCCAACATAGTTCGGAAAAGGCAGGCAGATGATGTTTATTAAGTCGCCAGTTTATTAAGGGAGGATCGTAAATGTTTGTTAAGGGTAAGTCTATGTTCGTCATTTGTCGTGATACGAGATTGCTTTCGGTCTCTGGGAAATGTGTAGCTATATGTCTATGCTTACGATATAAAATGTGGAAACATTTTTTCTCCATAACCTTTGATTAAAAATCATACAGCGTATCGATTGCTTATTAGCTAGCGCTTCAGAAATGTTTTTAAGGGATTCCCTTTTACATGTTTTGATGAATTTGTGTAGCAATTTCATTATTTAATGTGATGGAAATTATGTTTTTTTTAGCTTTAGGTACCTATTTAATTACTAGTTTATTTCTAAGTTTATAAAAGGAGGTTAGTGGCTGCAAACTGCAGTATTAGTAAATACTGCGTGTTAATTTTTCGATACTTAATCATTCATCCTTCTTTAAGAATATATTCAACCTCATTTTTGGTACTTTGCTTGACGAGAAATTTTATTTTTGAATTTATTTTGAATTTGGAATTTGCTTGTGTCATGGAAGATTTTTTTTACGAATCTAGTGACACTTTAAGAAAATTCATCACAGGCAACGGGTCACGTTATTATTTTGTGAACCTCTACGGTAAAATTTAATTGTAAAATGATCTAATTATGACATAGTTTCCATTGTGTATGTGAAGTGTTTGTGAATCTCAGAGTCAGGATATGTTTTTCTTTCTCATTTCGACTATCCCAAAGTTCGTTTCGTTTTTATTGTTATCCTATTTTTCTTTACCATAGGGCAGCGCTCTACAAAATCTTTGAGTCTGTGACTCCCCAAGATACACCAAACCATATATTTTTTTTCAATCTGGTATGTATACCACTACACCACTTTTTGTTATAAAATATTCTACTTGCATCTCGGGTCACGTTGTTTGCTCTAGGATTCGGTCGAAATTTTGTCAAGCCGAATTTCGGTCCACCTACCTTCTAGCTTCTGGCTGGGCTGCCGCAGACAGCGGATTGGATGTTCCTAAGATACCGGGATAGCAGATAGACTCTCATCGTCACCGCAATAGCTTTGGAGTGGATATTGCAGATATTTAGGATCTTTTTTCCTTTAGTAGACTTAGTTACTCCTTTTTAAATAACCTTTCTATAGTTCAGGACATTGCTTCAAATCTGTTATTTTTGTTTTTTAATTTCTTTGTTTAGTCGTATCGTACCTATTAAACACGACCTTATTTATGTTACTTAGTTTTTGGGATCTGGCTGCACCCAATTCTTCTCTCGACGCGTAACACAATCATGCTTAAAACTTTGATATATTGTATGGTACATACCCCTAAGTTATTTATTTGTTTCTTTCTAGTTTATAAGTACCCGTTGTGCTTGGGTATCGAGTTTTCTTGTGAGTGTGTTGTATTTTCTAATTTAATTAGAACCTCCATAGTCTTAGGCAGTCTTGTCTTTGCAGCTGTCTCGGTGATTCACAGGTAGTTACATAAAACCTATATACATAGGTATATACAGTCACGCCTTCTTCCAATGGGGGTAGGTAGAAATTACAGAACGCCACCTGCTGCGATCCTTTGTTGTTGTTACTTCTCATGTTTTTTACTACCTGAGTAAATAAGTAGGAAGTTTACGCATATACCTGTCTATCTATTAGTAACTTAGGTTCAAATAAAACACCTCCATAGTCTAAAGTAGCTTTTGTTTGCAACTGTCATGGCAAACGTAGCTATACAACGGAAAGAACTTGTAGAAATCAATTAACAATCACGAAAGGGTTTCATACCTAAACTGTTTCTAATAAAACTTTTATTTATTAACTTCAAACTCAAACTGAAAGCATTTATTTCAAATAAACCAGTTACAGGCACTTTTCAATTGTCAAGGGGTTGGTCAGTCAGAAAGATGAAGCTAGTTGCCCATTCCAAAGCGTAGTAGGTACCTGTGGAGAAGAACGGGCAAGAAACTCCACGGGCACTCTTTTAAATCATAAAATTGTTACAAAATATTGGTTACATCATTCATGCTACCTACCTATTTAAATATCTATAAGACCTCCATAGTCTAAAGGTGCCTTTGTTTGCAACCGTCATAGCGAACGTAGCTATACAACGAACAGCAGTGCTATTCTGTAAAAATCTCACCGTGAGAACTTAGGTGAAGTGAGCGGGAAGTGAGCTGTCATTAAGGATTAACACTATTGACACTGCTCACTTCAAGCTTACTTCACTTATGATTTCACGGTGGGATTTTTACAAAATCGACCGGCTGAACTTGTAGAAATCATTCGGCAATCACGAAAGGGTTTTATTCTTTGCCGGTGTATTGATCCCTCATTCTCACAACATTCTCTTTACCGTATCAGCTTCATCCATATACCAAGATCGATCTGGAACATCCATCTCAGTACACCACATAATATATCCAATATTTACGCGTTTGGTGTAATTTCACGGGGCGTCGGTTAGGGAAGGCATGGGATTTTGTTCTATCCCCTTTACCCATGGTTGCGGTTTCCAACCGACCCTTAAAATGCAAAGCCATGGGTTCCGCCTCTGAATTTTTAGTAGGTATGTTTGATGCGCAGGTCACACCGCAAGCTATGGTGACCCAGCTCAGCTTTACTGTAGTAGCAAATTATTATGCAGACTACCTCTTAGTTATGTCAGCTGAAATATTTAGGGGGCAATTTTCGTCATTTTAAAAAAATTCCAGTCCGATCTCACTCTCAATCTGCCAAAAATACCCCTAATTTCTCTAAATTTTTTTACTTGTTTTTGACATTGATTGTTGCTGAGATGAGATTACGACAACTTTTTGAACGTTTTTAATTACAGGAATTGACCTTCTGATATCCTATAACTAAGGAGACAAGTAAATATTAGCGAACCGATTCGGGAGTAAATCGATGTACAAAGTTGTTTAATTAACTAAGCTGGAATGGACTGGATTAGTTGGCTCTCCTAGTTCTGTTAGCTCGCTTGTTTTTATGTTGTTAACGGTGTGTTCACAAAAATATTGAGAACTTAGCTTCTTAAGGTAAGCTAAGTTAACTTAGCTCGCAGTGTGACCTGCGCGGTTTGACCTACTCTGTTTGCGAACGAAGTACTTATGTTTTAAAATATTTGACTGACTCTCCTGTTTAGTTGTTCTGAGAACTTTGACAGGTTGTTGTTTTTTGCGAATTAGACTTAAATGTTAAAAGGTTATGGCCGCTTTTAACTTGTAGAAATGATCTACTTTCAGTTCTGTTTCCAAGTTATTTGAATGCTTCGATGTTGTTATTGAATCGGTTGTCGGCGATTCAATAACAACATCGAACCACCAAAACGTAATACTTCTGTCTAATTTATTTATTATTATTATTATTATTAGTGATAGTTGAGCTCATAACTGTCATAAATGCTTAGTGCGAAAGGAACTCTGTCTGCTACCTTTTCACGCCTCAACGGCAGAACGGAATTCAATGAAATTCGGCACACAGGGAGACCATGACGAGGGTTCAGACATAAGATATTTTTTATTCCGGTAGTGTGACCCCGTAGGATAATTTCCGACCTCCACTCGGGCTAAGCCGTGAAAAAGTTAGTAATTTCAACTTTCAAATTCAGTGACTTACGCTGACTTCTAATATCCCTTACAAACCGTTGTTAAATAAAACACTTTCAGATCTTCCCCGATTTTGAAGTGAAGTTTTCTCATCCACAATATTTTAGAGACTTTTTCAGGCAAAGTTCTCTGCTGAAACTGTAAACCGTTCTGGCGATGATCGCCAACAGACTGGATTGCCCTTATATCCGGCGATGCTGCAGTAGACATATTATTGTTACCTTGTGAGTGTTCGTTTTTGTATGTGCTTGTTATACTGTCTGTATTCTTCTGTGTACCTGTTTGTGTATGAGTCTTGTTACTTGAATATTAAACTAATTTTATTTTTATTTATATATTTAATTTATTTAAAAGGACTTCAGAAATTTTATTCCCTCTAGACTGAATTGCCAATTTCCTTAATTGTCTAGGCATTTAACCGCGTTCAGGTTTCAGGCATTCTTTTAAAAAACATTAATCTTTTATGTTAACGATGTTGCTGCCTATCACAAATAGGCTTTTAGTGTCCCGGTAATGGATCGAATGCCTTTGTTCGGGTCTGAAACACTGCGTAACATTGTTATAGCATGTACTATAGTATATTTAGTGCCGCGGCAGTATATTACCGTTTTTTGCGGACCTAGTGGATTGTGACCTTTGGTTGATGTATTTGCTGAGTCATCCTTTTCATTTGACATAAAGTATCTACTGGCGTATTGTTTAATGTGATAATATATTTATTATGTCTACTTATTTAATTTTTTCGGGTGTGATATTAAATCATGTCCTAAATGTCGGAGCTAAATCATTTTGTTTCTCGTCGATGTTAATTATCATATCTTCTTGTTTACCATATATGCAAAAATATATACGAGGTACATTTTGGGTTATTATAGAAAGAAAATACGTTTATTCGCGGTAAAAACGACGCAGAGAAAGAACACAAAAAATAACAAGTTGGGTGAAAATATGTGTTACATCCACGCAAAACGTCCATCGCTCAGCATATGCTGCATATGACCCCATGCGAGACAGAGAGCCCCAGCGCTGGTTTTCAGGGACAGACTCCGTTGACGTCACCGGTGCAGCATACGATAATATAAAATGATACAGTTGATACATACATATAGGAAATCGTTAAAACTTGCGCCAATTATGTACAGACGCCAGCACATCAAACTACTACAATCTGCCAAATTTCTTTAATAGATTTTCAACTTTATCGCTAAAGCATAAGGTTCAAAGTTGATTGGGAAAACTTGACAGTTTTGGGTAGCTTGATATGCTGGCGTCTGTACATATTATGACTACCTATGACTATCATAAAAAAATAATCAAGTAATTCCATAGGATTACCATTTTTTTAATTTTTTTTTGCCATCACAGCTGAAGTGGAAAAATGTCAACTAACTTTTGGAGGGGTTATCATATTATGCCAAAATGTACCTCGTACAGTTAACATATACATATAGGAAATCGTTGAAACTTGTGAAAGATCATGTACCGACATGATTGGTGTGTGTATCTATGCTCTTCTCACGCTAAGAATCTTGCGTTCTTCTAACAACCTTCTCCTACTGTGTCCTTCTCATACTTGTGACTTTGTTCATTCTTACTTTCATATTCAGTCCATTCTTCTTTGGAATGCGCGTTCTCTTTGATATCGGGACGGCCAATAGTCGGTATGCATTTAAGCGGAAATTGCAGTTATTTTCAAAATAAATAGCGTAGAGTCATCTCAACACCTCTCTTCTTTGAATTTGTATGTATGTATGTATTTGTATTTTAAATATATATAATAGTAAATTGTATGTACCTATATGTCTTTAAACTATTTATGTATTTGTCTAGTTTTTTATTACCAGTCAACCAATTCACTGGTAGAGAATGACTAAGGCATTAAGTCTGTCTTTGTACCTTTTGTGCGAAAAGTTTAAATAAACAAATAAATGCATTGGTTGGTCTCAAAACTAAAAATACAAAGAAGGATTAAATCGTTAATCTAGCAACTCATTCCTAACCGACTCTTACATCAGGCTTCGTAATTCATTCACACTTAAAATTAGCTTAGAATTGTTTACCAGGAAACGATTACTTTTATTCCAACCTTATCGAATCAAACTCACTGGTACAATGTACCTACTATTTCTTCAATGTGTAAAACGTCTACAGAGAAATTAATTTAAATACGTGATCGATGGTTTGCGTGACCAGAAAATTAGTTCGTAGTACAAAAGATTAGCATTGCTATTCAGTTGAAAGGTTGTTCGCTTTGCACGCCTGATTGTTTCTGAATAAATGTTAAACTTCACGCGTCACTGGGTTTGCGTTAAATCTGATTTGTACACGAAATCAGGTGCTTTGATTATTGGGACTTGGAAGCGTAATTTTTGACACCCTGTGCAGTCAAGAGAAGTTTGGTGATAGGCTGATGAAGATTGTTTTGTCGTAGATTTGTGTACTTAATTGATTTTTTTGAAACAACACAGTAGTATTTATTTGCTAACATGTAAAACTCTGGTTAGTAGGCATGCATTAACATGTCATGACACAGTATTACGACATGTACCCATCACCATGTATTTAATCATCTGCCTTGCTCTTTCCCGACTATATTGGGGTCAACAAAAAATACACCTTATGTTCAATATTATCACAAATCATAAGCAAAAAGAAACAGACTTTTATAGGAAAGCGCTAGATACCTATTTCCAACCGCTACAACTTAGTAACACCAGAATTTAACCGAAAACACGCCATGACAGAGAAGTGGAAGTTACCTACCTACGATCAGCCCAGTAGAACTCTCTGGATTGATGCAAATACAATTCAGATGAAGCTAGATTGATGATACTCTCTGCACGTTGCTAGTAGGCAATCGGGTAGTACGTCCAAATGTTTGTGAAATAGTGATTGCTAATTGCAAGCCCCGATGAATCCTTTATTCAATAAGTGGGGGGACTTCTTGTATTTCAAAGAACGTTCTTTCAAACTCTAGCCGCAATCTCATCAGTGTCAATATATAAAAAAAATATGAGATTTTGACGGTAATCAGGAGCCCGAAGGTCTGACAACCAGTCTTACCAAGGGGTATCGTATTACCCAGTAACTGGGTTGCGGAGGTCAGATAGGCAGTCGCTCCATGTAAAATACTGGTATTCAACTGCATCTGGTTAGACTGGAAGCCGACCCCAAAATAGTTGGGAAAAGCCTAGGCATATGATGATGACAATGATGGCCAGTGAGAGGTGATTCCGACTAAATTTTGAACGTTTTAATTATGGAAATTGCTTTGAATTTTTCAATTCTTTTGTTTCGTTTTTAACGGATTTCATGCTAATTCAATCGCGCTGCCCCATTACCCCACATTCAGAAATACCTCAACAAAGAACCTACCACAAAATATCTTTTGTTAGTATTCCATTCCGCTCCGTTTTTGCATATCTCTTTCGGTCATAATTTACAACGTACATACCGAGAGATAAGATCTATGAATGTCAGTTTAATAACGTTATAAAATATAGCCGGTGGTGGTTCAATTCTCGTTATACCACTGAGTTATTCCCCTTTTGTTAATTCATCATTACGATAATTTAATATGCTCAGGCGGTTCGCAAAAGTAGGGCGGTACAATCGAGAGCAGTGGTTGTAAAGGATATTAATATTAAATTGTTGAATAGGAAAATGAGTGCGAGAAAATGATTTGTTTTGATGAGTATTTTTCTGTTTTCCTTTTATTTGTTGGGAGATTTTGAATTTATGTAAGCGGTCCTTCTTATACTGTAGGCTACATTTAACTGTAGGGGCTCATTGTATCAATATTAATTGAGGTTTACTACCATGCAGAATCTTCAAAACCTCTGTACATTATACAAGTCTAAAACAGGCTCGTATTAAATTGGTATTGGGTCTAAGTTTTAATTTCAAGTCAGTATTTTAGCCACTCCCTTATTATTATTCTTTTTATATGCATGCCTATAATAATTATGCTATTACATTATAATTTCAAACCTTAGTCTGTTTTAACCTATCAATTCTACTAACGTTACCGTGACACTCAATGAATTTACAAAAACATTAAGCGGTCGTTCACACGGTGCTGTCCTGTACGATATTTTACGATAAAAAGTTGAGATCACACGTCAACATCCTAATGTTCACACAGTCAAAAACAAATGCAGTTTGAAACTACCATGTGATCCCAAAATTATACAGCAAAATATCGTACTGAATGACGCCGTGTGAACGTGGCCTTAGTCCGCCTTTGTACCTTTTTTGTGTGCGAAAAGCTTAAATAAATAAATAATAAAAACTTCGGTTTCTTCGAACAATTAGTTTGAATGCATTTTCTCCACCAGTGCTCCACACACGGCGATGGTAGATAATTTAGAAGCGCTAATCACAGGCTGCCCGCTTCTCTTTGTTGAGGGTAAGGCTTGATTGATGATCCGACTTTGCCGATGTCGGGTTAATCTTCAAACAACACACTACTAGGTGTGCGTATGTATGTGTGCGGGTATAAACTCGTGAACCGAGGTGAGGATATTTTCTGTTGAATTTTTGTAAGGTAGATTAGATGGATTGTTGTTTGTTTGTTGTGGTATTTACGGGATTACAATGCGAAGTGGCAGCGAACGAATAGTAATATTTTATCACGTTTTCTTTTAAACCTTTATTATGATTACAACATTGTTGTTAGTATATTGCAAACCTGGATATAGTTTTTTCAAAAATAAGTAACTAAATTAAAGTGGTAATCATCTTTTTGTACGGACAAGCAGGTAACATAATAAGCTTATAACTTTGTAATTTTACATGATACAGATTTGAAATTTTGTACATAAAAATAATAGCCATGTGTTTTGGGTTTCACATATACTAAAACTAATGTTGTATATACTTAGTAGAAATATAAAGTGATAAAAAAAGATTAAATCTTTTACGTTTTGCCATATAACCAAAGCACCAGTTTAAAAGTTTAATGACCTAATAAGTGGCATTTCGATTTCAGAATGCTTTACGAAACATTAAATCAATGTTAAAACGACGTTTGTTTATAAAAAAATACATACCTATTACGAGTGCTTAGTCATGAAAAAGTAATAATAGCTTCGTTAAAGATACCATCGTCGACTGTACTTTTAAATTAACGTTTTTATTTCGTGAAAGTTAATTGCTGGTTGGTTAAACTGTATGTCCTAATCAAATCAGAAGAGGTTGAAGTCGTGACTTAAAATCCCCTCACTGCGCCATTTTAAGCGGACAAAACGGTGCAGATTCGGGGGAAACGTCGTCTTATGAAAATTAGTAGGTAATTGGAAAGAAATCTATGTCTTCACTTAAGCTTAGCACGCACTACGATTAAGCTCGTGTTGCGATTAAAGTGGTTTTGTTTCAGTGACTGATTTTTTTGCTCCGTTGGTGTAACTGCTATATGGCGTTCCAGTAGGAGTATAAATAAATAAATAAATAAATTAAACACGTAATTTGCGATGCAATAGGCTCGCCCGCTATCACATGGGACTTAGGTATAACTGGCCAAGTGTGGGTGTGCTATAAGTATACCTCTACCTAATCCTTTGGGCAATAGATAAAACAGTTGAAATAAAACTAGTAGTAATTAAAAAAAATATCGGGATACTCTCGCACATCGTTGTACTTACAGACGCCAGCACATCAAGCTACTACAATCTGTCAAAGGGAAATGCCCATTTGATAAATAGGTTTTGGCCAAATGACGCCCACGAAAGAAACAAATTATAGGCGTTAGGGTTCAAAACATAGATAAAGAAACAAACACTATTTTTTACATAGAACTCGGTTGGACTTTTATAAATCATATATAAAAATTCAAGGTTAAAAAAGACATACTTACAGGTTTCTGAGTTTTATTCGTTCTCATTTAAATAAATGACAAGCACGTCATCTAGGAATTAGGCTGGGGGATTTATATTTGATTGAAACCTTGCCCAGCCCCAGAAACACACAATTGTCATCACGTGGGCACAACACCCTACTGCTGTCCTCCGACCAGATATACAATTGCAAGAATATTGTCGTATTGCTTCTAATCCTGTTTCGTCATTCTTAACCATTATACAAGTTGTAACCACATCGTAATCAAAGTCGTCGGAATATCAAATAGAAAAACTTAGTAGAAATGAAAATCACAAGTCGCAAGAAAACAGCACCAAACAAAATGTCAATGTCAATCTGTTGTCAATTACGATTATTATTGACGTAGGGGTGAGGTTATAAGATCGGTTTATCGAAAAATCGATATAGAAAAAAACTGGAAACACGGAATAGGTTAAATAGATCGTATCTATTTATAATGCCAAATATGGATAAACATTTTTTTGCCTCTAAAGAAAATAATATAAAAGCGAAACAATACGTAATAAAAGTTGATTTTCCAAAAATCGATTTTTGGTACGTAACCCGTTTTAGTTTCTCGATTTTTTTCCGTAAAAGTTGTCATCCCTACTTTGACAGGACCAACGACCGGAAGTGTTAAATAAGGCAATAAACGATTGAGTTTCTTCATTAAATCAGCTTTTAATTCCGGAGATTTCATGACAAATAAGTAATAGCAATATTTTAGTTACTAAATGGGCATTTTTTTTTGCATTTATCACATTGCTGGGCAAAACATGGCCAAGAATGGGCGTTTCCCTTTTTTTAATAGATTTTCAACTTTATCGCTAAAATGTTAAGTTCAAAGATGATTGGAAAAATGTGACAGTTAGGGGTAGCTAGATGTGCTGGCGTCTGACATTTTGCAAAATTATCATTTCAAATGTCTTTGATCAGTTAGGCGGGCTTTATACATGTGACTATCGCCATCTAAATGGCAATACAGCTTGGCCACAGGTGACTAAGATCGCAAGTTCCAAAGTAGAGAAGGTTTCGACTTTTGTCGTGCGGCGACAGGTCGCATGCGGCGGGAGACTAAAATCGACCGTGGAAATGCTCAGTCGTAGGCGATCACCCGCCCCATGAGGGTCGACATTTTGATGCAAAATGAGCTACTCACCTGCATTTTTATCGGCACACGTAAATGGGGTGGCGATTCGGCTTGTGAGGCAATTTAGTAAGCTACCAACCGCACGACGAAAATCGACTTAATCTAAATCCCCCAGTAGATACTTATAGTTAGTATAGTACGCTGGTGATGTGGCAATACGTCTAATACGCACCTATTTATTATTTGTTGTTTGTTTGAATCATTTATATATTTAATTTTTTGTTTATTTAATGTGACTTATAATATTATGATTACTTAAATTAACGAGTCTGTGTAACTTGAAATAAATGGTAATTATTATTATTATAGTGACGAAGTGGTTTGCGTTTTCTATTTTTATAAACCCAAGCACATGTACGCTTTTTACCAGCTTACGTTTTTAAAATCAGTCACTGAAAAAAACCGCTATTGCGTGCACTTGCATAGAAAGCTACACGTTATATTTTTCTGCGGTTTTAAAGAATTTTAATTGCAACACGCGTTTAATCGCAGTGCGTGCTAAGCCTGAGACTGCTTTTTGATAAGTCAATATGACAGCATACCTTGACAAGTTGCAACCGCTTTCAAAGCATTTCAAAGCGTTTGACATAAGACGCTGTATATTATAGATATATATATACACATAAATATTTATATATTTTAAATATATATTATAAATATATATTATAGTAAATCGTGTGTATGTGTTTATAACCTATTTATGTATTTGTCTAGTGTTTTATTTTTTTGTTAATTTTTATCATCGCCGTGTCAACTGAAGCACCTGCCATCTTATCTCTTCACCACCCTTGGTTGACTGGTAGAGAATGCCTAAGGCATTAAGTCCGCCTTTGTACCTTTTGTGCGAGAAGTTTAAATAAATAAATAAATAAATAAGCTTTTCGCAAGCTTATGTCTGTCCAACACACATTTTTAATTTTCCATCGTCGTTACCGCTGATCGAATGTCACTTTGTCTAGACCTCGCAGAAGCTGCTATAACTTTAGTAAGACCATTCGCGACATTTTTTTTTTTTTAACTTTGCCCCACACTAGGAATTTCTCCTGTATTGTGGGTGCGTTTACAAACATTTAAACTCACATACACAAAAAGCATTTAAGTTGTGCCACATTGCTATTTCGTAAGGCAGACCACATAATACAACGCGCTACACAACGGGGCGCGTGGCTCATTGTAGATGACGCACCCCCCACACGTGACTTTTTACATACAAATTCAACAAAAACGCGCTTCCGTCGGGGCATTCGGTTCCGTTTCCCTCGCTCCGTCACGTAGCGCGTTGTAGTGTCTGATCTGCCTTAGACAAACATCTCAGGAGTGCAGAGTAAATGGGTTATTGTAATAAAGGCACGTATTTAATCTTACCTCAAATAATTCCTATTTCGCTTTCTTAAAACTATTAATGAACAGTCTAATAATATAATGAATCTTTCTCTCTTTCTCGTTTTGTGAACCTCAAAAAAATTATAGCTTTTCGTATGGCCAAGAAACTGCGACCAACTTGGTTAACGCGTGGTTAGTCACAGTTCTAACCTCACCTTACCCGTTTGGAATACCTTAGCTTAATTATTGCGACCAGCTGAGAGAAAAAGACAGAAAGTTAAAATACACTTATTTATTTTTAAAAAGCGTACATCATTAGGTTAATAAGTTTTTAGCGGATCAATTTAATATTTCTCGTCAATAATATGCGGTACGTTGCTCAATACCTTCACTCACCACCCACTCTATCATCATCTGCCTAGCCTTTTCCCAACCATGTTGGGGACGGCTTCCAGTCTTACCGGATGCAGCTGAATACCAGTATTTTACATGGAACTACTGGCTATCTGACCTCCACAACCCAGTTACTGGGTAATACGACACCACTAGGTAAGACTGGTTGTCAGACTCGGGCTTCTGACTACCCGTAACAACTGTCAAATATCTACGAATGACAGCCGGGACCAACGGCTTAGCGTGCTTTCCGAGGCACGGAGGGGTCTCGGTACGTAAAGATGGTCACCCATCCACAGACCAACCGCGGCAAGCGTAGCTTAACCTGATCGATCGACCTGTGCGGCTGTTATAATTTAGCCACGGGCCCCTCACCACCCACTCTATAAGGACCAAAAAAAAATCCAAAACAATGAAAAAATTAAGTCTCCTTCGTCTCCCAAATATTTCACATCGCACGCCTTATCAGCTTATTACCAGACGTCGCAAAATCACGTAGGCTGTGTCCCTCATAACAGTGACAGGCTGACGTTGTACTCGTATTAAGGAGGAAAAGTATTAGATGCTCTCCTATTTTTTATTCCGGCCGTGTGAGTGATGGGGCTTGAATACTAATCTTTGGTCTTTGGAGCCAGAATGACGTAAATGTATGGAAGGATTTTGGATGTTAGGGGAGGTCTCGGTTTTGAAATATATGGGGATTTCTTTTATAGTATGGTATAGTCAACATATTATAATATTGCCACTGCTGGGACAGAGGCCTCCCCTCTTCGAGAGGGAGTGGGCTATAATCTACCACGCGGACCCAGTGTAGGTTGAATGATGCCACATATCTTTGAATGTTTGGTTCTAGGACATACCGGTTTCCGCACGATGTTTTCCTTCACCGTTTTGAGAGCAGCAGTGCTATTCTGTAAAAATCTCACCGTGAGAGCTTAGGTGAAGTGAGCGGGAATTGAGCTGTCATTAGGGATTAACACTATTGACACTGCTCACTTCAAGCTCACTTCACTTATGATTTCACGGTGAGATTATTACAGAATCGACCGGCAGTGGTGATTAAGTTATTTACGCAAAGTAAAGCGCCTGTCATGGCTCAAAAATATGACCTACAACTCGTAAATCGGGCCCATTGCTCCTGTTTTCTTGAAGGTTATGGTTTATTTATTTACTTTAATCTACCGAGATTTTAGCTAGAGTTGTTGTTCTTTTGTTGTTTTTGTTTTCTTTTATTATTGTTGTTGTTTTTTTTTTTTAGTAACGTGAATGCTGTGTTTTTTATTCTCTTTTGTTGTGAATGCTGTGCACGTCTGTAATTGACGTAAACACTAGTCCATGTCTCTGTTCTCTCTTATTTGTAAATGTTTGTGTTTGTGTTGTTGATGTGCCTTAATAAATAAATAAATAAATACTTTAATTAAAACTGTTAAAAAGAAAACTTGTTGCGCTGACCCCAACTGACATGGGACAGCGGCAGACAGATGATGATGAATGATTAAAACGATGAAATACCATTAACAATACTTAAAGACAAGGCTCATGCTTATGCTCATGCACATAAAAAAGAAAATAGAAAACCAGAAAGTTGAGGTTAAAACATAAAAAGTTACCAACACTTTTATAAATCCCTCTCACATGTCTATCGATTGTAATGGAATGCTGTGTGGTGTATAGTACCTAGACTAATTCAGCATTATATCTATAAAATATTAAGTTGTAAGTTTGTAAGTGCAATGTGCTGGGTGAAGGTACAGACGCCAGCACATGAAGCTACCCGAAACTGTCAGATTTTCCCAATCAACTTTGAACCTTATGCTTTAGCGATAAAGTTGAAAATCTATTAAAGAAATCTGACAGATAGTAGTAGCTTGATGTGCTGGCGTCTGTACAAAACTAACCTTCACTCAGTACATTGCACTTAAAACAAAAGCATCTCAAGACCTTACCTAAATGCACATAGATAAGAAAATATCTTAGACTATCACTTTATCTCTACTCATACAAATAAGAAAAAAAAAAAAAAAACTATAAGACTGAAACATACAAGTACAGATGCCAGCACATCAAGCTACTACAATCTGTCAGATTTATTTAATAGATTTTCAACTTTAGCGCTAAAGCATAAGGTTCAAAGTTGATTGGGAAAATCTGACAGTTTGATGTGCTGGCGTCTGTACATAAAATAAACACTCGTAGATACATCTACATTATACTTGTATATTTTTATACAAAATAGGTACACAAGTATACATTTTATATTATCTACACTAAACAGGCATTGTGGAAGCCTGTTACGCTGTGTTCAATTTACGAAGGAATCAAGCATTAATTTGTGATATTTTTTGCTGACGAAATATTCAGAAGGAAATCCAAATGTGTATTTAATTGGTGTCATTGACCTCTGCTCACTGAAAAATGCCAGAGCAAACGCGCCTTCTCATCTTATTTTGAACTTTTTTTCGCAGGCCAATGGAAAACCATTTAGTTAAAAAATAGAAGAGAAGTGATTCAGTACAAATTAATGATATTATAATATTTACATAATGTATAAGCTGATTCTTATAATAATATTAATATTATGTACATTTTTATTAAAAAAACAGGTCAAGAGTGAGTCGGACTCACGCACCGAGGGTTCCGTACCATTATATTTTATATTAATTTTTTTTCCTGAAAAAGTGTGCTGTTTAGAGACATCGCTTTATTTTTCCTGTAATCTTCACGTATTAGAATAGTTTCAGATTTTTCTCTATGCAAACCTCGGAGATAAGATAAGGGGGGGGGGGGGGGGAGCAACGGTATTTTTTAAAAATTTTCATCAAAAATCAAAAACTATGCGCCCTAAAAACAATGCTTGAGAATGTGCAAACGGCACTCTTTCACATGATACCCCATATGCCCTAGTTCAATTTTTTAAGACTTCCCCTTTCAGTCCCTGTTGCACAAAATAAATATATTTTTATTTCTTTCTCATTTACAAAATAGTTGGGCAAACTCATCTAAAACTATTCCAAATTTCAAGTTGATAGCATTAGTAGTTCTTGAGATAACCAGCTCTGACTGTCGGACAGACAGTCGTACCATAAGGGTTCCTTTTTACCATTTTAGTACGGAACCCTAAAAAGGGAAAAAGAATCACAGGGCAACAAAAAATGCGCCCACATCACTGTCAATAAGAAAAGTGCTCAAAAGGCTGACAGCATTGCCACGTTGTATGGCAACGCTGATTTTTGGCCAAAAATAAGCTGCCGAAAATGTGCTGAATAATATGGTAATAATTTGCCGCAGGTAATTAACATCTGCTTTATTGAGCCTTTCTTATTACCTCCTACTTATTGTTTCGCGAACAAATTGCTGGTCCACCTGATGGTCAGTCACCTATGTCTTTAGAAATCTGATAAAATCAGAGACATTGGCTCCAATTCCCTTGTCCACAAACTAAACTAAATCTAAGTTCAGTACATCTTTTTCTTTCTATTGCATTAAGAAAAGGGCAGAAAATAAATACTAGTTTAGTCCTGTCAAATCAAGATACTCCATAGACAAGTTTAGACGTGATTAAAAAATTGACTACTAAAAATACGTCAAGTTACGTCAGGCGCTGACTATTGATTTCACAGGACTAAACTAATATTTATCTTCTGTCCTTTTATTAATGAAATAGAAATAAAAAGATGGAACTTAAAAGTTAAGTTTGTCAACAAGGGAATTGGCGCCATTTTCGGCGTGTTTTTAACTTAGAAACTTAGCTGAAACGACGTCAGTGCCCGTAAATACACACATGCATCTCATACCCTTCAAACCGGAACTCGGTAACGTAGAAACAGGGAATTAAAGAAAGAAAATACGTGTATTCTGCACAAACAAAACGCACGTTACAAATAAACAATAATAAAAAAATAAAAAAAAGACATAATCGTAGTCAAAGCCTCGTACTCAAGCGCTTATGGATGTTGATGGAGGTAAGTATTACTTCCCTGGTTGAACCATTCACGAAGGGTTTTTATTTACAAAAAAAAAAAACACACACACACATCTTAACTAATTTCAACATTAAAAATTACAATATGAAGCTTTCGTTGGTCCCAAACTAGGCACAGCCTGTATCTTCGGCCCTATTAAATAGGTACAACATTTTGATAATTTTAAATAAAATAAAGTAAAGTTATGTGGGTACATTTAATGCAATATGCGTAATTGTAGGGGTGTCTAAAGATCTGCCAGCAAAAGTAATTCAACCAAAGTACGCAACATAACAACCTATCACATGTTTTACCAATTACAATCATAAAATAATCGCTAAACGAATTTCTTCATCCCCAAGCGCGCGCAACGTATCGGGAGAGGAAATAATCAACGAAAAACCCATTCGTCATTGGGAATAAAGATTTAATACAATGCCGCGAGCGTGAGTTGCGTGATCAACCTGTTTCGTACGCACGCGGCTATGTATACTTACCTACAATATAATAACCCCATTTGATTGATGAATACGAGTAAGTACGAAGTTTTACGAGGAACGACGAAGCTTATTGTTGTTACTCGGGATATTGTACGTGAGAATTATGTGCGGCGGGTTTTACGAGTGACTTTGAATTGGTATTATTTATAGTACGGAAAACGTATTGTGACGTTTGTATGAGACGGCTGTTATGATAACTGATGGCACGTCGTTGACAGCGGGTGTAAAGTAAGGTTGACGTATAAATTTCGTTATTGTTCGTGTTGACAGACTGGAACTAGGTAAATAAAAATGTTTTAATCATGTGGTTCAATTTTGGTCTGCACTGTAATATACTATAGAGGTATGCGGAATAGGGTGAAAATTAATCATCCATAGAAAAGGGAGGATCTTTCGACCAGACAGGTGTCGTGTCTGGTGGGCCCGACGATCGTTTTTTTTTTTTTTTTTGTGAATGGCACATAAGGCTTTGTCATCTGCTTAACCGGACTTGCCTGTGGGTGCCTCAATAAATTAAGGCCTTCAACCCGGGTTTACCCAACGTTTGATTTCGGGGTATATTCTAAATGCGCGGTAAACTCTGCTTGCGCGATGCAGGATTTTGCGTGATGTCAGTGTGATGCGTAGTTCACATATGGCGTTGTAGATACCGCAAAAATACTAATAGTCGATTGTTCGTGAATTTTTTATGTGTCAGTAATTTTGGCCCGCATTGTAATATATTTAAGTCGATGGATTTCTTTAGTAACTAGGGACGACTTGAGAATCGATTTATTTTAGAATCACATATCTAATCTAAGTAATTAATAAAACAATGTAATCAAAGGACATCATTAATATTGTACACAAAAATAAAAGTAAAATAAAAGAAAAAAAAAGTACTATTTTCTTATGGGAAATGACCTCTTGAGCATTTTTTACTATCACAACAAAATTCTACAATTAACTGCCCCCAGCTGCTGTTTAAGATTGAAAATGCCAAAAATCATATCTTTATAATTTGATTGTTGTCAAAACATGTTCAGGTTGTTAAATTCTATTAAAAGTTGATATTTTTTTAAATGTAATGCTTAAAACACTTGTATTTGACAGGCCTGTTGGTCTAGTGGTCAGTGGCTCTGACTGCTTTGCGCAAGGTCGTGGGTTCGATTCCCACCTAGGACAAATGTATGTGTGATGAGCACGATCACTTGTTCTGTGTCTGGGTGTAATTTATCGATAATATGTATGTATTCAGAAATATACAACGTGTAACGGAAAGGGGGTATCAACCCTGAAGGAGGTGAATGTGCTCATGAAACTCAACAACTTTCCCCAAAGAACATAGGTCGAAATATGAAAAAAAAATTTGGCCCTCCCTTACAAAACTGATTACCAGCTGATTGATTTACTATGGGAGGGCCAAATTTTTTTTTCATATTTCGACCTATGTTCTTTGGGGAAAGTTGTTGAGTTTCATGAGCACATTCACCTCCTTCAGGGTTGATACCCCCTTTCCGTTAAACGTTGTATATGTATGTTTATCAGTTGTCTAGTACTCATAGCACAAGCTCTGCTTAGTTTGGGACTAGATAGCGTTGTGTGAAAGTTGTGGAATATTATTATTATTATTATTTATAATGTGATTTTTGGCATTTTCAATATCAAATAGCAGCTAGGGGGTTAATTGCAGAATTTCGCTGTAATAGTAAAAAAAATCTCAAGGTGTTATTTCCCATAGGAAAACAGTAGGTACTTTTTTTTTCTGGCTGGCACTTAAATTTTTGGGTACGAATTGAATGATGTCCTTTGGCAATCGTGACTTTCATAATTACACACATACCTACATCCCGACGACGCCGTGGAAGTGGCGAAGTTTTGGGACAACATAGATAGATCTGAAATACGGCCGAGCCAGCGACACGAAAATGAATCGACCTACATCAAGATTCTCATTCATATTATATCAAACCGTAAGCTTTGGTTTCTCAAGAAGTTTGTGAAAGGTCACACAATAACGGCTGACCAAATACAGCGCGTTTTTTTGACATCTTAATGTCAAATAAAAATGAATTTTCATGACGGCCATTATAATATGACGGAATACCTCTTCTAGAAAAGTTTAGCTTTAGTGGGTTTGATATTAATATAATGAATGAGTATCCTCAGATCAAACAAAATCTTATGCTTGTAAATTATTTACGAGAATCGACTTAAGAACCATTTCATGGAGCCAAAAATAGACAAATAGTTATTCAATTAGCCAAACAAAATTATAAAATCAACTGAAATAACGTACGATTATATAAATAAGTACACATAAATTATTTTAAGAGATAACACTGGGAACGAAATCGCATGAAACACCTGTGTGTTATTAAATAAATAGGTAAAATTTTCTGTCGTACATTACCGCTATGGAGTAGTTAGTACCGTTAATCATCATCATCATCTGCTTAGCCTTTTCCCGACTATGTTGGGGTCGACTTCCAGTCTAACCGGATGCAGCTGAATACCAGTATTTTACATGGAGCGACTGCCTATCTGACCTCCACAACCCAGCTACTGGGTAATACGATATCCCCTTGGTAAGACTGGTTGTCAGACTTTCGGGCTACTGACGACCCGTAACGACTGTCAAAGATCCACAAATCACAGCCGGGACCAACGGCTTAACGTGCTTTCCAAGGCACGGAGGGGTCTTGGTATGTGAAGATGGTCACCCATCCACGGACCAACGGCGGCAAGGGTAGCTTAACCTGATCGATCGACCCGTATGGCTGTTATTGCTTAGCCACAAGCTCCTCTAGTACCGTTAATACGAAGACAAATTATACATATGTACCTACAGTTGAAGCAGAAAAGATATGCGCTTCAATAATCTTCACGTTTCCCATTTAGTACGAACGTTGCGTTACAAGAGCTTCTATGTTTTGTACTGCTGCGGTTTGAAGTAGTGCACCTATCATTGGGAGTCTGTATGATTTTTTTTCGCTGTTATGTCACCTACTCTGGTTGGGTTACTTCTGCTGGCAGATCTTTTGACACCCATATAATTACGCATATTGCATTAAAGTACCCATAATTATTACTTTATTTTATTTAAATTTATCAAAATGTTGTACCTATTTAATAGGGCCGAAGATACAGGCTGTGCCTAGTTTGGGACCAACAAAACCTTCATATTGTAATTTTTAATGTTGAAATAAACGATTTTTACTTTGCTAGACATTTATTATAAACAAGGCAGAGTTAAAATATTCAGATTTACGAAATAAATGGGGTTTGTAGCTTTCAACTTATGTGTGTTGTGTCTTTAGCTAATGTACATAATTGGCCTTGGACGTTTTATGTTAAAATAAATAAATTATTATTGAGTACCTATACCTACATAATAAAAAAAATAATAAAAAAAACATACCGATAGCCTTTACCCAAAAACAGATAACAATAGGAACAACAACATAATCGCATAACATTAAGGAGGAAACTCTATTCAAAGAAAGAACATATAGGAAAACTTAAAAAGCACAGTTTTATTCAAAAAGGATATTCAGTACGTTCCTCTTGGATTGCGAAGGTTTTACGAAATGGAACAAAAAAAACTAAATTCACCTCACGTATTTATTCGGATAGGGTTGGCAAAAGTTCATGTGCTTTGAATTAAACCAATTATGTAGTATCGCTTTTTTTGTTTTAAAAACGTGTATTAGTTACATATAAAAGATGAAGAAGAAGATAGAAGGTGCCTTACGAATTTTAATATACCTACATGTTGAAACTGTTCTAGTTAGATCTCTATCTAACCTATTTACTCAAGACCAGAAGACTTCCAGTTCCACCCACTTAACCACTCCATCCATTTATCAGTTTTAGAACTACTTAAGATGCAAGTACTTTATTCTACAGACCATCATGAAAAAAATCTCAGTACTTACTCCTAATTACTTACTACCCCGTAGAAAATGCTGGGCCGAGTGTTATACGAACAGTGGTCCATTTTAGCCCCGGATCAAGAAAGCTGGATGTCATGGGGAGAGGTTTTTGCCCAGCAGTGGAGTGATGCAGGCTACCGGTAACAATAGTAGCTTCTAATTTTAATTAATTACACGTACTTAATCATATACATATGATTAAGTACGTGTAATTAATTAAAATGAAAGAACAATAGTGGCCCATTGGTAATGGCCGTTCTTTCAAACCCAGACAGGCGCTTTACTTATCCCATATATGCCCACAGGGTCGATAACGACCTTTTTATTCCTTCATGACTTCTAATACAGACTGACTGCGAGCTGTTGCATTAAATTTAAATTATATTGCCATCTTTTGTTAGAGTGAAGAACTATTATATATACTGATAATAACAACCTACCCACTGGTGATAAAATGGCTAAAATTCGGCCATTATTCAACATCATGAATGAAAAGTTTCTAACATATGCCCCCATCGAGAAAAATATAAGTATTGACGAGTCGATGATACCCTATTACGGACGTCATGGATGCAAACGGCATATTCATGACAAATGCTTTGAAGCATTTCATGCATAACTGAACATTATTTTTATGTATTTTTGTTCCTTGACTGACTAAATTAATTACTTAATAGTTCCTATATTATTGTTGAACCTAATAATAACGATTAGCGTGATTAGCTGATTAGCGTATATTTTTTTTATTTTGATGCACCTTACTCCATACTAGCGTATGACTATATATGCCTATAAATGATAAATGATAAATGATTTATTTTCTGTAAGTAGGTTTGTACAAACACTTTTACATGTCAATCATATTTTTTTAAACTAGATGAGGTCGGCGTTTCCTATCTGACTACTCTGAGAAGAAAGGCCGAAACAAACTCAGAGGTCACAGTCTCTTTTAAAGTCCAGACATAATCTTGGTCAGATAATGTGAAGACCATGTAGATTAGTGTCTGAAATGGTCTTTTGAGTAAAGAACCACACAGATTGAGCGGACCTGTCCAGTCAGTGCACGCATTTGTCAAAAATCGTGCAGCTCAACTCAGAACTTGAGGAGCCTTACGATTCGACGAACAATACCAATGAAAGGACATTTGGGTAGGCCGCATAAATGACTCAAACTGCCAGATCATGATTAAAACTAACTAAGAAGGAAAACCGAAAAAAAGAAATGACCCACATAGTCTTCACACTCACAGTAATAATAATCAAAATAAGATACTTTACAAAGTAAATATCCATGTCATTGTTCATATAAAATTCATCAATGTCAATGTGTATATAAAAATCCGGATATAATCTTTGAGGACCATGTAGATTCTAACTACTATGGGGTCGTTATCGACCCACTGAAAAAACATACTCCCTGAACTGAAAACCGCAAATTACAATTTACAGCCCTTATTTATAATAATTTATTAACAACATAGTCCAAAATCTTTAAAATTCATCTTAAAAAAAGTTCTGGGCATATATGGGTTATAGTGTAAATTATTTCACCACCACTGCTCTCAAATCGGTTCAGGAAAACGAGGAAACCGCCATGTTCTAGAACCATGCATTCGAAGACATGTGACATTTACCAACCCACACTGGGCCCGCGTGGTGGATTACGGCCCACTCCGTTCTACCGAGAAGGTCTTTGTCCCAGTAGTGGGATTTATGGGTTTATTATATAATGTAAATAATTATATAATAATAATAATAATAATATTCCAGAGATTTCACACAACGCCATCTAGTCCCAAACTAAGCAGAGCTTGTGCTATGAGTACTAGACAACTGATAAACATACATATATATTTCTAAATACATACATATTATAGATAAATTACACCCAGACAAAGAACAAATGATCGTGCTCATCACACAAACATTTGTCCTAGATGGGAATCGAACCCACGACCTTGGGCATAGCAATCAGGGCCACTGACCACTAGACCAACAGGCCTGTCATGTAATTTTTACATATGTACAGCAGTGCTATTCTGTAAAAATCTCACCGTGAGAACTTAGGTGAAGTGAGCGGGAAGTGAGCTCTGTCATTCCCTAATGGTAGGGTTTAACACCATTAAGTGCTCACTTCACTTAAGATTTCACGGTGAGATTTTTACAGAATCGACCGGCTGTTTTAGAAAATGGATTCAATTGTCTTTTACAATGGGCTAAATAACTCTCAAGTCTATTCATTTATTTTTCAAATTGATGTTATTTCAAGTTAAACAAATATCAACTTTATTTCAATGATAATTATAGCAGTTTTTTAATACCAGTTTTCCTATAAGAATATTTGTAAATTTTTAGGGTTCAGTACCCAAAGGGTGCCAACGGGGCGCGGCCGTCCGTCCGTCAGTCTGTCTGTCAGCGGGTTGTATCTCATGAACCGTAATAGTTAGACAATTGAAATTTTCTTAAAGTGTGTATTGCTATTGCCGCTGAAACTAAATTCATGAAAATAAAATAATGGTGGTAAGAGACCCTTCGTGTGCGAGTTTTTCTTTCATTCGTTTTTCTTTCAATTGACCGGGTTTTTTTATTTATTCAATGGAGTATATAATACAATAGGCAGTTACAGCCCTGAAACATTTCCAGCATGTCAACACGAAGACATTTTGATAGCGCTTAATAGTCTGCTTTTCTTTGCAGACGAAAATATAATTGAATACTTTTAACAAAATGGACGTTCAAGCTGTACATTCTAACTATACGTATGTACGAGACGATATTATAAATGTGAAAGTTTGTGAAGATGTTTGGATGTTTGTTACTCAATTACGTGTAAGCCGTTGAACTGATTTGGATGAAAATTGGCACATAGATAGACCATTTTGTGGATTAACACATAGGATACTTTTTATCCCAGTAATGTGTTCCTTTGGGATAATAGTTCAACTTTCATCTTGGGAAAGTTAGTTTTTACGCGGGCGAAGCGACGGGCAGAAGCTAGTAATTTATAAATAAAGCAGAAGAGTTTGTTTGTTTCAATGTGTTAAACTCTGGCGTTCCAGAGATTAACGCGTTCAAACAAAACGCCGAACATTTTTTTATTAATTTTTGTCTGCATTTGATACCTTAATTTTTTAGGGAGGCTATTTAACATCACGCTGTTAACCTTCGGAGTCGAGCAAAAAGAAAAAAATCAAAAATAACGCTAACCGAAAACGAAGTGATAGCGCGGGTAGGTGATGTGCGATGCGACGAGTGGGTCGGGGTAACAAGAAATTTCACGTGAACGAATTTTCGGGCAGAAGCTAGTATGAACTAAGAATACTAGGCACGATATAGGTAGTATAACAGCCATTTCTTGTAGAATACAGACGCCAGCACGTCAAACTACCCGAAACTGTCAAATTTTCCTAATCAACTTGGAACTTTAGGCTTTAGCCATAAAGTTGAACATCTAATAATGAAATTTGACAGATTGTAGTAGCTTGATGTGCTGGCGTCTATACCTTTCTAGATATTCATTCAAAGGGATTTTCAAGGCCGCAAACATTAATAATGGTCCTGTATTATTTACAGACTTACGATTTCTAGAAAGAAAGAAAGAAATATTATTTATTATGCACAAGGAAAACGCACATTACATAATAAAAAGAGACATAAAATATACACATACTTACAACGAAGTCAAAAGCCTCGTACTCAAGCATATATACTGTTGACAATTTTGTCAACAGCAAGACAACATACACCGACAGTGACAATACAAATTAATTAACATTGACAATACAATTTCTTCTTTAGGCTAACCAAACCATTACATAAAGTATAAAGATATGGTATTTCTCTTAAAATTTATGATGTATTTTAAGGTTACTTTGGTATCCCAAAAATATAAATATTATTTTATTATATAAATCTCACTAGCCGCAACAGTATGTCAGGAAAATAGTTTTATGTAAGGTCCATTTTTAATGTAGATATGTTTTTGGACTATTTGGAATATATCCTGAATACTATCGTCGTATGTTACTATCACAGAGTACTTGTTATTATTATACAAACGTTAGGATATACGCAAAGGGCGCTTCGTATAGCCGTAGAAGGTCAGTTTCAAAGGTCATAATAACGTCTTAGCATGTATCATTATTGTCATGTATGGCATACGTCCGTGTATAAAGTACAGCGATAAGGTTATCACATTAATTAAAACCACGTATTCTACATGATAGCTCAACTGTCACTTATGAGATACGATTACTTTTTCTATTGTTACCGATTCATCAAGGAGATTTATTTTAACATTCAAAACTAAAATAATTAATAACAGTTATCATTCCAGACCTTTTCTTTTTTCGTTTTAGTATTTCACAACATTAAACTTAATTTCTGATTATTTGGTAACAACACCATAAAGTTTGTATTGAATCGTTGATATAGCATCGTCCCGCACGTGCCTAGTGCCATGTTATAAAGGATGAATATGAATATTTAAAAATTTTGTTTAAAAAAATCAGTTTTAAATAAAATTGTTTATTTCATTATTTTTACAGACTGATAACAACAACGTAATAACCGTTGTACAGCCAACACATCAAGCTATTCAAAACTGTCAAATTTTTCCAATCAACTTTGAACCTAATACTTTTGCGATACAAGTTGAAAATCTATTAAAGAAAGGGCCCTTTCGGATAAGGAGGTGAAAAATGCCCCCGACCGTAAAGATATAACACTGAGTCTTCCATATAGGGAATACAAAGGTATGCTCATTCCCAAATTTTCAGACTTGTTGGTGGTCACGTGACTGTTTTATTAAAAAAATAAGTTTTTTCGTTTTTTTTCAAATATCTCAGCCGCATTAGAAGCTTTCTTAATGATCCTTGCGTCATTGTTAAGGTCTTGGAAGCGCGCACTAAGCGCAATTTTTTCATTTTTTTTTTGGAGGGAAATTCAAATTTTTTCGTACCTTGAAAAAGTTTAAAAATTCATTAAAAAAAAAAAACAAATAGAAATCACAAAAAAATATATATGTTATGTACTCCAAAGAATCGCTGTGAATTTTTTCAGAATTTTAGAATAGATTTTTTATTTTTTGGTGTTAGGGGGTAAAAAAAATCCAAAACAATTTTTTTCGCTATTTTTTCATTTTTTTACAGAAATACTTTCCACTTGATTCATTTCTTTATATTTATATTTATAGCAGGTATCTTTGCGGGACGTTGATAAAAACACCTAGGAGAAAAAAAAAACATTCACCATTCAAATTGGTTATCATAATGCCGAATAAGGAGACATTTTAATTTGTCAATTCAACGGTCTTCTAAAAATAGTAAGTCTTATGATCTTTGTTTGTCCGGAAGTGTACGAAAATGTATCCAGTAATTATCGTTTCGTTTCGTTTCGTTTTCGTTTTTACAATAATGATGTTCCATTTTTATGGAAAGCTCGGTTTACATAATGGTTCAAATACAATGTTGCGGTTGATTTTGCGAAGGCTGCAGGAATCCGTTGGATGCGGGAAGTACAGAACAGTGGAATGATTGAGTAACTTATTAACAGTAGCAATAGCTTTCTTTTTGACAGTTCAACAAAATTCATTGCGTTATATATGTAGTTGAGCAGACAGATTTTTCGAACACATGAAGCAATGGATAAGCAATATCCTTAACACGTTCAACGCCATGTCGGACATTGCTGTGCAGCACTTAACCTTCCCTATAAGCCACACAAAACATTTACAAAGATTTCCGCGGTTATGTCAATGTTTTGTAATTTAACAATGCATATTTAATAATATTATAAACAAAGCAAAAAGTAGATTTTTTGTCAATTTTAAATGTTTTGTGTGGCTTATAGGGAAAGTTAAGTGTCGCCCAGCAGTGTCTGACATGGTGTTAAAATTATTTAGGTTTTGATTGGTAGTGTGTTACGCAATTATGCTGCCGGTCGATGTCGGAGGCCTATGGCCAGCAGTGGACGTCTTTCGGTTAATATTTTGCGGTAGTTTTCATGTAAGAAATGTCTGTTGTTTGTCAGTCTCATTTCCTTCGAAATATTATTGATCCTTTTGTAATCAGCCTTTATACAAAACGATCCTTCAATCTACGTAGGATTTATTTCGGAACGTGAGATAAATGATAAATTATTTATTTTCTGTAATGTAGGATTGTACAAACACTTTTACATGTCAATCATATTTTTTTAAAACTAGATGAGGTCTGCGTTTCCTATCTGACTACTCTGAGAAGAAAGGCCGAAACAAACTCAGAGGTCACAGTCTCTTTTAAAGTCCAGACATAATCTTGGTCGGATTATGTGAAACCATGTAGATTGGTGTCTGAAATGGTCTTTTGAGGAAAGAACCACACAGATTGAGTGGACTTGTGCAGTCAGCGCACGCATTCGTCAGTAACCGTGCAGCTCAACTCAGAACTTAAGGAGTTCAACGATTCGACGAGCAATACCAAGGACAGGACATTTGTGTAGACCGCATAAACCACTCAAACTGCCCAGAGGTCTTCTTTCTTGTTGAACAAAATTATTTAGAAAATAAAACTATGATCTCGTAAAGGAAAACTGTATTTCTAAATAATACCTACGGTAAAAATGCTTATAAACATTTCTTCACTTTGCTGATGCAAAATTTTGAAAACAATTAAGAATATAATAACGTATCATCAATTTAAAAGGACATGGTGCTCACAAACTTATTTTCACACAAAGCATCTGTTTTCACAAGCTTAAACCAATGATAAATCACCTCTACATTTCAACATTGAAATAGAAAAGAAAACTTGAAACAGAATACATTAAAATATAACAAATTAACGACACCCACTGCCTCTGGGGGTGCCTAATAAATGAAGACAATTTAATCCGCTAGAAATACAAATCGCTTGTCTAATTTATTTCGCGAGTTGAATTCAGCGAGATTTGCCAACTCGCCTCTCATGGGATGGTACGTGGATGTAAAGAAAAATATTGCGATCTGTGCGGGGATGGTTTTTTTTTTGGTCGAGCGTGTATGAAGTAGGATTTTGTTTTTATACTGATATCTCTAGCAACTGTTAGTATATTAATTTTATTACTTTAGGCGTTATTATTTATAATTACGGCATCTTAGCATGTTTATTATTATTTATGTATATATACTTTAGAAAGGGGGTGACTACCGAGATGAAGACTAATAGAGCACTATGGAAGAAAAAGACATGTTAAACCGACCCCAAATAAATTGTGTAAGGACAGGAGAATGATTATGAATTTGATGTACAGACGCCAGCACATCAAGCTACTATAATCTGTCAAATTTCTTTAATAGATTTTCAACTTTATCGCTTAAGCATTAGGTTCAAAGTTGATTGGGAAAATCTGATAATTTCGGGTAGCTTGATGTGCTGACACCACAAAAAAAAAACATAACAAAAAAGAAAATACATCACACGTTTTGCATACATCCTCCACATATATCCCTTCATCTACAGGGTGGCAGAGACATAAATATGCTCAAAATGTAACTGTAAACTCAGCACAGGGTTCAAGAACACCTAGCGTAGAAAATTATCATAGAAAACTGCAATACCTACGCGGTCAAAATGTACTGAACAGCATTTTTTTTTAATAACCGACGAAAAATTATCTATATTGTCCAGAATCACCCTGTGCAACACAAGTATAGGACATATACGATAATTAATTGTCTATTTTATTATATTATTTGCAAATAATTTTGTAACATGGACTAGCTGCATGCCAAAATGAACATTATAAAGTATTTTGGGCGACTAATAACATTAATCGCAGCCATCTTTGCCAATCTTCATGTCATGCCGAAAAAAATGAGGGATTAGGCTTTAGAAAAAAGTTGCATAGGTACCTAATTAACATTTAGCTATTTTTAGCACCTACCTAGATGTAGGTGCTAAAAATAGCTAAATGTATTAAGATATATTATTATTATTTATTATATTATATTATTATTATATATTATTACCTAAATTTATTATTATTATATTACCATCTGTCAATCAGGACGACACACCAAAATTTTCCGTTTTTACTATTTTAATGCTTTTATTTTGAAAAATTAATTGTATCTCAAAAAAATCGCAAAGAACGTGCGCGATTTGGATGGAGTAATGGCACTATTGAGCTAACGCTGTGTGAGCGTGCGTGTTCCATCGCCGGCCGCCCGTTCGATGTCCACCACGCACAGGATGGATGGGAAGCAGCACATTAAGTAATTTTTTGCTCCGTCGTTGGTGTAATTGCTATAATTATGGCGTTCCAGTAGGAGGATAAATAAATAAATAAATAAATGATATTGATTTTCATACCTTATGGTTCTATTATAACCTCAAAATCTTTATTAAATATATACTTTTTTTTTAAAATATCTATTCTGCAGCTAGACCGCTATAAAAATAAGATATTATAGGAGTTTACTAATGATCGACAATACAACACATAATTTTCCGACGATCTTGGTTCCAGGGCGAACAACGTATGGGCGCAGAGTAATGCCCTTTCAACGCATGGGGGTGGGTTCAGAATCATGTGCCGAATCCACGATTCTATTCGTAAGGACATCTACGCACTACCATTGACAGATTGTGTGTAGATTTCCATGCCAGCCTCTATACAAGCCTATGTCATAAATATGTCATGCCTAAATGAAATAAAAGTCTCATAATCGTCACTCTAGGTATAAGTCAAGAGGTTAAATTCTTTAGATCCTACATCTAAAACAGATAAAACGCAACTCACTGAATTCCTTCTACCAATAAACTCTTCTATTAGAAAAATGGTCCTGATAACCTCCCTCTAAATACCGGAGAGCAAATTGTCTGTGACACAAAGTTCATGCTCACTTTGGCTGAGATAAGTTTATCAAGATGCACTGAAAATGATCAAAGACGGGAAGTTGGACTAAGTTAGTAAATCGATTATTTTAATCTACCCTCTTACTTCGAACTTGTTCTCGAAAAATGTCGCTCAGAAAAATCTAGTTTTACTTTCGGACAGCAGTGCGATTCTGTAACCATCTATCTTACCGTGAAAACTTAGGTGAAGTGAGCGTGGAGTGAGCTGTCAGTGTCAACCCACCTGATACTAGGGATTGACCAAGCATACATTCACAATCATAATCGAGATTTTAATTATATTTATTATGCTAATTCTACTGACCATTTAATATAATTTCAAAGCTTATTTATTTTTAGTTGCCAAAACATTACTATTTTTTGGGGTTTTAAAATAAAATAGCAAAACAGAATATTAGTCAGAATCTCAATGTTGTTTTTTTTTGAAGGATATTGCTAATTCAATGCCGCATATGTAAGAAAAAAATGTCTGATCAGTAATGTAAATAGCACAATGAATGTTGTTGAACTGTCAAAATGACAAGCCATCACTACTAATAGTGTGTTACGCAATCACCCCGCCGACCAGTCTCTCCATATAAAATACTAGAGTTCAGGTGCAGATATTGCTCTTACATCAAGGATGAAGATCATGGAAAAAGAGAAAAAAATATGTACTGAATAAGAATCTGTGGCACTAACGTATATTTGCCAACCGTGGCAAAGATGGCAATTTCTTCTAAAAAGTTTTTTGTACAGCTGTTAGCTGTTGGCACTGGCCGTAAAGTTCAAGGGAGGTGTTTATGTAGGTAATTTTGTTCATAGCGAAGATGGGGTAGATTACTGTCAATTAGTTCCATCCAGATGTTACATTAGAACTGTCGATCTCTATACGAGTATACAGGATGTAAAAAGACACATCACTAATTAACACTGCACTTTGTGATAGTGCGCAATGTAACGCACGCAAAACGTTGTTCTTATCGGTGCATGCAACGGTACAGGGGTCGTGTTGGTATTGTGTTGTAATATAAAAAACTTGTTTTCTTAATAAAACGTCAGTAAAAGTTGGAGTTCTGACGTTCAATATCTCCGTAACCAGAAGGTTCCTAAGCATTTTCCAGAACAAAAAATAAAATATATATATCACAATGACGGGGAGTCCAAGTGACTCTCGGCTTCATTATATGTCTTTTTACACCCGTTATAACAATTTATATTGTATACATTGACAGTTCTAGTGTAACATCTATCTGATACATACATATTTCTCGTCATGTAGGCTGATGCGGTCGATTTTAAAATAACTATTGTTATTTACTGTCATCACATAATAATATAATATCAATACACGGTGCGTCAGTTGCCATCTATAAAAAATTTCATCGTGCGGAAACTGGCATATCTTGAAACCAAAAATCGAAGACATGCGACATCTACCAGCCCGCAATGAGCCCGTGTGGTAGATTACAGCCCACTCCATCTCGAAGAAACATTGGAAACATTGGAGTGGAAACATTGTAGGCTGATTATGCTTTCAATCTCGTAGTATCAGTCAATCACTTAAATCGCATTTTGTAGACGAAGATTTTGCGCACCAACGTTGCATCAATCACATGAACATTGAAGATTGTAGTTGATCGTGTCGGGGACACTAGGGCAAACTCTGCAGTTTGGTGAGAAGAAATTTGAGAGGAAGGCTAACAGAAGAATTCAGCTGGGCCTGGCAGCGCTTGGAAAGCTTCGTCGAGTCTTCTCGTCGCGTATTCCACAGAGTCTAAAGACTAAGGTCTTCAATCAGTGCGTCCTGCCAGTAATGACTTACGGAGCCAAAATGTGGATATTTGCGGTACGGCTGGTCCATAAATTCAAGGTCGCTCGAGCGATGATGATGGTGTCGTCCCTTTACAGCCGTAAAACCTAACTATACATACCTACTGCTATTGTTTCTCGTTCCGCCAATACCCGTGTACCTGAAGCATGACTTGGACAAGCAAGAGTTTATAATGAACTTCGGAAGTGCCGGCTATTGGCCGCGATGACTGGCACTTATAACTTTGTTACATTAGTAAGGTGTACATTTCTGAGCTGCTCGGTTGGGAAACACTTTATGGCTGCTTCGAAATGGTCTTATGTAGCTTGGGGTATGTAACAATATTGCTTTAAGCTGCGGGGCTTAGGATAGGTTCCTATGTAAATAGGGTTTGTGTGTATTTATTATAAATCCTTGGGTAGATAAAGCTTTATTTTTCGTTTAAATCGTGTATTATTTTTCCAAGCAAAGGTACAGTTATTTTTAGCTGTTGCTTAAATACTGCCTCGTTTCCATATTTTCAATAGATATACAACGTGTAACGTTAAATGCGCAAAACCTCAGACACCCCAACTGATTTTTAATTCAATTGACCTATTTCACAGAGAAAATAAGTCATTAAAAGTTTTTTAAAGGTTCTATGTGGTGTTTTAGTTTTACTGGCCGTTCTGATCGTTTATTGCGTCTGCGACGACGCTTTCCCGAGAGAGGAGTCCGGAGCGCTGACATTGGCTTGATTGACCTATTAATAAATAGACATGGCAATGTTTTTAATGAAGATTTTTTGAAAAATGTAACCTATATCAAAAAGTGGTTCAATTAATTCTGCTCGTTATTCTGATGAAACTATTTTCAGGTTTTGTGCATTTAACGTTACACATTGTATTATTAATTCAAAAACATTATCAAAATAGATCGATCGATAAAAAAAGAACGGCTCTTTCATAGAAAAGTGCAAGCTACGCGGTCAAAATGTACACAAAAGCTTTTTTTTTTTTAATAAACGATGAAAACCTCCGCTTATTATATTATTCATAGACAACAAAAATTAAATTCACATCCAGTAACACAGACTCCTTGCTCCATGTTTGAGTACGCAACGTGTTCATCAGTTGACTCGGGGCGTCATTAATCAGATGTTTTTGCCTCGTCTAACCCGATGCGGGCCTGCAAATAAATTCCGACGAATTACTACAACATGATTTTCTTTGGGTAATCTCCGGAGACGAGAAAAAACTTGAGTACTTACTTTTTTTTTGCTGGCGATATATTTTTCGATCTAATAGAAGTTACATAGCGTATCTAATTAGTTTTTTGGCAAAATAGGCAATGAAGTCTATAAATTTCGAAGTAGTTTAGCTTTTCAAACTGATTACTGAATGTGGAAAAAATTATGTTGTTGTTCGTATGTTGTTAAGATCGAGATTTTTTTTTTTTTTTTCTTAGCTTGTATTGTCTTACTGCTGTGCAAAGACCTCCCCCATATTGTTCCACCTTTCTTTGTGCTGTGTGCCTGCTCCGTCCAATCGATTAGGAACGAGTCCAAATCGTCACGTCAGCGTTTCTTAGGCCTGCCTCGGTGACGACGCCCGTCTTCAGGCACCCGCTGCGGTCAAATTTATTAGGTGCGGTCGCGGAATATAAAAGGATAATTAGTATGCAATATTATCGCAGCTTCATTTGATCCTTAACAACTGTCATTTACCTACATAGGATGGCAGGGACATCGAGGCATAAACTGAAACCATTGATTCTGTACCTGAACTGTTTTGGCGATTACTAAAAAAATTATAAACTGTTCCATACATTTTGGCCGCGTTGGTTTTGTATTGCACTTTGTTTCAATTTTTCCGATCGATTTCGGTTCGATGTCATGCCATCCTGTCTAAGTTTAAAAATGGTAAAAAAATAAACAAATAATTAGGGAATAATCCACGTGGGAAAAATATTGAAAGTTTTTTAAATTGTTTGTCATTAAAAAGAAAAGAGAGCAAAATATATGTTATCTATACAAAGTGTAACGTTAAATGCGCAAAACCTGAAAATAGTCTGATCAGAATGACGAGCAGAATTAATTGAACCACTTTTAATATAGGCCACATTTTTCAAAAAATCTTCATTAAAAACATTGCCTTGTCTATTTATTAATAGGTCAAGGAAGCCAATGTCAGCGCGGCGCAGCGGCCCGGTGACGACTCCTCCCTCGATAAAGCGTCGTCGCAGACGCAAGAAACGATCAGAATAGCCAGTAAAACTGAAACAGCACATAAAACCTTTACAATTTTTTTAATGACTTATTTTATCTCTGAAATAGGTCAATTGAATTAAAAATCAGTTGGGGTGTCTGAGGTTTTGCGCATTTAACGTTACACTTTGTATATGACGGAGAAGGCACGTCTGTCTAATTATCATCTGCCACAGCCATATTTTAAGTACTGTGAGCGTACTTATGGGCAGTGTTGGTTATTGCGCAATAGAAAAACCGTTTGCAGTTCAATTCAAATTATAATTTTACGAACGAACACACACTGTAGGTACACGACACTGCGATACAGAACGCGCGAGTTTCTAAACTTGTTAACTGCTTGACCACCACCGACAAACCCCATTCAACTCTGCTCGGTTATGTTGTAGAGTCTGTCGAGCGCCGCCTGGTGGCGCTTGCGTCCCGAGTAGTCAAGCGATTGACTAACGTATTTCCGACATAAATAGTTAAAATAGGTATAGCCGGACGATTCTGTAAAAATCTCACCGTGAAATTATAAGTGAAGTGAGCTTGAAGTAAGCAGTGCCAATAGTGTTGATCTCTAATTACAGCTCACTCCATGCTCACTTCACCCACGTTTTCACGGTGAGATGGTTACAGAATCGCACGGCAGTTATGTAGATAATGTTGTTTTTACCTTTAAGCTAGAACCACATACTATGAATAAATAAACACTTAGGTACTGGAAGCATGAAACAAGTCTCAAGTGTTTTCCTAGATTATACATGTTTATACCTCCTGAGTCCTGATACCGCTTCTTGGAAAATTCATCAAAGATCTTGTAATCTTAGTATAAGGCAAAGTGAATATGGGATGAACCGATGAATACGACCACTTTAGGTTTACTAGGAAACTGTTTCAGTGCTTTTAGTTATTTCTGACGTAGGTACATATCTATAGGTTAGTGTTTACTGAGTGAGTAGTTACTTGCGACATGTGAGGCTAGATATTTTTTAAATCAAAATGGTATACAAGCCGGTCGATTCTGGAAAAATCTCAACGTGATAACTAGGGTGAAGTGAGCTTAGAGTGAGCTGTGAGTCATGCTAGGGATTGACACTATTGAAGACTCACTCCACGCTCATTTTACCCAAGTTTTCATGGTGAGATGGTTACAGAATTGCACGGAAGGTGTAATTTTAATAACACAAAACCTCATAAGCGGTCATTGTACACATCATTATGAACAACTTTTACTATGGGACCAAACCTGAAATCGCGTAAAAAAATCAGCTACCTACTCCCTACATTTATGTTCGCATAACTCGTCAAAATGTAGGGAATAGCTGATTTTTTTTCGTGATTTTAGGTTTGTTCCCGTAGTAAAAGTTGTTCATAATGGTGAGTACAATGACCAATTATGAGGTTTTGCGTTATTTAAATTAAACCTTATATCTATTTTTTTTTCTTTTAAATTGTTTTATTATTATTTCATGTTAATATTTTATTTTGTAAAATGGTCTAGTATGCTAATTGACAGTGACAAAGACTTTGGGTTAATGCTGTGTATGTGTTTAGTTGGTAAGCCTCAAATCACTAAGACACCTACTTTATAATACGTTACTTTTAGCGTTGTGGACGATAGGCCTAAACCTTTAGTTTCCTAAGACAGCGGTAAACGATCACACAATAGCGGCTGTCCTAATACAGAGCGTTTTTTGAGACCCTAATATTGAAATACTGGTGAAAATGACAGATTCTCATGACGGTCGTTATAATATGCAGGAACCGCTTTTCTAGGAAACTGAAGCTTAAATAAGCTTTTATACTACACCTGCTTGGAAAGTACCTTGATACTTTATCAAATTTACGGTAGAAAGTACGTCATTGCATATCGAACAAATATGCGGGGAGAAAACGCATCTAAGCGGGAGAGAAAAGTGTATGAAAATCCATTTCTTACGTGGTTTTTCTTTTTTAATTTTGGGTAAGACTATGCGCCGGTAACCTAAATATCAAAAGCCAAAAAGTTTTTACAGTGAGTTTTTATTTCCAAGTTCGCAAAATGACACTGGCCACTAGCTGTGTGTTGGATGGTGTCGGGCTGGCAGTGCGACCCTGCGGCGGCAGGATAAACAATTTGAAAAAAGAACATGTGAAAATTGCAGACGCCATTGGCGCCATTTCCAATTTGTGTGTTGTTTGAGGATTCAGTTTTCGTAGAAAGTAAAATAAAGATTTCGTTTTTTATTTTCCTCGTAGGTGTAGTATAAAGCACTATGTATCACTCGAGAGAAAGTGCGATTACCGATCTCGGGTGTTTTAAAGCCCTCGCCTACGGCTCGGGCTTCAAACGACACCCTCGACGGTATTCGGTCACTTTCTCCTCTCGGTGAACAATGTACTATTTTCAATATTCGGTAACGTACCGTCGGTGAGAGAAGTAGTGGCCTAGTGGTAACGGCCACGACCTATGAGTTGTATGTAAGTAGTACGTTCAAACCCAGTCAGGCGCTTTACTTTGTGTTAATGATTTCATCACCGATGCTCTCAAAACGGTGAAGGAAAACATCATGAGGAAACCGGCATCTCTTAGAACCAAAAATTCGAAAACATGTGACATCTGCCAACCCGCACTGGGACGCGTGGTGGATTACGTTCTTCTCCCTCTCACAGAGAGGAGGCTTGTGTCCCAGCAATGGCAACATAATCTTGGTTCATTGGAGCAGAAATTTTAATTAAAAAATATAAAAATAACATCAATAATCTTAAACAATTATTTTCTTTAAACTGACTTGTAGAACAGTAGATTTACCTTGTAATGTTTTACACAATCATGATTATGAAAAGTGTACTAATTAATACAAATCGAGACATTTCCCCCAGCGGTTGCTCAGCTCTTCACGTGACTAGGGGACTGGCCTATTTTTTTGGCCAAAGAATCAGATTGACTGTTTGCTTTATAAATTATTATGTGAATATAATAACTAATACAATATCTTTCTTTGTTCCAGGTTACTTTTGGCACATAACGGATTTTCACTATGACCCCCTCTACACATCACAGGGCGACACTAGAAGACGTAGGTATAAAATGTTAACTATTTCTAAGTTACTCAAGTTATTAACTTGTGTAGAAACCACGTGACCTCAGTTAACTTTATAGGGAAGGAAGGCACTTAAGTTTCGTTACAAGTAAGGTGAGGCTTTGTAAAGTTTAACTTACGTCATACTGTCTAACCGTCGCACTTACAGAAATCAATTAACGGCAGTGCATTATAACATACAATCAATGTAGGTAATAAACTATTGGTCACTTTTTGACTTTCATATTTATTAAAAAACGTTGTCATTACTACTTGTATAATACATCGCCTAGTCATAGGGGTTTGAGGCTAAGTAATAACAGCCGCACGGGTCGATCGATCAGTTTTAGTTACGCTTGCCGCGGTTGGTCCGTGGATGGGTGACTATCTTTATTTACCAAAACCCCTCCGTGCCTGGGAAATCACTTTAAGCCGTTGGTCCCAGCTGGCATTCGTGGATCTTTGACAGTAATTACAGCTCCTCAGAAGCCCGAAAGTCTGACAACCAGTCTTTCGAAGGGGTATCGTATTATCCAGTAACTGGGTAAAATGCCCCGTTACTGGGTTAGATAGGCAGTCGCTCCATGTACCTGGTTAGATTGGAAGCCGACTCCAAAATAGTTTGGAAAAGTCTAGGCAGATGATGATATATATATTATTACATCATCACGCATAGGTTACACTCGTATTTGGCGTCGCTAAAAGTATTAGGTACACCAGAACGGTGAAGCAGGATCAAAAATGCTTGCTCACCCACATCCGTAGCAGAGCAAATTGCTCTGGGTACCTCAAATTGAGATACTCTGTACATATTCTTCCGAATTGTTTTCAATACAGATGTCCAATTTTGATTTGCTTGTATGGCAGCAGTAATTTGCATGCAAAACATCGGTTTAATTAGCGCTCCCAATCGCAGTACCTATAAATAGAAGAATTGTGTTCGTTTTTGACAGATTGAAATTTCTGTTCGACGATGAATGGCTAGAGGAATAACATTGATGTATCGGACCTTTTAAAATAATGTGTATCATATCAATGATATTGTAAGTGTATGTTATGTGCTTTCAAATTGAAAATACGCGTTTCCCAAATAATACTAACTTAGTTTTAAGACATCATTGATAATATCTATGAGTGATACTTATTCCAAAAAAAAAAAATCTACCAAAATGTTATGTGATGGTTGTATTTTTGATTCTAAAATCGTTCAAATTTACGTTACGATTACGTCACGGGTTCGTGCTAGGTCCACAGATCAGGGATGACGGAATATGTGCGGTAAGTTAGGGTGGCAGACTATCTTGCTACCGATGCCAATTGGTTTATGAATGGGTGTTGAAGATCTGTGGAATACCTACCCTGTCCGCCATTTTTTTTTCCAAAATGGCGGCCACGCGTGAAACCTGTATAAACCGATAGCTGACATCAATGCAAACAGAAAACATTACCAAACCCCGTAAATTATCACGTTTCCGAGATATTCACGATCACAGTTGTTGGTATTTGACAAATGTGGATGTCACGTTATCAACTTTGAAGTTATATAGGTATCAAACGTGGCCCTTATTAAAAAAAAATCAACTTGGTGCGACAGTAGTTATGCCAAGCTCCATATAAAAATCTTCAACCCCCTTTCATCCAAAGTTGTCGCAGTTACTTGGCTATTTCATATTTTTAACACCAAAATTGCGACTGTTTGAGGTTCACAAAAAGAGGCACCTTTTGTGTACATTAATATTTTCAGGTAAACATAATGGGAACTATTTTAGGTTCGATTAAATATATGCCACGATAAATCTATAGTAAGAGAAAAGAAAGCTTAACCACTTTCCATTGTAGATTGTCGCCGAGCAGACGAACGAGGAAGTTCGGGCCACCATCGCGCACTCGGCCGCTTCGGAGATTACTCCTGCGACAGCTCACTGGAGCTAATCGAGTCAGCCGCGCGGTACATGCGCACAAGGCATTCAGAAAACGTCGAGTTCGTGCTTTGGACTGGGTGAGTTTTTTATAGCGACTGATGCATATAGGTACCCCAAATTGCCAGTCTAAAAATGAAATATACCTGTGTTACTGCTACTGGTTGCTGTAATAAGCAATTTGTGTAGCTGTTTTGTTTAAATCACAAGCATTTTATTTCATTTGATTATTGAGTAATGGGTTTTTTACTTTTGGTGGCTACCAATTTGCCATTTTTTTTTGTTTTCGGGGAGAATCCTTTAACCGTACCAAACGACAATATAATATTATGAAGATTGATTTTACCCTCTTTACCTGCATTCATAAACTCTAAATTCTTATTCTAAACTTTACTTATTATGACAAATTTTAATCACGTTTACTGCCAAGTGACTACGGCACATTTCAGTTACACAAGAGCTACTCGGGTTTTGTGACAAAACGAGTAGAAATTCTTAATTTTCAATCTCCTAATATTTAGAATCTAATGTCACATTTTCTTCCAGCGACATCATAGCAGCCCGTTACACAGGCAACGAGGATGACAAGATCCAAGCTATCAGGAACATGACAGATCTTCTGAGTAGAACGTTTAGTTCTCACTTTGTTTTCCCAGTATTGGGACACTTGGACCCGGCGCCGTCCGAGAGCCTCACCAACTTGTGGATGCACTGGCTTCCACTGGAAGCGTTGCAGACTTTTAAGTATGGTATGTATTTTATTTTATTATGTACAGTCTATATTTAAAAAAACATACGCATGTTCTTATTGTTTCTCATAATTAAACTGCATTAGAGAGTTAGAGAAAACCTTAAACTCCAAAATAAAATCTTTTCTTTTGAGAAAAGATTTGATTTTTTGTATGCTTGTTTGTTATGTTTTCAACTGAAAAAAACCGAAATTGAAATTGCGGTGCACAGTTAGTAACATATCGTCGACCGTAGGTTCAATTGCTGTAAGGGACAAAATACCCAAAATGAGTTGAGTATACAGTTTTGTTCAGAATTTTTCGCTCTATCGAATGGTGAATATAAAAAAATTCTAGCTTAAAAAAAATGTCCCTTACTCTAATGATTTTTGGATCCAAATTTAGAATCAGCCCCATAATAGCAATGTATCTGAAAAACTATGCAATATAGGAACTTGAAATGGTGTAATTATCGCCGCCAATCCACTTCAAATAAGGTAAGGGTCTTCCCAATCAACGAATTACCATTACATGGTTTATTTTTTAAGAAACAATAATAAAACTGGCCTTACACTAATGTCTTTGTTGTCTCAAAAAATAAATATCATCCATACTTTAAATGGATTGCACGAGTTTTGACATAGTTGTCCCTTACCCCAATTTGCATTGTCATTCTTTAAGCAGTGTCAACGTTACACCTATTTGAATCGAATTATTGCAATATTACCATCCTTTTCTATCTCACAACGTCTTTCTGTGTGCAAAAGAGAGGATAGTACCAATGCGAAAGCAGCGCGCGGGCATAAAAAAGTGGTATCAGTGCGAGTTCATCTGTCGTTAAAAACAACAAAAATAATGGCTTTTTAACAAAAATAATGGGAAAACGAAATGCTCTGGCCCCTTGAAACTTTGTAGTAGGGTAGTAGGTTTCAAGGAGCCAGTGTACTTAATTTAGCTAAAAAACCATTATTTTTATAAATAAATGATAGAAGGGTTAATTTCCGGACGATAAATATTTTCGAAATTCATTCGGCACTTTTTAGTTGATTTATCAGAAATTTTTTACAAAGTTTCAAGGGGCCAGAGCACCAAAAAGCCATTACTTTTGTTATATTTTATAAATAAACAATAGAAGGGGTAGTTTCCGGATGATAAATGTTTTCGAAAATTATTTGGCACTCTGTAGTTGATTTTCCAGAAAATTTTTACAAAGTTTCAAGGGGCCAGAGAACTTAATTTTGCCAAAAAGCCATTATTTTTGTTGTTTTTTTTATAAATAAGCAATAGAAGGGGTAGTTTCCGGATGATAAATGTTTTCGAAAATCATTCGACACTCTTTAGTTGATTTATCAGAATTTTTTTACAAAGTTTCAAGGGACCAGAGCACTTAGTTTTGCCAAAAAGCCGTTATTTTTTATAAATAAACAATAGAAGGGGTGGTTTCCGCATGAAACATTTTTTCGAAAATTGTTCGGCTCTATGTAGTTGATTTTCCAGAATTTTTTCACATGGTTTCAAGGGGCCAGAGCACTTAATTTTGCTAAAAACCATTATTTTTGTTGTTTTTTTTATAAAATAAGCAATAGAAGTGGTAGTTTCCGGATGATAAATGTTTTCGAAAATCATTCGGCACTCTTTAGTTGATTTATCAGAATTTTTTTACAAAGTTTCAAGGGGCCAGAGAACTTAATTTTGCTAAAAAACCATTATTTTTGTTGTTTTTGATAAATAAACAATAGAAGGGGTAGTTGCCGGATGATAAATATTTTCGAAAATCATTCGGCACTCTTTAGTTGATTTTCCAGAAATTTTTCAAAAAGTTTCAAGGGGCCAGACAACTTAAATTTGCCAAAAAGCCATTATTTTTGTTGTTTTTTATAAAAGTAATCTGATTAAATTGTTCCCTTTTTATTATTTAGATAATCACTCTATATATTTTTTTCTAATGCAATAATAACAATATGTTACAATGATATGTCTTATTAATTGTAATTAAGGTTTATTATTCAATATATCTTTCATTATTTCGATTTTTTGCATATAAGAAAGTAGTAGAGCAGCCTTTTCTACTTTTGGAATTCAAACGTTTGGAACTTCAGCTACATGTTTGGTCGGGATTGTGCGCGGTTTTTGCAGCTACTCTTTTATTTGAATAAGAATTCAAAGTAAGTATAGGTAAAATTGTTACCATTTTTTTAATAATTTGATTTTAATAAGATGTTTATTAAAATCAATTTATTATTAAAAAAATGGTAACATAAATAAAACAATTATTAATAAAACAATTTTTATACAATAAAATAAATTTTTTTTATTCAAACTAATACAAATTTGCTATTACAATGTACAAACATTGCATGTAAGCGACATACAAAAAAGCACACACACGGTTCTAATACATTTTCATGTCTTTTAAATGATTTCTTATAACGATTTCCAAATTTAAGATATCCGTACGTCAAAAGTGTGTACTTCATTTTCTGTCAAAAATCTCTTTACATTGTATTTTTTTCATAAATTTGTTCAACATGTCCTTTACACTATTTTTTCATTAATAGATTGGATCCAACGTAGAGGTCAATTTAATGTAAGGGACGGGACTACAAGATACTTGGGCAGTAAGGGACATTACTAACAAAATACGTTGTTGTAAGGGACATCTATTTTCTTAAATAGCTAACTCATTTAAATAAATGTTACACATGTAGATAGAGCACTAAAATACAAGTTTATGTGTGAAATCAGACCCGAAAAAGGTTAATAACAAAAAAAGTTATGGCCGATTTAGTCCGAAAAAAAACTTTGTCGGCCTCTCCTGAAAAATCGTATTTTGTCCCTTACAGCAATTGAACCTACGGTCGACGATATATTTGTGTTGGGGCTGCCTTGCTAGCTTAGTGTCTTATTTAGGGTTCCGTAGTCAACGAGGAACCCTTATAATCTCACCATGTCCGTCCACAGCTTAGCTCAGAGACTCTTACTACTAGAAAGCTATAATTTGGCACAGATATACATATTAATCACGCCGCCAAAGTGGTAAAATAAAATCATGAAAAAAAATTTTTTTGGGTACACGTAAAGTGGGGATGTTCTTTTTTCTCGTCTACCCCATGGTGTGGGGTATCGTTGGATAGGTCTTTCGGATTCAGGGATTCGTTTGTGATATATTAAGCTTTAAAGCACTAATTTTTGTTTTGTTTGTTGAGTCAAGTGTCCACTCCCGTAGCTTCTTGTGGAGAAGAATGGGCAAGGAACTGCACTTTTGCACTGTTATTCTTTTAAAATCGTTTACAATATTATTTTTGTATACATTTATTTTATAGTTGTACAGACGCCAGCACATCAAGCTACCCAAAACTGTCAGATTTTCCCAATCAACTTTGAGCATTATGCTTTAGCGATAAAGTAGAAAATCTATTAAAGAAATCTGACAGATTGTAGTAGCTTGATGTGCTGGCGTCTGTAATCTTGTGCCCCACGGTTTCACCCGCATAATTTTCGATCCCGTAAAAATATCGGTAAGTATTCTATGTGTTAATCCTGGTTATAAACTATCTGTGTGCCAAATTTCATCATAATTGGTCCAGTTGTTTGAGCGTGAAGAAGTAACAAACATACAAACACACACAAAGTTTCGCCTTTATAATATTAGTGTGATGTGAAGACAATGTACCTTGAATTAAGTTACTATACCACAATAGGTACCTTATCCTCTACCTATGACGGATGACCTTGTGTATGTTAAAAAAATCTCACTGAAAAATTATTTGATGTTGATTTTAGTATCGGTTACCCACACATCTCAACTATAGCTGTAGTTACGTGTGTTCATACGTGTAGTTACGAATAGTATCGCTGCATCAAAAAACAACATTATAACAAAATCATACCAAGGTAAAATCCTATTAAACCCAGCGCTCCCATGAAACAAGATTTGAATAAAGCCCCCAAGATATGATCCTATTATAATCCTTCAAAATAATACGCTCTGCAATCAGCCAGGCAGCTTCGTAAGAACATAATGCCTTGTCTAGATGCAACGGCTTCGCAAGCTCTGCAGACCTTAAAATACGGTGATCTATGTTAAATATTTATAATTTTTTGTTGTTGTTATTGAGTTAATGTACATTAGTTGCCATTGTGATCTGAACTGATTAAGTCAGGTCCCGTTTTTCCACTGTTTTTCATGTATTTTGAATAACAAAGATATAAATAGGACAATCACAATCACAATTATGGTTAAATCGCGCCTAGGTAAATGAAATAGGCTACAAGATTATAATCCTTCAAAATGATACGCTCTGCAATCAGCCAGGTAGCTTTGTAAGAACATACTGCCTTATTCAAATGCAATGGTTTCGCAAACACTGCAGACTTTTAAATATGGGAATAGAAACGAAATATTAATATTTTTGTTACGATTGAGATTTTTCGCCATTTTGCTCTGTATGCTTAGTGTGAGTTTGACAACACTGTTCGAATGACTTCACCATCGCGTAAATCGAGTTAACGTCAAACGTATCGAGAACCGAATGCAAGCGAGTGCGAGCTGCCATCAAAGTTAACCATCCCGTATGCGTTTGCTCACCGTGAATAGTGATCATTATTGTTCTTAGGTTGGTGTCACGTACGCGACGTCCGATAAGCCGACCAAATAGAATTATATTTTATATTCAGTGTTCTTAATGATAGCGGCCGTCTATCAAATTTGTGATGGTTATAATGACTTTTTTAATTGTTTATGTTTCGTGTTTGAAGTTAGTTATTGTGTCGGAATCCTATTTGATTCTACATTGATTTTATTAATTAAAAATTAAGACAAGTTCGTCCCAATTTGTTATGATTCTCTGAAATAACTTTCTTTCTACGGTCAGATTCACTAGGTACTCAACCTTTCTAATAATAATTCTAAACAGAAATAATTCATAATTATTTTACATGTAAATTATATTCTGTCTGGGACACTCGCTACACAGAAAGTCAGCATGATCACCATGGAAAAACTGCCTATTTTGTCAGATAGACAATTGCTCCAAGTGAAATCCTACTGGTATTCACCTAAATCCAGTTGAGACTGGAAGCCGACCCAAATACATATACTTACTTGGAAAGGAATAGCAGATGATGACTTTGTAAGAAATATGCACAACTGATTGGTAACACATTATGATTGCTATTAATTTATAAAATAGGTACTGAAAGTACCTACTTATTAGATTTAATTTTGATTAGGAAAAAGTAAAAATTTTCTTACAAGTGTGTTAAACAATTTTATTCTAGAACGATAAATCAGTTACTTCTTCAAAGTTAAACAATTTATTTCAATTAGACCACAACAAACTTAAAAAATATAATACTAAAATGATTCTAGTTCCCTTGGAGAATGGGCAAGAAACTCCACACTTACTCTTATAAAATAGTTTTATTAACATTCATTTCTCTTAGGGCATTGCTAGAAGTACGGACGTTTGCACGAAAACTGGATGTAATTGCGCTCATCTTGTGCCCAGGCGGTCTCAAACATCTTCCATGCAAAATATAAACGTGATACCATCTTCCAAGCAAAATATATTAGTTAAGTTTAATCCACACAACGAATTAAAATAAAATAACCTTCGAAATTCATCACACTCACAAGGCTCTCACTACAAATCTTTCAGTGAACAATTAACGTATTCGAAAGTGAACGCGTTTCTCAAACGAGCTCTCAAAACTGTCAAAATTGTAACTCACACTCGCGATTACACAAAGTCACGCTGATTTACGAGCTCACGTTCGAGTGGGAATCGATCGTCACTATCGACGGAGTAAAATAAAAGACTTACACTCACAATTTTTAGTTCTCGCGTATGGCACTAGATGGCGCTAATTCCGCGCCATACAAATCTGAGTAAACTCTAACGCGATGGTGAAGTTAGAAAAACTCACACTAAGCACACTGAACTGCCGGTCATCCCTGCCGGTCGATTCTGGAAAAATCACACCTTGATAACTAAAGTGAAGTGAGCTTAGAGTGAGCTGTGAGTCATGCTGATGCTAGAGATTGATATTTTTATTATTGGCGACTCACTCCACGCTCACTTCACCCAAGTGTTCACGGTGAGATGGTTACAGAATCGCACGGCAGGTCTTCTGTTTCCACTGTTTCTCATCTATTTTAAATATGAAAAATATAATAGTAGAAGTCCACCTGAATCAAACAATAGGAACAAAGTTCATACTCAACTGAGGCTAAATAGCGCTCTAGATACATGAAACTATATTAAAGGCCCACCACAGACCAATGTAAATCGTCGTTCTATTTCTGTCAATCGTTTGAATTTGATAGAGACAGAATGATGTTTTTAGAAACATGTTAGACGTTAAATGTAGCTTTAAAAAAACCCCCAATCTCACATCACATAATACGCTCGCAGTCAACCAGGCCTCCTCCTTAGGACATAATGCCTTATTCTCGATGCAACGGCTTCGCAAGCACTGCAGACTTTTAAATATGGTGATTGTTTTGATGTCTTAAGACTGAAACGCCTAACTTTTCTGCCATCAGTTCTAACTTACTGTCTGAGTCCGCTTTATAAAAGTTTAAAAGTTCCCGGGAGTCGACGGGAAATAAGAAACACGAAGTTCGCTGAACGAAACTGCGTATTGGGCGTTTTTGTAGTTCGCTTTGTGCATTATGCTTGGTTGATGCTTGAATTGGAGCGTGATCTATATTCAATGGGGCTTGATAGGAAACTCGTATGAGTTTACGGGTAAAAAAAAGAAGGTGTTTGATCTCGTCTTGAAAAAAGAGACGAAACGATTAAATAAAAATGGTCAATTTTTCTATAAAGTTTCTGATATACCTTAGTAAAGTTGAGCTTTTTGTAATCCCACAAAATAACTTACTCATCTAGTTAATGATTAGTCCTTAAACAGTAATGGGCTTGTTAAAAGTAGTCAAAATTACTGCAATGAAAATTGCTCCAATTTAAAAAGCTACCAGGACTTTAGTTTACTTCATTCAATTCAGCATTTTCACTGTCTTTTAGATCAACTCTGTGCCTATCGAACTCCCCTATTCCGTTCTTCTTAACCAACCAATGACAATTTTATTCTAATTCTAAAATTTCCTTCCAATACAGGTGGCTACTACACGATAGAGCAGAAACAAAGTAAGCTTCGAATAGTGGCGCTCAATACTAACCTGTTCAGCATCCGGGATTCGAACAGCGTGCAGGCCAGAAAGCAGTGGGAGTGGCTCGATGCTGTGCTGGATAAAGCCACTACTAATAAGGAGATGGTGAGTCATTGGCATATTTCTTAACTAGCGCACGCAACTTTGTCCGCGTAAAATATCTTGTTCCCCCGACACACCCCGTCGAATCGTATCGACTACCCGCATTATTACTCCGTTTTCATTTCGCGTTTTTTCTTACTTTTTTTCTTTTTGTTCGGCTCCTAGCGTGATGTTAAAAAGCCTTCAAATCCAACTGGTAGTTCCAGAGATAAGCGCTTTCAAACAAACAAACTCTTCGGTTGTATTACTAACTAGCTGTACCTCGCGGTTTCACCCGCGTAAGTTTCGATTCCGTGGAAATATCGGGATAAAAAGTAATAGATTTAAGTAGCAGCTATGTACCTATCAAGTTTCATCGCAATCGGTTCATTAGTTTTAAGTGTTGTGTAACAAACATAATACATGTATATTTCCGACTGCGCTCACACCGGGCAGTATTGTATACATGGAAATTTTTAAATTCGTAATATCTTTTGAATGACCGATTTTAATCATTCAAAAAGTAATCTACACGTATTGAAACAGTCGTGATTACGAAACGATTAATTTGGATAAGGATTAATGCAAAGGTATGTATAACATGGTCTGATTTTGGTCGGCATTTCTATCAACTTTTAAAACGTAAAAAAGTAGTTATAGTGACATAACTACAATAGTTGAGCATACGGTGTCGCGAAGTTTTTTGTAGATGTTGATATGTTCTTTAGAACATTTTGTTTTGTTCTATCGTCAATAGTTTCCGCAGCGCATGCGATGAAATACATTTTATGGCAACTTTTTTTACACCTTGGGTTTAATTATTGAAGTTTTAGTAGGGACCCCTAATTTTTTCTAGTAATAAATATAACGAGCATACGTTACTCTACTCAGGGGTAGTGTAGCATTTTAATGGTGAATTTTTTTTAATCAGTCCAGTTTGTAAATACAAATCTTTCCTCTTTATAATATTACTGTAGATGTAGATAAGATGAACTATAATAATCTATAACGCGCACCTATTCTAGATTTACGTGCGCGTCATATGATGCCTCTTTAGACCTGGCTATGTCCCCTTGACTGTTCATATAAAATAGGCAACGCATCCGCCGCCTTGCGATCTGTATTACCTGACGAGGTCAAACTTTTTGCCAGATAGCTCTATTTTTGCCCAGTAACTGAGTTCAGTTTGAGATTAGATAGGCAGTCGCTCCATGTGAAATACTGGTATTCAGCTGCATCTGGTTAGATTGAAAGCTGACCCCAACATAGTTGGGAAAAGGCTAGGCAGATGATGAGATCTATGCGATCTATGCTATGGCTGTAATACACCACGTGAGCCCAGCGCGGGTTGGCCTTCATTTAAAGGCCCTACTGAATTCAGCTTTCGGGGCCTAATTTTTAGGCCCCGAAAGCTGAATTCAGTAGGTATACACACGTAAAAAAGTTACTGAAATTGCTATTGTAGAACATGCCGATTTACGTTGAACGTCGAAATATTTGCGAAGTATGTAAATTTTCTACAGTGGGTTCTGTTTATTCATTGTTTTGTAAGCAGCTATGATTTTATTTTTGTTTTCAAATATCAGTGGATACTGGAAATAACATATTTGTGTTTGATTCATGTTACTTTTGTTTTGTTTAAAAAGAGTTATTTTGTGGTTTTATTTGAATGGTTATTATGATAGAGCGAATATAAATTAGTGAACAACATAATCAAATGGGCATTAATACATTTAACAGAATCAAGTCCATACAGGAACAGGTATTTTAAGCTGTAGTTAATGATTGTGTTCATTTATTATTTTAGGTTGGTAGGCACAGTCAGCCCAAAGATGATGTATACACGGACACGAAATCATTTCATTGTCTACAAACACTGTCCCATAAAATTGCGTCCGCCGTATACGTACAAAATATAGTATACAATTTATTTTAACAAAACAAAGTACACATTTTGTCCCAAAACATCTAGTTACACCCTATGACCAAAATAAGGTAATCTTCATAAGTCTTATTTTGTAAACAGTCATTCAACCGAGGTAAACAAATCTAAAATTTATTCAATTCAAAAATTCAACTTCGAAAGAAGGTGTCAGAAATAAGTATTTTGGCGAATTCGCTGGAAGCGAGATGTAAAGGGCCCTAATTCACTGTGACCACTTGACGATTCGTTACTTCGAAACTACATCAATTCCTTAGCTAACCCTCCCAATGTCGCGTTGGTTTCGCGCGGTTTCGTTCATTGTGTCGTAGAGAATAAAGGCGCCTCGACCGGTTGTGAAGGTGGACATTCTCGTATTTCAGCTGAAACTATGTTAATGATAGTTTACTGTCACTGCCAATCAATTAAACTTTATGACTATGGTAGAACCATTTATCCAAGCGATTTAAAACGCCATTCTTATCCAACCCTCGACATTAAAAAGTCCGATTTGACGCATACAAATTACAAACAGTACTTTGTAAACTTCCTTCATAAATATGCGCTCTTCAGCCGGCTCCGTTTCAAAACACGGTTTTAACAAGGAGTGGAGGAACTACATAGTGGTACTACGGTACCGGAACTGTAGGAAATCCGGCTCGGTCCGGTACGGCCGGCCGCTGCGCCGCTCCGTAATAAATTACAGATTAGAAAATCGTTAATCTAATCGCTTCGCCTTAAATTGCTGTTTGGCTTTTTTAAGAATTGTTTGTTGAATCGAATTAAAGAGAAGGCTTGTGTTTGATTTTTATTTGTATAGCATAATCAGCCTATTATTTTCCCACTGCTGGGACACAGGTTTGAGGGGCCCGTGGCTAAATAATAACAGCCGCACAGGTCGATCGATCAGGTTAAGCTACGCTTGCCGCGGTTGGTCTGTGGATGGGTGACCATCTTTACATACCGAGACCCCTCCGTGCCTCGGAAAGCACGTTAAGTCGTTGGTCCCGGCTGTCATTCGTAGATCTTTGACAGTCGTTACGGGTGTCAGAAGCTCGAAAATCTGACAACCAGTCTTACCTAGGGGTATCGTATTACTCAGTAACTGGGTTGTGGAGGTCAGATAGGCAGTCGCTCCATGTAAAATACTGGTATTCAGCTGCATCCGGTTAGACTGGAAGCCGACCCCAACATAGTTGGGAAAAGGCTAGGCAGATGATGCTGGGACACAGGTTTTCTCTCTGTGAGTGGGAGTGGGCCGTAATCCAACACGCGGGCCCAGTGCGGGTTGATAGATGTCACATGTCTTCGAATTTTTGGTTCTAGGACATGCCAGTGTCTGGGATATGAATTATGATGATGAAAAGTCCAAGTAAACTCCAAGTATATTCAAAGTTCTGTTAATTTGGAAAAGATAATAAGTATTTTTTATATAAAAATCTAAACGAGTTTTCTGCGATTTACTTCTAATTGTTGTTGACAGATTTGACCCTTTTCGGACGTATTAAATTTGGTCATGGGTGCCGTACTGGTCGGAATTAACTTCCGTTAAAAGAGCAGTGATAGTATTACATGCAAGATTATGAAAAATAAACAAGATTTATTCATTCTTTTGACAACTTTAGATAAATGAATAATAATAATAAACTGATACATGGATGAATACAGTACAAGATTAGTACGGTTTCTTAATGTGGTGGCTGAGAGTAGACATACGACCCGAAAGGGTTAATTAGGTAGATGGTGTCATAAGGGACCAAAATAATGTATTGAAGGCGAGAGCGATTGTTTGGATCCAGAGCGAAGCGAAGGATTCTAGAGTAGAATCCTAAGCGTAGTGAGGGATTCAAAATAGATACGTTGCTCGAGGTTAAATAATTTTGGTACCATGTGGCAAACTCTGCTTTTCATCCCCATCAACGAGAAAAATAAATACAAACAAGAAGTTCCCGTGTATTTTTTTTTTATTTGGTTAATCAATGCCACGTCGACAGGAGCGCTTTTTTTACTAACGGCCAGGACATTATCGAAGCGAATTGCGTTCAAACTTTTTAATTGAATAATATTCCAAATTCAAAAGTAATTTCGTCACTGTTATTAAGTACGCCGGAATGACCCATTTTGATCTGATCGCACTTATCGAGGAACCCTTTGGCTTTTTTCAAATACATGGGATGAAAACAGTAATAATACTTACAGCCTAATACTCACAGCTGTTTTACCTACGAATTTGCATCACCGTCAAAATCATAGTTACCTTTGCTGTCGTTAGCACCCTTAGGTGGTTTGGGGTTGCTGCCACTGACGAGTCTGTAAAAATCACAATGATCTTTAATCTCGTTACAATATGATTGATATTGAGTTGCTGCTGTCAGACGTAAAAATAACTGTGAACGGACTGTAAGTACTATCCTTTACATTTCCAAAAACCATTCAAAATACTCCAAACAGTATAACTCAATAATGTAACCTACCACGGTACATTCAAAACCACTGATATGAATTCCTCGTCCACAATTATGAATCATTGTTGGCTGGTTGTAATTCACCGTCGTAAATAGCGATGGTGGTGTACCATTGTGTGGTGGCTAACAGTGAACCAACTGCGAACATAATTTTCTATGATTTGGTTTTCGATTCATAAAGTAGGTACGATGTAGTTCATGCTGCACCCTACACACTATTACTCTCAATTTGAAAAATGTTGAAGCATAATGCTAATCCATTGCTCCATATGTTGGAAACATGTGTCTGCTGAACAACGTAAATAACGCAATGAATGTTGTTGAACTGTCAAAATGAAACCCATTGCTACTGATAGTGTGTTACGCAATTACCCTGCAGATGTGTTGCGTGTGTTTGGGTATGTGAGCTATGTTAATGAGGTTTTATTCAAGCGAAGTCTTTGCCTAAAAGAAAATGTATTTGGACTGATAATATGTTGCTCTTAACATTAAAACACGCATATCTAGCTGTTAGATAGGTCAGATGCGTAGTATTTGCAACCGGTGTGCTTGTATGACCAGATGTATGAACGTAAATGAGGCAGAAGGAATATGTAAGGATCGTAGCAGATGGGGTTCCCTCTATCTGGCAGAATCTTGATGCTTAATGGCATAACACTTGGCATAATCTTCTTTAAACGAATATTTTTAAGGCAGAAAAATTATTTAATATAATTATTGTTTGGCCGAATGTTTATATGTCCGAATTTACAATGGCATACGCATACTTTTAAGATGACAGAATTTTATTTGGCATAATTTGCCTTTGGCAAAGTCAAAATTCCGCATAATTTCGTTTAGCATAACGTTTATTTAGAGCGTCGATTATTTGGTACAATTTTACTTGGCATAATAAGAAGATGGCAGAATTTAATTTGGAATAATTTTATTAGGCATATTGTCATTTCTATAAAATAGCATTCTTAACCTTAAATTAAAATATTGTCTTAAAAAGTCAATATGTTGTGCTACAAAAGTTAGTGACGGAAACGAATCGTTGCAAAACGGACTCCACGTTATCTTGTCTGCCCTACCTCTAGAATAGTCTTTCTCCTGTCCGTTAGTCCCCTGTAATATTCTTTCAATTATTATTCAATTATTATTATTATTAATTCAATTGTCATGTCAAAATCCTATTTCAGAATCAAGTGTGATAAAACAAAATGACCTTCCTGATTATGAAATTGATAGCTTAACACCAATGCCTTCGCCATTACTTTCTTTTTCACCTATTTGCCAACAAACTGATGATCAGGAAACGTTAGTACTTTTTATTACAAAAGAAAATTACATTTTCACAATTTTACTCCATTTTATATGGCTGATCTGCAGGGTTATTGTTATTGTTGGGACGAACAGACTGCTTAAAAAGGTGCCAATGAAATAGCCAGCTGCATTTTCGATTTTATTGGTATGAAGGTTGATTGATTTATTGATTGATTTATTTATTCTTGAACAATTACAATTGTATACGAATATTAAACTTAAAAACTATGATCACACACGCACTTAAAACAAAACTAGGACAGTAATAATAATTAAATGTCAAAAAAAAAAAAAGTTACAAAAAAATGTCAATGAATAATTTAGTAGGTAATAATAATGTCAATGATTAATTTAGTAATAGTAATGTCAATGAATAATGTAATAACAATGTCAATAAATAATTATAGTAATAAAAATTAAATTTACAATTCGCCTAGGGAGTAGAGGCATTTCTCCAACAGGAATGCCTTGAGCCTTGCTTTGAACGAGCTTGTATACAATATGATTTTTAATTCAAGAGGCAACTTATTAAATATTTTAACTGCCTGGTACAGTGGACTGTGTTTAACAATGTTTAGTGATGGAATTAGTTTGTTATCTAAATCCTTTCTACGAGTTTTTTTTCTTACCAGTCTATCCTCATTCGTTTCAAAGTAATAAATATTTTTTTTTTAAGGTGGATAAAAGTACCAAAATGTAAAGTCCAGGTACTGTGAGGATGCCAAGTTCTTTAAAATAGGGTCGACAGCTTTCTTGTTGAGGAATACGGACAATGGTTCTAATTGCTCTTTTCTGAAGAATAAACGCCCTTTGAAAATTATAATTGTAGCTGTTTCCCCAAAACTGTATGCTGTACCGTAACCTTGACTCTATCAGCGCATAGTAAACCAACTTCAGAGCTTCTAAACTAACTTCATCCCTGAGAGTTCTTAGTGCATAGCACGCCGATGATATAGAAGAATCTAGTGCTACTAATTCTCTTTTCCAATTTAATAAATCATCGATATATATCCCTAGAAACTTAACTTCCCTAACAAGCTCAACCTTAACCTTATTTAGTTCTATGTCCATAGTACCGGTATCTTTATTACGTGCAGTCGTTTTAAATAACATGATATTCGTTTTTTTCGTGTTTATTATAAGTTTATTCGCAGAAAACCAAGAATGAAAAACAGCTAGAGCGGCATTAACTGCATCGTTAAGCATTTGAATGTCATTAGCTGAAACTATTGCATTTGTGTCATCTGCAAAGACTATTAATTTTATGTCGGGTAATATTTTATTAAAATAATTTATGAGATCATTAGTAAACAGAATAAATAATAAAGGTCCTAAGATTGATCCTTGAGGCACACCAGCTGTGATATTGAGCATGGATGATTTGTAACTTTTTTTACACCCATTCGATTCGGTTTTTTCAATTTCGACAAACATTTTCCTGTTTTTCAAATACGAAGAAAACAGTTGCAAAGCTTTACCTCTTACACCGTAGTGCTCAAGTTTTTTGATGAGTAATTCTAAGTCGATAGTATCGAAGGCAGAGCTTAAATCCAGAAAAATACCAGCTGCCTTCATTTTACGGTTAATTTTGTCAACTACATCATTTATTAATGTATAAATTGCATCTCCTGTGCCAACATTCTTCTGGTACCCAAATTGTCTAACATGTATTACTTTGTTTAAGTTAAGATGTTTACACAAGCGATCCTTTAATATTTTCTCAAAAATCTTTGAAAGTGTGGGTAATAAAGAAATAGGCCTGTAGTTTTTTGCATCCGTTTTTGGACCCTTTTTATGGATAGGGATGATCTTAGCCAATTTTAATTGTTCCGGAAATATGCCTTCCACAATGCACTTATTATAAAACCCAGAAAGTGGCTCTGATAAAATTTGTAAATTGTCTTTAATAACTGATATCGGAATTTCATCGTAGCCGCATGATTTCTTGTTTTGCATACAGGTAACTATTTTCGTAATTTCATTGGGAGTAGTGAGTTTGATAACCATGTCATTGTTCACGATTTTCGTACTTTGCTGAAGAAAAGTTACAGCATTTTGGCCATGGTATTCAGTCGTGATACATTTGTGATCAAATTGTTTTATTAGAACGTCAGCCACTTCCTTCGGATTAGCGACGATTTGGCTGTTTACTTTTAGTCTAATGTCCGTTTTCTTAGCTCTAACTCTGTTCGTACTCTTGTTTATTACTTTCCAAATTTCCCTACTTGAATTTCTCGATTTATAAATATTTTCATTTACAACAAGTTTTTTTGCCTTCGAAATAACCTTTCTATAAATTCTGACGTATTTATTTCTGTAGCTAAGAACACTAGTATCAATTTTATTTCCACCAGTACATAATAATCGCTTCATTTTACTTGAAGTTTTCACACCTTTTGTGACCCATTTTAACTGAAAATTATTTTTTAAGTTAATTTTTTGCCCTCGTTTCTTGAAACTAGAATGAAAAACCTTACTAAAAGTCTTTAGAACGGTGTTGATTCCCATGTCATCCCAGTTATGCTCAAGTATTCGTTGCCTAAAAGTTATACCATTCCTACTATTAAAAAATCTCCTATTTATAGTGATTACATTATTGCTATTAGAATTATCAATTACATTTTCCATTAAAAACTCACCCAGTAGAGCCCCATGTCCATCTGCCAAACCATTGTGATCTACCTCACATTGCGCTACACAGTCATCAGGCAAATTAGTTAAAATATTATCTAAACAAGAAAAGGAGTTGTTACGAATAAAAGTGTGAGTGTCAATCAGGTGTCTAAAATTGTAGCAGGCTAACAGGCTAATAAACTCGGTTCGTTTTTTGCTCTCTGTAAGTAGGTCAATGTTAAAGTCTCCACAAATAATGCACTTCTTGTTAAATAAATGTTCCAATAACTTTTCAAGGCTGTTCAAAAAAATGTCAAATTTCTTATCATTAGGAACTCGGTAACAACAACACAGATAGAGATTAGTACTGAGATCTCTAACACAGCAAACTTCAAAGCTATCCACCCTATACAGGTTATTTATTACATTCACATTCTGTGGATGTCATTCACAGTCTATGGTGGAGCAAGGAGTCAAAATTTTTATATTCTGGTCGGATAATTGTGGAGGCCAAAATCGAAATAGGATCATATTCCTTATGTATATGTATTGCGCTTGGAAGTTTAACGTGAACATAACCCATAGAATTCTTGTTGTTGGTCATACTCAAAATGAGGGTGACAGCATTCACTCAGTAATTGAAAGAAAAACCAAAAATATTTTAATTTATACTCCAGAACAGTGGATCCTAGCTTTTAAAATGGCGATAGCTAATGCAAAACCGTAGGTATATTGTTCGAGAAGTAACTCAATCTTTCGTTTTTGATTTTAAGTCTTGCCATCCCTTTTTTGACAACTGGAAAAAGAATTCCATGGGGGAACTTGTTATGTGGAGTAAGGTTCGCGAAGTTAATGGTCAAGCCAAAGATTTATTTATGCTTAATTATAAGTATGCGTTTGAAGAAGGGGCTTACAAAACTATTTTAATGTTTGAGAAGTAGGTAATACACGTGCCAGTATACAAAGTGTTTCAAAAAAACTTTACAGATTAGATGTAGCGTACAAGAGTTTGTTACCAATTGACACGAAAAAATTTAAAGATCTTCAAGATCTTTGCAAGTCCAATGTGATTCCTGAGCGGTACCATTCAGTTTACAATAATTTGAAGATACGGACCGAAAACACTGAAGATATCTCTGACTAGGTTATATTTTTAAAAAGCCTAGTTGTCTTTTCCAACATGTTGTTTCTCTTATTTATTAGATAATTATTTATTGGATTTTCTATACCATTATCTACTGTGATTATTGTTACAAAAAATAACAATGTTGCCAATGTCTGAAAGACTGATTAAGTAGTACTTACGTAAGACTGATTAGGAAGTACTAATCACTACATAGTATAAAACAAAGTCGCTTCCGTCTGTCTGTCCCTATGTATGCTTAGATCTTTAAAACTGCGCAACGGATTTTGATGCGGTTTTTTTTAATAGATAGAGTGATTCAAGAGGAAGGTTTATATGTATGATACATGCATAATATAGTAAAGAAACAGTGATCATTTTAGAGGTTTCTAATGTGATGTCGTAAATAAACACATTTTTTTGCGCTTACATTGCAACCGCTGGCTGAACCCTACGAGATAGATCAAAATAATGAACTACAGTATTGTACACCTTAAAAAGGTCTACTAAAAAGTCCGCGATGGCATATGTCTATCTCTTAGGGATAACCCACAATAACCATTTTTTATCCTATAATTTTTACGAGAAATAATGGCTCTAAAATTATCAGTGTTTCTCTACTATATTATGCATGTATTATACATATAAACCTTTCTTTTGAATCACTCTATCTATTAAAAAAAACCGCATCAAAATCCGTTACGTAGGTTTAACGATCTAAGCATACATAGCGACAGACAGACAGCGGGAAGCGACTTTGTTTTATACTATGTAGTGATCAGTAGGTATTGCACCCGTGCGAAGCCGGGGAGGGTCGCTAGTGAAAATATAAATAAACAATTAATATAATTAACGAAAGTTCCTACTTAAGAAGATCACATTTTTTAGTTTTATTATTTTTAAGATGGCAAGGCCATTGATTTTATTTTTCATTTTTAAGAATGCTATAGGTATTGACATCAAAATAAAAACACCTATTAAGCATAGATCTGGAAATGTCATTTATTTGAAATAAAGTGTTATTTTGTATTTTCACTGTTTTTATTTAATTTCCTGCCACACGCATTTAAATATTTAAGGTTAATAACAATACAGAAAACTGTTGCAAGTAGTTTTCCAGTACTGAGTAAACTGTTGTAAGTGTTTAAAAGTAGATAAAATAAGTTGTTATTGTTAATACTATAACCTAATATTGATCAATAAATCGGAAATAGCATGTTAAAAGAGTAAAGTCCTTCAGTTTTAATTTATTATAAGTATAAGTAAGCAAGTACATTATATACTGGTATAAGTGGCCACTTGTATCAGTTTACAGGTTCTACCATAGTAAAGAAAACAAGCTGCATCAATGCAAGTGATGCTATTTTCCAAAGTATAAAAAAATAAGAAAAACCAATAATGCAATCGTTTTTCTTAGATATTAAAATATAACATACCAAAATTTCAAGTGTTTCCATTGATTTATGACAAAATTACAAGCTTTAGAACCTATAAACCGCTCTCTTGAATAGTTGTATTTTTGCACTTGTACTAGTATACGTAGGACCCGTCGATATATATGGATATTTGACAGTCGTTACGGGCTACAGAAGCCCGAAAGTCTGACAACCAATCTTACCACGGGTATCGTATTACCCAGTACTTGGGTTGTGGAGGTCAGATAAGCAGTCGCTCCATGTAAAATACTGATATTCAGCTGCATCCGATTAGACTGGAAGCCGACCCCAACATAGTCGGGAAAAGGCTAGGCAGACGATGATACAAAATTTAATATGCTGCGATTGTTTTATAAAACAGCAGTTATAGGATATACACGTGAAAGTGAGCACGTCCTCCTGAAATAAATAGCGATAATTCCGTATTGGTTCTTATTTTTTGTGTGGTAGCTACTATATATGTAAATTCCGGTTCACAAAACAACTTATCAAGCCCTTTTACCTGATCTAGCATTCTATAGGCTTTTTGTACAAGGAGAAGTCAGCTTATACTGGAAATATACAACGTGTAACGTTAAATGCGCAAAACCTGAATATAGTTTGATCATAATAACGAGCAGAATTAATTGAACCACTTTTTAATATAGGTCACATTTTTCAAAAAATCTTTATTAAACAGGTTGCCGTGTCTATTTATTAATAGGTTAAGCAAGCCAATGTCAGCGCGGCGCAGCGGCCCGGTGACGACTCCTCCCTCGATAAAGCGTCGTCGCAGACGCAAGAAACAATCAGAATGGGCAGTAAAACTAAAACAGCACATAAAACCTTTACAATTTTTTTAATGACTTAATTTCTCTCTGAAATATGTCAATTGAATTAAAAATCAGTTGGGGTGTCTGAGGTTTTGCGCATTTAACGTTACACGTTGTATAGCTTGATATGTCGTCGTGGTACCTATTAAACATTTGCGCGCACTTATGTTCATCGTCATCATCGTCATTACAACCAAAAGACTTCCAATGCTGGAGATAGGGCTCCCCAAAAAAACTTATGTGACTCACATACGTTCGTCAAAGAAACACTCACTCACGAGCAACTTCTAGTGATTTGTTTTTCGTTTTCATGGAATCACACACTCACCAAACTGTTCGTTTCGCGAATAAATGTTCCTTGCATTAGAAAAGCTCGCGCACGGAATGTTTTCAAATCAAATTAGTGAAGCGAATGTGTTCTGTATTTATCCCATGATTGGACGAATTTAATAGTGAATGTCTGGATGCGCTCGCTAAGTCGGCATGTGATTGGCTGTCCCGTACCCACGAGCTGCTGCACATATTCGCGACAACGTGACAAGCGCGCCATCTTTTAAAAGTTTGGTGTGCGAGCGGAGCCGACCAGTCTGTCGTCCGCCATTGACCCATGAACTATCTAATTTTCGACTCCGTGAGTGAAAATTGGTAAAACAAGGACAAATTGTGCATTACCGTGTGGTGTCACTCGTGCCAATCTCCGTGGTCAACGGTACACTCAAAAGACCGTTCAGATCTAGTGGGAGCCAGCCGCAGCAGGAGAAAAGGTGAGTCGTATTCAGCCATCTCTCTGTTGAATTTGTTCCTGGATTGGGAAGGACGGAGAACTCCGTTCGTACAGAACTACCTATATTTATTTCTACAACCAGCGTAATCTTACAGTCCACTCCTCTATTCCACATTCTGGCCATTCGAGCCCTATTTCTAAATTTCTTTTTGCTAAAACCACGCTTCCAAAATGGCGGAAGTTTTAGAAATGAAACGTAAAATCTTATTAGTGAGAAAGGAATATTTATTTACGAAGATACAAAAGCTTTATGACTATTCCAAAAAGTTGGGAAATGATCCAGATAAATTGCAATTGTTTACGGTATCATTGTCGGAAATGGAAAGTGTTCGTACGAAATTTGAATCCGCCATATTTGATTTGTACGAAATAGAAGTGCAAATAAAACCTACTGCAAAAATGTCAATAAGTGAACTTGAAGCATTTGACGAAATGTATAATGCATGTCAGTTAATCGCTCGTAAATATTCGAAATTAGAATCCGAATACTGTACTGAGTTAGGTAAAAAGGATTTAGTAGTACCCGCGTTACCAAAGATAACATTATTTCAATTTGATGGAGAAGTTGAAAACTGGATAACTTTTTATGACACGTTCTCATCATTAGTTCATAATAGAAATTTCTCAGATATCGATAAATTCCATTATTTACTCTCATGCGTTAAAGGTCCAGCTTTAAATATCGTTAAAAATCTACCTATTACTGCCGCTAATTACTCATTAGTTTGGCAAAGTTTAGTGGATAAATATCACGACCACAGAACACTAGCATGTAGGTATTTCGATAAAATGTTCAACTTTTTACCGTTAACTGAAGATACTACGTCGAACTTAACTTCATTTATAGAAACCTTTGATCATTCACTTAAAGCGATTCAAGCATTGAAAATTAATAACTTAGATGATTTTTTATTATGTCATTTGGCATTACAACGACTCGATCCTCATACTCGAAAGTTATTCGAAGAATGTCGTGATCAAAAGTCGATACCTACGTTTGCGGAACTAATATCTTTTGTCAACAAACAAATTAAAGTTCTAGAACACACTTTTACAGACAGCTCTTCGAATAATACGTCGAAACAAAAGACACAAAATAAAAACCAACTTAAATCTTCGTCTAAGTCAGTTCTTAATACGGCACAAGCTCCGCAAAATAATAACAACCGTAATAATAATAAATCAAATTTGACTTGTGTGATTTGTAAACAAAATCATATGATATATCGATGTGATCAATTTCGTAAATTGTCTGTCGATGAAAGAATGAGCCGTGTTCATTCGCTAAAACTTTGTCATAATTGTCTTAAATCTGATCATCAATCTAATGCTTGTAAAAGTACAATGACTTGCGGGGTATGCGCATCATCGCATCATTATGCTTCGTAATCTCGTCCTCATTGTATACTTTGTAGTTTGCACTCTTGCACAACTCGCTGATCACATTATTTAAAGATTTCTTCTAAAAAAACACAAATGTTATCTGTGGTCCAGTCGCTGGCGCGCTCTCCTGTCATCTGTCAAATCATTGTACTTTTTTGTGCCGCGCGTTGATCACGTCTTCGCTTAAAAAAGTTTAGAAAACTTTTATCGAGATGGAAAAACATGGAAGAAAGCGAAACGAAGGAATGAAGGAGCTGAAAGAACGTCTGCGAGATCTGGAAAATCGCTTGAAGAAGCGAAAGCGGAGCCGTCATCGAAACGCAAGTGGTCGGCAGTGGAAATAATGTTCCTAAAATTACATTGGATGCCGTAATACGCACAGCAGTCTCTAGAGTTTTCACGAGAGGTTAACCATGAGAACGTAACTGTGCCGTATACTTACACAAGAACGACACCACATGAGCTTTCACGAGAGGTTAGCCGATGGTATATACGTTCAGTGTTATAAACACGTTCCTGCTGGATCCTTGGCCGCCTCTAAGAGTTTTCACGAGAGGTTAACCATAAGAACATTCAACTGTGCCATGGACATATAACAGAACGACACCACATGAGCTTTCACGAGAGGTTAGCCGATGGTATATACGTTCAGTGTTATAAACACGTTCCTGCTGGATTCTTGGCCGTCTCTAAGAGTTTTCACGAGAGGTTAACCATGAGAACGTAACTGTGCCGTATACTTACACAAGAACGACACCACATGAGCTTTCACGAGAGGTTAGCCGATGGTATATACGTTCAGTGTTATAAACACGTTCCTGCTGGATCCTTGGCCGTCTCTAAGAGTTTTCACGAGAGGTTAACCATAAGAACATTCAACTGTGCCATATACTTACAATAGAACGACACCACATGAGCTTTCACGAGAGGTTAGCCGATGGTACACACATTCAGTATTATAAACACGTTCCTACCGGATCCCTGGCCGTCTCTAAGAGTTTTCACGAAAGGCTAACCATGAGAACATTCAACTGTGCCATATACTTACAATAGAACGACACCACATGAGCTTTCACGAGAGGTTAGCCGATGGTACACACATTCAGTGTTATAAACACGTTCCTACCGGATCCCTGGCCGTCTCTAAAAGTTTTCACGAGAGGTTAACCATGAGAACATTTAACTGTGCCATCAACACCACATGAGATTTCACGAGAGGTTAGCTAGTGGTCTATATTTTCAATGTTAAAAACACATCCCTGCTGCATCCCTAGAGCTATCATGAGAGGTTAGCGGAGGATTTAGATCTAAGCAGTTTGGGACCTTACTTTAATTATTCTTTATAGATATTTCAGTTAAACATGCTCCACTCGAACACATTCAAGATGCTGAGTGCATTGTGACCAAAGCCAACGCAGCCAGACTGGCAATATCCATACTCACTGCCGCTAATTATAATCTAATTCAAATGGAATTAGGTGGATGTTAGTGTACTATCTAACTTAAATATGCTATGTCAGTATTTCAATTCCACTAAAATACAGCCAGAAGGATGCTGAGAGTGAAACGGTATACATACCCCTTCCTACCGTCAGCCTTAAGTTCAAGTATTGAAAATCTACTTGTGAGATGCTGGGGTTCAGCTAGCTACTTTACCTGGAACTGCATGGCAGTCTGGCCACATGGTGGTCAGCAATTATGATAATGGACTGAATGCAGAGAAGAAGCAAAACTTTTAAAATACTTATTTTATCACTATAATCTATTATTGAACACACCAAAACTGAACAAGGAAGTGGCGGCAACAGCAAATGGAAGTGGAATTGATTCGACTTGATTGGATTTATATTTTTTTATTTATTCCACTTACATTCCATTGGACCCATTTGAATGGGTCCAAATGATCAGGGGTCAGCGAATTACAGTGGCTGCTACTATTATGTTAATTGGAAAAGTCCATAACAGTCTAATAGCCTCCCATGTGTTTGTGTGCTTAATGCAGATCAAATCGAAACATTCAAGTTACTGAGCTAAACTACTGTGTGACATTCATCATGAAAATTGCAACACACTGAGATCCTTAATCCTACCCAGCCTTAATAAGCAAATGGAAGAATTGATGGATCAAACACCGATATCAGAATACCTGTTCTACTGACCAATGTCAGAACATCAATAAGTTTCAAGATAAGTTCAATGCCAACAATTGTTGCCAGAACCAGGATCATCACTAGCTCAGGTACAGACTCAGATTGCAGTATTTCTCTGAAGTATGTTATTAGGTACTACTAATCCAACCATACATGAGTGGATCAAGGGTTATAAATTACCTTTTACTGAGTTTCCAGATCAAGCTGCTGAATAACAACTTCAGTCAGAAAGAAAGCAATCTATCTCCATTGAATAATCTCTTACAGTTAGGTGCCATAGAAACATGAGCTCCTGTCAATAATCAATTTTATCTTGTGTAATCACATGGTACTTGGAGATACATGTTAAATCTTTTTATAGGTATGTTACTACCTAAGTTTTTGCCCACAATAATGGATTTAAAAAACAAATATCAACTATCCATATGAAAATATGTCAGAAGATATTTTCAGTTTTGTGCTTCAATATATGTTATAAGAATGTACATACATGCCTCGTATTTGGGCTTTGCACTACACCAAATGTATTCACAAACATCACGAAGCCAGTTGTCTGTCACCTGAGGTCATCAGGGTTGCTTTAAGTCATACATCTTGACAGTTATATTCTGTGCCCTGCCAATTCATATGCAAGGTATTTAGAAAATGTGTGCTACTCAAACTGTGTTAAAAAATCTAGGATTTATTATTAAAACTGAAAAGAGAGCCCAGACAGTGATGCCAGTATCTAGGATATTTGTTGGACTGAGTCCAGTTTGCCATTTCACTTCCTCAGGAAAGATAGAGTTTATCCTAGAGTCCATAAAGAATATTACATATTATAATTAGATAGAATTAGAAAGGAGATATAAATAACAGTTTGTCTAATTACTAGGTATTCTAGTAGTTACATCTGCAGCAGCTGTAGAATATGGTTAATTTTATACCAAGATAATGGAAAGTAAAAAAGTTGTTTGGTACCATACATTTCAACAAACCACAATAGAATCAGACAATTTGACTTTGTTCTTGAAATATTCTTTGATGCTTTTCAAACTGGCTTGAGACTGGTATGCAATGATATCAAAACTCACAAGCACTGGACAGCTAATAATGAAAAGTTCCATACCTTACCTTGAACTATTAGCAGCATTTATGGGGCTCAAAACATTTACAAGCAAACTCAGATACTGCGAGGACTTGGAAAATATATCACAACGGCCATAGCCCGTATCAGTAAGATGGGTGGTATTTGTTTTACTTATGAAAATAACATGCCTAGACAGTTTTGGCAATGGTGTGAGAAAGGACAAATATGGTTTCATGCACACTATATTATTTCCAAAGAAAACACTGGGAAATCTAGAATCTAGACTTCCTAACATAGAAATTGAATAGAAGTGATGTGATATAGCCTACAAGTCAATTGCTGCTATGCTGGGTCAGCCCCACTGACCTGTTTGCAAACAAGTGCAATACTAATCGTCAACATGTCGGCTTCCTGAGCCAAGTGCATGTTCCATAGATGTATTAACTTTCAAATGGGATCTACGCCCAATGCACACACTAATTGCTGCCATATTATCAAGGACGCTTTCCTGAGGTGAAAGACTGTTCCCTTCAAATGATATAGTACTAGCTTCCTTGTCTAGTAAAACAAAGGAAAACAATTCATAAATTTACACTAAATCAGTGGATTCTCTTTGGATAGAATCAAGATATTGACCCCTAGGCTGTCACCATAGCCATATAAATTTTACCACTAAGTATAATCAAGGATTGTCATATAGACCAGGAATTATATTTATATTAAGACCAAAGAAATCCAAATATGAAATAGTTTGGGACCCCGGTATTGCTTTGGGTTATATAATTTTGTCAAACTCTTGGTTTAGAATTACTAACCAAACAAATAGTATATATAACAGTTCTTGTAACTGCACACAGAATTCAAACCTTGTCACTTATAGATAACATTTCTTATAAATATTAACATAAAAATTTCAGACATAATATAATTAAAACTTCTGCACTGGGTAGATCTCAACCGAACTTAAAACTACCATTTTTAAAGAAAATTATAAGAAAACCTAATTATGCCACCTCTATTGTAACCAATATGTAGTGGATCGATAAAACAAATTTTAAATAATAGTGACATACTTCACTGAGTTTTGACGGCACGGTTGGCGCAGTGGTTAAGCCATTGACTGCTGCGCTGCGTATCGCGGGTTCGATTCCCGCACGGAACAAATATTTGTGTGACCTACAAGTAGTTGTTCTGTCTGGCTGTTTGTGTATGTGCCTTTAAATGTTTGTAAAATCACCCACAATACAGGAGAAATTCCTATTAAAAAAAAAAAACAGGCTGTGAAGCAGGGGTACTGAGGACCACAAATGCTCATTTTATAAGAGACCTTTTCATTGTGATTCTAAGTTCGATTACCTATAGGAAATTGTTGTGTGCCTTACAGGATTAATTGATTCAACACTGAATAAGAATTTCAGAAACTAATAGTCATTAGAAAATATACATTAAGTTGGTAACTATTGACCTTAACGTAGACTGATTCTTAAATAGAAATGTCTACATATAGAATTAGTACCTAAATAACAAACTTAGAATAACATGTTGACTTACAATGTTCAATTTATTCAACAATGCTTATTTTTTGTTATACCAACACAACTTTATTCTTTAAACATCTACAAAGTATACAATGAGGACGAGATTACGAAGCATAATTATACAGATCGGACTAACTTACCTAGTGACGTCCGATCCTTAATTATGTGAAGTAATCTCGTCCTCATTGTATCCCAACCCTTCCCAGATAATCATCACACTTAGGTGTATTGGATTACCTTATTAAACCCCTTCTAAAAGTTGTGTTGTGCTGTATGCACTGGACCGGGACTATGCGATGCCCATAAAGGTCATCGTGAAGTCCCGTTCTTATGCTTTGAAAGAATGATTTGACAGATGACAGGAGAGCGCGCCAGCGACTGGACCACAGATAACATTTGTGTTTTTTTAGAAGAAATCTTTAAATAATGTGATCAGCGAGTTGTGCAAGAGTGCAAACTACAAAGTATACAATGAGGACGAGATTACTTCACATAATTAAGGATCGGACGTCACTAGGTAAGTTAGTCCGATCTGTATAATTATTTATTACATAAAGATAACGCGAAGAAGGAAAGCGCGGGAATATCGTCCGTGGCGAGCTCCCTGTCAGCGCAGCCGTCTCTGTCGCACACGCAGCAAGCGCTAGTGTCGTCTCACTTCGTAAGTGACACAACACACGCACCCGTACAGCAAGCATTGATTAGCAATAACTGCGATTATGGAGTAGTGTTAGGCACTGCACTTACGCACGTTATTGACTGTGTTGGTCAATATCAAGACTGCCGTGCAGTCATCGATTCTGGCGCTCAGAGTTCTTTTATAACTACTGAATGTGCTCAGAAACTAGGATTACAACGTAAAAAATGTCCTTTTACCATTCACGGTATAGGTGGGGGCATAGTTAAAAGTCAAGGCATGGTTACTTGTACATTAAAACCAAGACATGCTAAGGGTCCAACATTTAGTGTTAATTTAGTAGTTATTTCGAGGGTGTCCGCTGATATGCCTAATATCTCTTTCACAGATAATGTCATTAACGAATATAACACTTACAAGTTAGCGGATCCATTGTTTTTTAAGCGTTCGCGAATAGATATTTTGTTAGGTAACGACATAGTGCCAGATATCATTAGAGATAAACCATTAATGATTAAGAATGGTATTCCGAGTGTTATTAAAACCGTTTTTGGTTATGTTATTAGCGGAAAATTATATCCACTTAGTAATAATAGTTCGCAGAATCTTAGTTTATCAGTTTCATATGACGAAGAACAGTCGATTGAGAAAACTTTACGCAGTTTTTGGGAAATTGAGGAAGTGCCGTGCACACCTTCAATAAATCCAATGGATCAGTTAGCCGAGGAGATATTCTCTAATGAACATACTCGAGAGTCGAACGGACAATACGTAGTTCCGCTGCCTTTTGCACTCGAACGCTCGCCGCTAGGTGCTACGCGCGCTGTGGCTGAGCGCCGGTTATTGTACACGGAACGCAAGCTCGCGCGTACTAATGATTTAAAAAATAAGTACAAGGAATTTATGCGGGAATATGAAGACCTCGATCATATGGAACTATATCAGGGTGACAAGCCTAGTAAATACATTATTCCACATCACAGTATTTTGCGACCTACTAGTACCTCCACTCCGTTACGTGTAGTGTTCGACGCGTCAGCGAAGAGTAGCAATAACGTATCTTTAAATGATATTCTATTAGTCGGCCCTAAGCTGTATCCGGATATTGCGGCAATCATTTTGAAATTTCGACTATTTGAATATTGCCTAGTAGGTGATGTTTGTAAAATGTATCGTGCTATCTCCTTACGAAAAGAAGATCGATTATATCAACACATTTTATATCGGGAATCGCCTAACGATCCAATAAAATTGTACGAATTAAAAACCGTGACGTACGGACTTAGTTGTTCACCGTTCTTAGCAATTCGGACGCTACTTCAGTTAGCTAACGATGAAGGAAAACGTTTTCCATTCGCTGCTCAGGTCCTCCGTGAGGGAATTTACATGGATGATGTCCTATATTCATGTAATACTTTTGAGCAAGCTTGCTTAGTACAGGACCAATTAATTGGTATTTTTGAAAGTGCCAACTTTACCTTAAAAAAGTGGATGAGTAACAGTGAGAAGTTACTAAAGCGCGTCCCCTCCGAAAATAGGGAAAATTCAGTAACATTCGTTAAAGATGAAAACGATAGTTCTATTAAAGTTTTAGGTCTTCAATGGATTCCAAAATCCGATAATTTTCTTTTTTCGGTTAATTTAACTGACAACGAGTCAACCAAACGATCAGTACTAAAATTGCTAGCGTCGATTTACGACCCCGTGGGTTTTATCGCACCTTGCACTTTTGTCGCGAAGCAGATCATGCAAGAACTGTGGAAGCTAGGCATTGGTTGGGACGAAAAGTTGCCAGATAATATAAAAAAATCGTGGCAAAATTTTATTTTGGAACTTCCTCTGTTAAAGGAGTTACGTATCGAACGTCACATGCTATTACCAAGGGAGACGGAATGCGACTTGGTTGGATTTTGTGATGCTTCGTTGCGTGGCTATGCAGCATGCGTGTATGTTATTAGTCGCGATCAAAAGGGTAACGTAAAGGTTCGTCTAGTGACCGCGAAATCTAAAGTTGCACCAATAAAACCCGTCACGATTCCTCGGTTGGAGTTAATGGGTGCTGTTTTGTTGAGCAAATTAATAAAGTTCGTAGTTGACACATTTAGTCGAGTTAAAATTAACAGAATAACAGCAGCGTCAGACTCGACAGTCGTACTGTCGTGGCTTCAAACGGAACCTTATAAACTAAAGACCTTTGTCAGTCATCGGGTTACGAAAATTATTGAAGTTTTACCTCCTCATTTTTGGCGGCATGTGAGTAGCGAACATAATTTAGCCGATATTTGTTCTCGCGGAGCGTCTCCGGAACAACTTGTCAGTTGTAATCAACGTTGGTTACAGGGCACGAATTGGATGTATCAAAATTATATCGATTGGCCCCTGACGGTGTTTGTTAACGAGAGTAATAATAAAGTACCGGAATTAAAACCGTCTGTTAATTTCTTGGTCGAAAATAAAAATAATGATAATTTCAATGAATCTAAAGCAGAATTTTGTGAAAGAATTTGTCAAAAGTTTTCATCATTTTCCAAATTGCAAAGATCGTTTGCTTGGATTTTAAGATTTAGACGAAAAAGGGGTGATATGAACACTTCTTACAAATCGGGAGTATTATCAATCTTCGAATTAAACGAAGCTCGCGATAAGTTGATAAAATTAGTTCAAAATGCTTATTTTGAAGCGGAATTAAAAATGATTAAAGATAAGAAATACGTTTCTTCCTTACGAAAATTATCCCCATTTATTGATTCCGACGGCTTCCTCAGGGTAGGGGGTCGCATCGGTCATTCCGAACTCCCGTATAATTCTAAACATCCGCGTCTTCTTCCGAAACATAGTTTATTTACTAAACTATTGATCAATTATTTTCATAAAAAATATTTACATGTAGGACCGCGAACCTTACAAAGTATAATTAATGAAAATTTTTGGATATTGTCTGCTCGTAGCGTCATTAGATCGGTTTTATCTAAGTGTAAAACGTGTTTTAAATGTAAACCGTCTTTACTGCAACCCGAAATGGCACCGTTGCCACCAACTCGGTTGATACCTAATAAGGTATTTTCTAACGTCGGAGTTGACCTCGGAGGTCCATTCCTTATTAAAGAAAGCTTACGTCGTAATGCTAAAGTGACAAAGGCGTATTTAGCACTGTTTGTCTGCTTTTCAACAAAAGCAGTACATCTGGAGGTGTTATCTTCTCTCTCCGCCGACTGTTTCCTTGCGTGCCTAGACAGATTTATAGCTCGTAGAGGTCTATGCGCTGTTCTCTATTCTGACTGTGCCACTAATTTTATTGGTGCAAGCAAACATCTGTCTGAAATCCAGAGGTTCCTGCGTGAGAGTCAAGAGGACATTTCGGATGGCTGCTCTAAAAGACAGGTTGATTGGAAATTTAATGTCCCCAGTGCTCCACATATGGGTGGCCTCTGGGAAGCGGGCATAAAGTCAGCAAAGTATCATTTAGTGCGAAGTGTAGGAGAAAAGTCCTTAACGTTTGAGGAACTTTACACGATATTTTGCAAGGCAGAAGCCATTTTAAATTCGCGTCCCTTGTGTCCACTACCTGCTAGCGATAATCCCAACGAATTCAATGTTTTAACCGCCGGACACTTTCTCATTGGTCGAAGCTTAACCTCTATACCCGAGTATAACGTTCAAGACGTAAACATTAACAGATTGTCACGTTGGCAATATATTCAGAGGTGTTCCCAACTTTTCTGGAAACGTTGGAGTCACGAATATTTAAATACTCTTCAGCAGAGAGCTAAATGGTTTACGTCTTCCTCTAATCCAAAAGTCGGAGATCTAGTAATAATAAAAACTGAAAATGTTCCTTCCTGTAAATGGCCTCTCGGCAAAATAGAAAAATTACATCCAGGTCCCGACGGAATAGTCCGGTGTGTGACGCTGCGCACCGAAAAAAGTACCGTACAAAGACCAACCAATAAACTCTGCCTATTACCTTATAGCAACTAGAGTCAAACAAAACGTTTTTGTCAGATATAGGTACCTAGATTAGTGTTTATTTCAGAGCTTTTTTTAATGATATAGGTATTAAGGTAATCTTAGTTTTCTAGAAACCATCACTATGGTTTCGGTAGGGGGTATGTTCTGTATTTATCCCATGATTGGACGAATTTAATAGTGAATGTCTGGATGCGCTCGCTAAGTCGGCATGTGATTGGCTGTCCCGTACCCACGAGCTGCTGCACATATTCGCGACAACGTGACAAGCGCGCCATCTTTTAAAAGTTTGGTGTGCGAGCGGAGCCGACCAGTCTGTCGTCCGCCATTGACCCATGAACTATCTAATTTTCGACTCCGTGAGTGAAAATTGGTAAAACAAGGACAAATTGTGCATTACCGTGTGGTGTCACTCGTGCCAATCTCCGTGGTCAACGGTACACTCAAAAGACCGTTCAGATCTAGTGGGAGCCAGCCGCAGCAGGAGAAAAGGTGAGTCGTATTCAGCCATCTCTCTGTTGAATTTGTTCCTGGATTGGGAAGGACGGAGAACTCCGTTCGTACAGAACTACCTATATTTATTTCTACAACCAGCGTAATCTTACAGTCCACTCCTCTATTCCACAGAATGCTTGCGGTGAGTTCGGTCCTTTATAAAAACCATATTACATACTATAAATTTAATTCAGTTGGCTGATTACTTTCTCACTTAAACACAAATATTTTCTAGGTATGCAAAGACTTATGACTTATATACTATGTTTAACTGGTTGAATGCCGTAATTACAGAAACAATTAAAAAGCCACTGTGTCTCGCGTGGATCCACGTTCCATTATGCGAAGGGTTAAATAGAAGCTCTCAAACTCTATGACAGCATCATTAGCCTTCTATTACATATCGTACTCTAACCCTCTACGCAAAAAAAACATCACGTGATGTGGCAAAAACACAATAGAAATAAAGAAACACTCTGGTATTATTTAGATTCATAAATACATTTCTGCAGGCAAGCATCAATCTTTGTCGCGTGATTATAGTCAAGAATGTTCCCTTTTTGTATAAATCATACAACTCCGCTAATATATTCTGACTACGAAAGGTGACGGAATAATTTTGATGGTGAGAAATGTTTGAGGTTAATCGAATTCGTGAAGTGTGATTTCGACAATGGAATGGTTGGCGAATTTCTTATTTACGAAATAATATAGTTACAAAAAGAACAATAGCGAAGCAATAAGAGACGTTACATAAACACGCATTTGTTTGAATAGTTGTAAATGCTGATTTAAATTGATCCCGTAATCCAGCGCTGGAATCCAGTGATTCTGGATTGTTATGGGATGTAAAAACTTTTCAATCCAGTATCTAGCGCTGGAGCAGAATAAAGCAGCTGCTAATTTCTATTCAGTGTTACTGGATTCATCCGCTGGATTGAAATACTGGATCAATCTCTATTACTGGCTTTTGTGGCCAGGAAATATTCTGTCCACAAAAGCCCATAATAGAGGTGGATCCAGTATTTCAGTACAGCGTTTCAATCTGAATTAATAAATTCAGGTTAGTTGCAGTTGTAATCATGTCATTCGGTTTATTTTTATTATTATATTTATCTTTTAGATAGATTATTTTATATTTTTTGAATAATTTTGTGAGTTTGTTGTGAACAATGTAGGCCTTGTAGACTGTAAATTTGTATACCATTTTCTATTTTGTTAAGTACTGGGTATTTTTTGACAGGCCTACACTGTCCTCCCATATCTGTTATCGCTGTAATTTGAAAACATAGTAAATACCAATTATATTTTTGAAAGTAACCGTGGAGTTTCTTGCCGGCTCTTCTGAATAGGAAACAACCAATTGGAACCGTGCACCTAGCTTCTGACGTTTCATAAGTTCCCATGTAGGTTTATTATGTGAAATGAAATATTTTGATTTTGAAAAAAAAAAAAAATGCATATCAGTTAAACACAAATACCGTTATAGGTGATAGAAAGCTATCAAAAGGCGAAGCAATTTATTTTGTGACGATAAAATTAGGCATTACCTACTTTGTCAACAAATGTATACTTCGAATCACATACTTTAATTTTATACCACGCCAAACCACTCATCCCTTTCAACCATATTATCAATAAAATGCCAATGCCACTCATTATACAGCACAACCTTATCACCATCCATTGTAATGACGTCATAAAAGAGTAAAAGGCTTACCCAAATACATTTCAGGATCAAAGATACGGGTGTTCTGACTTCTGATATGTCAGAAGTCAGACCGTGTCGGAAAATTCAATTTATTCCACGCATATTGTCAATACATCCTGAGCTGGGGATTTAAAGTCAATTTTATATATAAAAACGTATAGCGTCTTTGTTCGGTATGCTTCAACACTACCCTTTTTGGCAGAGAGTCTCTCTTGAAAGGCATAGTCAATAGTTGGGCTTAAGGGATAAGTAAACGAAGGCTGTATGGCGTAGCTAAAGTTGAATAGAGTGATGATGCGATTTGAATGGATTACCATTTAGTTACGGAAATAATTTTTAAGTCTAATAATGTGTTTGTTGCTGATAATGGGCGTGAAATGAACAGTGAATGGGGAGATTTTTATTATGACAGATAACTATAACATTGACTGACGTACAGCAAAAAAGGTAATTAATTATTTTTTGTGTTTCTTAATGTTAATTACATTGTATATGTTATATAGGATCAAATTCTTCAAACTGAACATACAGCAGTGCTGCTGCGAATTTTGTTGCGCCACTACTTCTTCCTGCAAGTGGAAGTGGTGAGTGTGGGCGTTTTAGGGACTGCCCAATGTAATTTTGCCTTTCAAAAAGGGCTGATTCTCGGCCTAGTTTGAATAAATGACTTTTTGATTTTGGTTTTATGGTTAGATAAGTAGGATAGTTTAGTCGATACTCTTGACGTATTTTTTGGCCGTTTGGTATGATAAATTATCTTCTATTAAGGAAAGTATGGCCTGTAATGCCAGTCAGCTTTACTCAACAAACAAAACATTAAAAAGTAGAAGATACTGTCAATGATAAAATAATCGTAACTTTAAAGTAACACAGATTACAAAGCAAAGACTTTTTTATCAAACAAGAGCGAGAACCTGCTATGATCTAAATATTCTTAACAAGAAAAATACGAGACTAGCGCATTGCAAGCTCTATTTTATTATCTTATATAAAAACAACTCGATCCTGTCAACTTCACTCTAGTGTTTTCTTTATTGAAGCATCCCTTTTGAAGCTTTGTCCTATCCAATTCTGCTTGGTCTATTTGTTCTATTGATGTACAAATATTACGTGGAATTGTTCTCACAGAAAATCCTCCAATACTATAGAACACTTCGAGCAGCTCTAGCAAATAAATAGCTGGAATTGCGGGCTAAAACCAAATTATCCCGAAATCCGTAAAAGAAATTTATATATACAGCAAATTATTTCATAAAAAGTAATTGCTAAAACGCTGTGCTATTTATTACGGATTAATTTAGGGACCAAAATGGAAAACATCAAACATTTAATTATAACAGCTTAGTCTTAATCGCCTGCTTTATTGGTAGCTCTAAACGATCCTTGGACAGTTCCAGGGTTAATGGTTGAAGACTCACTTCCATACCAAGTGTGTTTTATAACCACTAACGTTTTAACATTCACTAAAATTTTATCATTCATCGCCTTGCCGTCACAAATTAAAGTCTCCGGAGCAAAATTACGATTTTAAATATAATCGTCTTTCCATTTTAATCAACGGTTTTTTGACCAAATATTTTCCAACTAAAACATCCTACAAAGTACACAAAATCTTTATAAAGATTCCCGTCCTCAGTTTTGCAATTCCGTCTCTTGGAAGATGCACAAGACTTTCAAAGTGTCAGTAGAGATAAAATTTTATGTTCGCTTATAAATTTGGCTCTAATAGAAAAATATACATCACACAATTTTATGAAATCGAAGCTCCGTGCTCCAGTAACACTCGAATGTCTCAATAAGACCTACAAAGATGTTTCCATTTCGATTTTATGAAAATGTGTATATGTTTTTGGTGTACAGGAAATCTTGGTCTTTGTAAGCGTTTTTACTTACAATAAGAAGACTAGGTGATCCCAATTAATGTCCTTTAGGCGATAAGAAGTTTTGTAATGCCGAAGAGTAATGCAACACACATACTCATTATTTACCTCTACTCATACATCACTATTTCAAGGATGCCGGCACTGTTGGCGCAGTGGTCAAGCGATTGACTGGTGCGCTGCGTGTCGCGGGTTCGATTCCCACACGGAACAAATATTTTTAAGCCCTACAAGTAGTTGTTCCGGGTCTGGCTGTTTGTGTATGTGAGTTTAAATGTTCGTAAACGCACCCACGATACAGGAGAAATTCCTAGTGTGGGGCAACGTCTTTATTTTTTAAATAAGAAAGGATTGTCGGTCGTTAATAACCAACCCACACCGGGCCAGCGTGGTGGATTATGACCCACTCCCTGTCGTAGAGAGAAGGCCCGTGACCAAGCAGTGAAACAGTACAGGCTGATGATGCAACACTAACCGAGACGCTGTGATATCAAGCATTTTTCTAAACCACTATTTTTATTTAACAGGTCTACATCGTAGGCCACGCAGCTCCAGGGTCAGATTCACGACATCCCTACGACATGTCTGCAGACGCCAACGCGAAGTACCTGCGCATGGTTAGGCGACACGCCAAGATTATTGCAGGACAATTCTTTGGACACCTACATGCTGATACGTTCCGGGTTATTTATGATAATGGTGGGTAAATTAGTTGTAAAAAGTTTTATGTTACACTTTAACCTGTTAACCGAGCGGGACGTATAAATACGTCAAACGTAAACAGTAGCGTGTATGGGTAGGACATTATGAATACGTCCTTGAAATATATGTTGCGCCCTGGAACAGGTGGGACGTCTATTTTCGTACAACAAAGGTATTAGTCATCGATACATATTTTTCTTTGTGCTATATATATAAATAAACGAAAACATATATTTCATATTCTTTTCATTAATTTTAAGCATAAATAAATTTAAAAAAGAATAATATGAAATTACGTTCTCCGGGCGTGACGTACTGACACGTCCTAGTGAAAGAGTTCGCGCCCGTTATATGCTGCATAATTAAAAACGGAATTCCCCGGTTAACAGGTTAATTACAAGAGCAAGTATTTTTCATTTAAAGTACTTGGTTCGATAAAAAGAAGTATATTTGCTGTAGAAGTACAATACGCGGCCGTTCTTCTTTACGTGTTGATGGTAAGTACGACGACAAATCATTCCAGTATAAGCTAACTTCTCATTGTACGAAAAACAGTGTGAGATCAGGTAAAACTGGCAATGCTATGTTTGCTATACTATGCTATGCAAAAGACTTGATGTGTCATCGCGTGTACTTTGGTTGTATACAGGGTGTAATAAGATCCTTCACGAAGCTGTCATCTGCGCATTCTGAACATCAAACTGAGTAAAATGATCTGTCTAGCCTTTTCCCAACTATGTTGGAGTCGGCTTCCAGTCCAGTCGGTGCAAAAACAATTACTGTGAAAATTCGCAGCTTATAGCAGTGCGTAACGTAATGCATGCAAAACACTGTTCTTATGGGTGCATGCAACGGTACAAGGATCGTGAAAGTATTTAAAGTTAAGTTATAACATTTTAAACTAGCTTTCGATAAAAATAAAAAAATAAAATTAGAAAATGTTCGGACTTTAACGTTCAATAGCTCCGTGACCACAAAGTTTCCTAGGTAATGGTCCACTACAGAAAAGATATGGGTGCATGCAACGGTACAAGGATCGTGGAAGTATTTAAAGTTAATTAATAACATTTTAAACTAGCTTTCGTAAAAAAAAAAAATGTTCGGACTTTAACCTTCAATAGCTCCGTGACTACAAAGTTTCCCAGGTAATGGTCCATTACAGAAAAGATATCATAATAACAGAAAGAACAAGTGACTCTCGATTTTTTGAAGGTTATTTTTAAGCCTGTCATACCAGCCTGTCCAACCGCCACCATCAACGGGACGCCAACGAGAAAAGAGATTATTTGAAAGAAGCGTGGCGTCCCGGTGATTTTATGCGGTGTACTCGTGACAATAGTGTATGTATCGCTACTTCAGCCCTGTCATCTCGTTCTCGTTGACGTGCCGTTGACGTGTCGGTGAACAAACGGCCTTATTGTTTGAACCCAGTAGGTTATGGCCGCACATCAAGTTTTATCTTTCTTTTACATTTTAACTTTCTAAAACTCGATGTGCTATATCCAAGTATTGCAATACCATCCACAAACTGCAAACGCATGAGATCAATAATTGTTCTGGTCTTCGAATTTCCTGTACTTGATTTACATACAAAATCTACTACAGACTTATGAAAATTCAAACCGGATGATGTCAAAAATGGTAGAAATATAGAGACGAATACTACCGAACACAAACCTGCACTGTTAAATTTACCTACTACGATTTATTCCCAGCCAAAATCCGTTGCAATATAAAACTCCATTCTTGCTTAAAATTGAAATTAAAAGAAAACAAACTGTGTCAACGACGTATGTTCGGGGAAGTGGTTCCCATCTCTATGAGAGTCCCAGTAATCCAATTTTACTGACTCTTACCATTTACTTTTTAAAATGTAAGCCATTTTCTTGCTTGCGTTATGGTATATTATTACATTTTTGCAAGAATGAGTTTAGCCAGCTGGCGTTTTTGACACGTATAGCGCAGCGACACGTGCTTTTACGCGCGTCTGTACTCGTGCGTATTTGTATCCAAGTGACGCGTAAACGAAACACGTGCGTAATTTGTATACGTGCGTTGCTTTAAGGATTGTGGACACAATGTATGCTTCTCCACAATGTTTGCTGTTGGGTGTCCCTCTGCTTCCTGATTCATTATACAGGGTTATTTTAAATTGGATAGCTTAACTGTGGAGTTAAGCTATCCAATTTAAAATAATAATAATAATAATCTGCGGAGACGCAAGGGGCATCGATATCTATACACGACAAAACATAATAAATCAGTTTTTTCAACTCATACCAAAAAAAAGTGTGAACCGTCACCTGGCAGATGTGAAACATCGACATTATTTTGTAAAAGTAATATGCAGAAAAGAACAGATTGTGATAGGAACTAAATATGGCATAATGATAAAATTAAATATTACGATTTTTTTCCAGAAAATGATGACTGTTTATTTAATAAACATTTATTTTCAATAAATACAAAAATTTAAGAATTTATTTCAAATCGTGACAACTTAATTCGTTTAATCAGTGACTTCGGTAATACTGCACAGTACTGCGCGCGTAGTGGCGACGCGTCGCCACAGCATGCGTCGCCACGCCAGAAATCTGTTTTACGTGCGGCTATAGATGTTTCACATTAAAAACAACACGTGCTTAGATATCGATGCTCATCGCGTCTACGGCGTTTAGCTAGCCAATTTAAAATAATCCTGTAGTAGTAGTACATACAACGCATTTTCTGGTAAGCTTATTGCTACTAAATTAAGATTTATTGATGAACAGAATGATAGGTGAATGAGGTCTCTCGCGTGTATTTTTCTGATTACAACAAAAAAGCGGCTTCATTAATGCTTTACTGTACTCAGCTATCTTCAAAAAACAGTCGCAAAATGTAATTATCGAATACGAAGTACAAAATAATTACTTGATAGCATTACATATGAAGTCCGAATGTTTTATATGAGTATATATTTATTTATCATTTCATTTGCCAGCAGCAACGTACAGTCATTGGCATTTATTAAATAGTGTCAGGGAGGGGCCCTGATTATTTGCATGTGATACACTTGCGAACAAAAGGCAGCCAATAATGTCGCTGTATTTATACTTTCGTGATATTTTTTGTATTTAGCTTTCGTTTGTTCTCCCCGTTACTCATTGTAATCATTTTTTTGTACGGGACCATATCTGGGAACCTTCTGGTTACAGAGATATTGAAGGTCAAAATTCCAATTTCACTGACCGTTTTTTTACGAAAACATGTTTTTAATGTTATAACACAACTTTAAATACCCACACAACCCCTGTACCGTTGCATGCACCCATAAGCATAATGTTTTGCTTCTGTTACATTGCGTACTAGGTACCGCAAACAGCAATTTTTCACACCAAAAATATATGTCGTATCCCAGAAATTATTATAATGCAAAAGTCATATTGCATAAAAAATAATTTCAGATTGATGTACAGAATGTGTAGTTTACGGCTTTGTGATTGGTCTTTTTACAACCTGTATATTGTGGCTGTTATAACTGAGTAGCCAAGAGCCATGGAGCAAGTATGAGATAGACTTGCTTGAACTCTTGTGTAATCAGCCCACCACAATTTGATTTTGTGTTTTTCACTATCCTTTTCATTTATTATTTGTATCTAAACTATATAGTTTAATAAAAAACCTATCGTAAACCTATCGTAAATTTCACAGAATTTGAAACTTAAGCAATGAATCAGTTATCATTGAAATTAAAATTCCCATTTAAAAAATTAAAATGCTCAATCGAAGCTGCTCCTGAGAAGACAATAAACAATAACAGTGTATATTGGTAGAAAATGTTCAGACCTTAACTTGGAATTACCTAGGTACACATCGTTAAATCCTCTACCTACAATTCAATTCAAAGAAGCATCCACAAGAGAAATCCAATACAAACAGTAACTATAGCAATGGACAGCAGTAATTAAATAATGCCAGCAGTGAGCAAAAAGCAGCCATGATGTTTTATTTGCCCGGAGCTGCGTTCGAATAATTACCGTAAAATTGGTTTATCGGCTAGAGGACACAAAATAAATATACACATCAAAAGTGTATAGGGATCAAGTACGTTTCAGAGTATCGCCGCAATTGAGGATTATTATTTTAACTTTTTCTGATCGTTATTGATTTTTTTTAGTTAATTTCACTATTTGAATAAAGAATTTTCTTTAAATTTTGATTGAAAATAGAAAATCAACTGTAAATCAGGATTCATATAAAAGTGTAATAGCGTTTTTACAAAACATTGCAATTTCTGCATCGGAACTGAAAAAAATAGCATCGATATGGAGCGACGACATCATTTGACACGAGAAGAGATGTTGCAAGCTGGTTCCAGGCAACGTACTGTGGCAGTCGCTCTTGGCACTACACAGGCGTCATATGCCGCCTCTGGACACGCTATCGTATCACGGGCAGCGTGGCAGAGCGACACGGAGGATGATCTCGCATCATCACTCGCAGACAGGACCGGTATATCCAAAATACTGCTCGACTGAATCGTACCATGACCGCCATGATGTTCACACCTCTTTAGGCTTGTTGATAAGCGATCAAACCATCCAAAGTCGTTTACGTGAAGTGGGTCTGCGTTCCCGAAGGCCGCTGAGAGTTCCACCTATACCACCCCGCAATCGTAGGGCCTATTTAAAGTGGGCTCACGAACACAGAAATTGGGAGGAAGAAGACTGGCGTTGTGTTTGCTTTTCCGATGAATCTCGTTTCGGTATGAGGCCGGATACAAGACGTACTCGAGTTTGGAGGACCTCTGGACGTCAAGCACGTTTGAAATTTTGTCAAGAAGTTCATTCATATGGAGAGGGAACAATAATGGTTTGCCGTTATTTGGATCGATGGAAGAACCGATCTCATTTGGATCAAGGGCAACCGCAACGCTTAGATTTATGTGGATAGGATTGTTTCAGACGTGATCATCCCTTTGCGAAGCGGGTTGGGTGATTCGTTTCGACTAATGCACGACAATGCACGTCCACACACGGCTAGAGTTGTAACACGCACTCTTGCCGATGCATCAACGTTCTCCCGTGGCCTTCTCAATCGCCAGAATTCAACTCATTTGAGCACGCATGGGATATGTTCCAAAGAAGAGCTCTGCCGAGTATGGATGCCGTGCATACGCCACAACAACTTTTTTACTTCTTAGAAAGAACATGGGCAGCCATTCCTCAAAGTGATTTTGATGAACTAATTTTTTCACCTGTTTTCTCTCGTTGTATAGAGCCGAACTTCTGTGTTTATCTACATTGTGTAGGAAATGACATTTTCGGGAACTAATAAATTCTGAAATGATGTCTGGTAGTTGTCACTAAAGTTTTCCAACGAAATTAGTGGATTTTTAGTGGAGTAAAAATGGTTTATTGTTAAGCAATTCCATTAAGGCTAAGCTAGTATAATCTTTAATATCAATGACAATTAAAATATTCCTAGACAATTTTTAAATTATTTCTTGAATTGGTATGTTTTTTATTTTTTATATTCTTTAAGGTATCACTGACCTGCTGAAAGTACAACAACCGGTCGATTCTGTAAAAATCTCACCGTGAGAACTTAGGTGAAGAGAGTTGTCATTCCGCATGATGCTAGTGATCGAAACTATTTACAGCTCACTTCAAGCTCACCTAAGTTTAGTAATGGTGAGATTTAAACAGAAAAGATTAACAGGTTGAGGACACATTTCTGAATCAACTTTTCTGTTGATATCGAAATGTGTCATAATGTGTCGTAAGGTCAAAGAACGGCATTCTTGCCATTCTTTCACCTTACGATATTTTTCAATCAAAATCTAGATGACCAAATCTGTCCGGGTCATGCTTGAAAATAACTACTGTAGATTTAATTTAACGAGTGTTTAATTTTTTTGTTTAGATCGACCAGTGTCCTGGACATTTATGGCTCCATCAGTGAGCCCTCACCGTGACCCGTCTGATTCTTCCAACCCTGGTCTCAGGCTTTACAAGTTTGATACCAATACAGGGAAGGTAAGTTATACAACCTCTTTGGTTCTTCTTTCATTTTGGTCTAGAAACTGCAGATTTACTGCAGCAATCGTTGTGTTTATGATCATCATCTTTCCCGAAAAATCATGTTTTTATCGTTAAGGAACAAAAAAACTTTTAAAGATTTACCATATTCTTATATTTCACAATTATTGTTCTTTCCCCACATTTATAACTATAGGCTCCTGTAAAAGGTTGATTACGTGATTGTCAAAGCGTTTATTGGCTCCTTCATTTTCACCCTCTATGAACTAAAAGTAAGGGAGAAAGTTTATTTCATTGAACCTTTTTGCACCTAGGTGTTAGACTACACCCAGTACTTCTTCGACCTGGCAGCAGCCAACCGTAACCTAGCAGAATGGACGGCGGAGTACAACCTGACCCAGTACTACGGGCTTCATGAGGTCTCTGCCATATCCCTGCACAATCTGGCGGATAAGCTGCAGATTGGCACGCCGCACGAGACTAATATATTTCACAAGTAAGTGTTATAGAAGAAATAGTAATTTTTCTTAGGATTCCTAGTAGCAAATAAGATAAAAATTCCAGTAGTAGAAATACTGCAGCAGAAACTAATAAAAACATACAGAACAATGATAAAACAGCAGCTAATTTACAAAGCAAAAGGGCATGGACAATTCTATCTACAAGAATGTGATTTTACTCCCTTGATTTCTTACCGTTCTTCGTACATATTATGTCCAAACACCACACATGACACCAAAGAATAGTCTTGTTGTTCGTGCTGGCGACCTGGTCCTCATCCTAGACGATCAGCTGCCACCTATGAAGTGGCTCATGGGCCGCATCATCAAACTGTACACGGGAGCTGACGGCGTATGCAGAGTGGTTGATGTGAAGACTGAGAACGGCGTCATTCATAGGCCCGTCTCAAAACTATCTTTACTAGATTCCCAAGAGCTCCTTGGGGAACGTGTCCCCAAGGGGAGGGAGGATGTTCGCAACGGAGCTGGAACGCGTCGATGCGTCGCGAATGAAAGGCGACGGGCTGTCCTGCGCCGGCGGCGGCCATCTTTTCGGTCCTTCTTTCTTCTTCTTCACGAACCGACAACGCGCATGACTGCATGACGCGCTAATTTAATTCTATTCTTTTTCTAATACTAGTAATAATTCTTTAACTTTAACTCATGTCAAGAGTAAACGCTGAAACCTACTTCGAGTCTAATTATTGAAGTTGATCACCGCAACACTTGTTCTTATCTGTAATCCCACTAATCTCTTGATTAGTCGGCCCCGACAACGCCTGACGCGAGGGGCCTGTGGCTAAATAATAACAGCCGCACAGGCCGATCGATCAGGTTAAGCTACGCTTGCCGCGGTTGGTCTGTGGATGGGTGACCATCTATACATATCGAGACCCCTCCGTGCCTCGGAAAGCACGTTAAGCCGTTGGTCCTGGCTGTCATTCGTAGATCTTACAGTCGTTACGGGTAGTCAGAAGCCCGAAAATCTGACAACCAGTCTTTCCTAGGGGTATCGTATTACCCAGTAACTGGGTTGTGGGGGTCAGATATGCAGTCGCTCCATGTAAAATACTGGTATTCAGCTGTATACGGTTAGACTGGAAGCCGACCCCAACGTAGTTGGGAAAAGGCTAGGCAGATGATGACACGAGCAGTGGCCTCTGCCGTTGACGCGTGTTGCTGCTGTGTATTATTACATACTGAAACCAACATTATTTCTTTCCACCAGGTACTTACGCGCATACCGCGCCCGTCACGAAAGCTCAGAGTCGTGTGACGGTGCGTGCGCTCACCAGCACTTCTGCGCCATTACGTGTTTAGAGCACGTCGCTTACCGTCAGTGCGTGGAAGCGGCCGCAAGCGCCCTCGCAGCGGCCGGCGACTCGGCTCCGCTTACTTTGCCGCTCGTCAATACTTTACTGATTTTAATCGCTTGTGTCGTGGTTATTGGGTGAATTTTATTTTTAAATCCATTTATTTATATCTAAAGCCTTTTTTATCCATGTTATGTATATTTCTTGTAAGGAACGCGTGCAGAACATCGTTTACTCCGCTTTGATATTTGTTTATTGATTGAGTCATATTTTTTATTAGGTACACATATTTTTATATGAGCAAATCCTTCCTTTATTGATTCATGAAATATTTTTAGGAAACCTTTTTCCTGTACATCACAGAGATAAATCTGCAAAGAGAGTTAAAATTACATGAATTTCCGTTCAGGCACGTGCTTAAATCACGTGACAGCAATCGCAGCTGCGAGCGCTTCCGTTTCGCTCAATAGCTTCTGTCGTAATAATAATATTGATTGGTTATTATCGTTGCCGTCTTTGGTTAGTAATTTTATTATTACATTTTTATATTTCATGGACTTCAGGTACTTTTTGTGTCTTTTCATGGCATTTCTGTTATACGTTGATTTACCTATCTGTGTAAATATTCTCGAAATTCAAAATGGTCATTTGACTCTTCTTTCAGCGGTCAAAACTAATTTAAAAAATGCATGTTATTTGATACCCTACAGCATTAATAACTATGTTTGCATAGGATAGTCAAAATCATTCAATCTCACAATAAACTATTAATTTACTCAAATACATATTATAATTTTATGAAGATTCTGAAATTTACCGTTGGAAATGTAAATATTAATGTGCTTCAAAAGTATAACATAAGTAGGTAAGTAGGTTTATAATGAGCAAGGTGTAATGAGATGATTAGTAGCTCAGACGGCATTTGTGATAACGCTTGATGAAACGTGAAGTGAATAGGATAGTAAAAGTTTTATTATTAATAAAAATAACTGTAAAAATAATGCTTTAGACATTCTAGTATTATAGGATTATGATAAAGTAAATTGAAGTAAAAAATAACGATGTATAAAGTCGAGACTGTAAGTTATGGTAACAAATTAATTTCTGTCAAAAAAATTCATCTCTAAATGAAAAAACATATACTTATAGAATGTTTCATGATTCAGAAAACATAACTTTTATAAATTAAATTACCATTTATTAAGTGACTTCTTTTGTTACGAACTATGTCATTTAAGTATGCTTGCTTTAAATGTAAAATCGGTGTGTTTTATTGTAAATAAATTACGTAAGTAGAATTTATATAAAGGTCATTGAAACGCTACAATGGACCTATTAAACGGTATAAATTAGTAATGAGATCCTAGAAGTGTAATTGAAAGTTAGTTTGAAATATTGGACTAATTTAATTAATATTGCCTCGAAAGTTAGTCCCTGGATAATGGAACTTTTCTTTGTCAAAGCAAATACAATTCCAAGTTTATTTGTTGTTTACTTAATTAATTAGCATTGTTTTATTTTTCTTCAGTTGTTAATTTTACAATAAAAATAAAGTACACAATGATTTTATGGAAGAACTAGCGACCCGCCCCGGCTTCGCACGGGTGCAATAGAGAAACACTGATAATTTTAGAGCCATTATTTCTGCTCGTAGGGTTCAGCCAGCGTTTGCAATGTAAAGCAAAAAAATGTGTTTATTTACGACATCACATTAGAAACCTCTAAAATTATCAGTGTTCCTCTACTATATTATGCATGTATTATACACATAAACCTTCCTCTTGAATCACTGTATCTATTAAAAAACCGCATCAAAATCCGTTGCGTAGTTTTAAAGATCTAAGCATACATAGGGACAGACAGCAGGATGCGACTTTGTTTTATACTATGTAGTGATATGCGATTTTTTCGCCTAAGTTTAATGTCAAACTGGGTTTGTATTGTACTACGAGTATGTGACACTGTGTCAGTCTGTCCTTTTTATAAATTCTTTGATAAACTTTCATGAAAAAGAATTGATTGAATTTGAAGTTCATTTGAGTGATATTCTGTTTAGTTAAATTCTTTCTGATATTCGATCCATTTATAAAAGTCTTCTAGTACAACACTTTTTGGATTTCATTCTTTTAATTAAAAAAAATATCAGTAGAGGTGTCACCCAAAATCCAAATAATTATGAAATCGAACATCGTTTATAAAATGAAAACATTAAAATTAACATTATATAATTGTTTAAATAATTCTAGCTATAATTTTAACGTTAAAAGCGCTGTAAATAATTACAAGTGTAATTTAATTTTGAAATTGTAAATGAGGAACAACTAGGACATAAGTTAATATTGAATTGCTTATTTCAATTTATTTTACTGCGGAGACCAATTTAATCGGTGTTTGAGAATTTAAATTATCACGTGAATATTACAGTTGTGGGCAGAGATGAGATATAATATTTAAATCAGTTATTTTCCAATTTAAATCATAAATAAATTAATCAGTGATTTGAAAATACTCAAAAAATAAATAAGGCCATTTAAAACTGTGCACGCAACTGTAATTTGTAGCGACATTTTCGTAGCGTAATACAAAATATTTCCTTTTGAAATCATTATGAATGTTCCCATGTTTGTATCGACTGGATGTTTCAATTAATTTTTAATAAAGAATTGTAATCAACACGTTGGTTTTAATCAACTTCCCTCACCATTTTTACTATCATTAGCGACCCATCCCTTCTTCACACGGTGTTTACGACTTGGTAAAACATCGAGATTTCTTCATTAAGAGTAAGTTTACACAAGTACATACAACACAAAACACAGACTGACAAGTTGTACATATTATACATATAAACTAACATATAATTTATTTAAATGATGGTAAAACCCTATAAAAATCCATTGCGTAGTTTAGAAGAACAACGCCGTCACACAGCATACACGAAAAGCGGGTTACTCAGAACATAAAATTAGGAGAAAACCAGTTCACCTACTAGCCAAGTCACGTAGTGGAGGTCAGTCTTTATCGAAAACTCGTTGCAAAAAGTCTGATGTCTTGACTAAACAGCTACTGTCCGGCCGTCGAGAGAATGCGTTCCGGACACCTGTAAGTGCGACAATCCTAGTATCTAATAAAACCAAATTCGCAAAACACTTATGCGTTTATATGAAACTGACAGGTGTCAAGATCGGATACTCTTGACAACCGGACTGTAATTGTCGTGACAACAACTCAAAACACTACCCTGTGTTGCCGATTTCTCACAAAAAGATTATGTTAGTCGTGGCAAACAAGCACGTGTTCGATTATAAGTGATCACTATCACCTTAGAATACTTGCAACACCAGGGAAAACAGATTTACCTGTTTTTTTACGCCAAGGAACGTTGCTGTGTTCCAGTTTGAAGAGTATGAGTGCCCGTTCAGCTTTGACTTCGGAATGTCAACGCATCTATGCCTCTTCTTTCTTGTTCGTCTCCCTATAAATCTATCCAAAGATTATCTTAAAAAGATCACAGAAGCGATAAGACCGTCCATTTCGTCACCTTATGTAAAATTTCTAATTACATCAATTTCTGTAATTCGTATGGGGTACATAATAGAAATTATTTTAATCTATTCTGTGGTGGGAAAACTTTCCGGACAATCTCCTTTTCTCAGTCGCTCAGAGGATCACGTGTCTGTACAGAGAGAAAGGGACGTACGTAATATTACCTATCTCCCTACAATAATACAGTTCATAGTACTCTGTCGGGATGATGTGAAGTACGTGACGTCAGTAAATCCGAGCGGATTAACTCCATCCTTGGAATTGCGGCAACAGTAGGTAATACTGCCATTGGCGTCATCTTTTTGGATACGGCGAGGATTTAAAGAGTATTTTTAGCAATCAATCAAATATAGAGCTTAGATGTAAGACCAATAGAATCGGATTTTCTCACAGTAAAGATGTCTTGAATTCAAATGATGTTTATCATAATATTATTCGCTTTTCATGACTCACAGCAGAAGTTTTTAAACGGAAACTAGTTTTCCACTTAACGACAATGATTAGCAACACAATGTACGTCCACTTATGTGATAATACTTTTGAGTTAAGTGAACGCTTATCATCTAAGGTATCATATCACAATATGACTAACTGAGCACATGGGATATTTCAGCTGCAGGGTGATAATACACCTGTGATACTTTTGCTAGGTATGGCAGAATATCTCCATAGGCAATGGGCGTTGATAACCTACCTAGAAGTTTGCCTGCTTGATAATAATTATAATACAAACCTGTGACTGTCTCACTGCAGGAAAAAGGCCTCTTCTCATTCAAAGAAGTCACGAGCATTAATCACCACTCTAGCCCAATGCGGGTTGGCGATTTCAGAGTTATATTAAAATGATAAGTCCTGCGGGGTAATTGCGTCACACACTTTGTTTCAGAATCTAAAGGATCTTGTAGAAAACTCCTAATCCATTACTTCATCATTTGCGTAGCCTTTTCAAAACTATGTTGGGGTCGGCTTCCAGTCTAACCGGATGCAGCTGATTACCAGTATTTTACACGGAGCGACTGCCTATCTGACCTCCACAACCCAGTTATTGGGTAATACGATACCCCTAGGTAAGACTGGTTGTCAGTCTTTCGGGCTTCTGACTACCCGTAACGACTGTCAAAGATCTACGAATGACAGCTAGGACCAACGGCTTAATGCGCTTTCCGAGGCACGGAGGGGTCTCGGTTTGTATAGATGGTCACCCATCCACAGACCAACCGCGGCAAGCGTAGCTTAACCTGATCGATTGACCTGTGCTGCTGTTATTATTTAGCCACGGGCCCCTCTATTCCATTCCTTCATATGTTTGAAAAAAAATCGTCTGCTCGACAACGTAAATAACGCAATGAATGTTGTCGAATTGTCAAAATGAAAGACATTGCGATTGTTAATGTAATATTATGCAATTACGCCGCAGGTTTTCTCACGATGTTTTCCCTCACCAATGTCTGCTTAGTATGATCTGTCTTTAATGTTCTCACTGCTGGGACACAGGTCTCCTCCGAGAGGGAGTGAGCTGTCATCCACCACGCGGGACCCGTGCGGGTTGTTAGATGTCACATGTCTTCGAATTTTTGATTCTAGGACATGGCGGTTTTCTCACGATGCTTTTATTCACCGTTTTGAGAGCAATGGTGATGAAATAATTTACTCAAAGTATAGCGCGTGTCTGGGTTCGAACCTACGACCTACAACTCGTAAGTGCGCTGGTCCACCACTACTCCCTGCTCCCTGATGTCTGCTTGGATACTTTAAACTAACTTATTTACAAACATTTTTACTCAAAACGTCACGACGTTTTCTGTGTATTTCCCTCCAGTGATTTTTCACCCTCAAATACGAAGACCAATCTCGCAGAAAACTTGATCAAGTTAACGATATACCGCATAACATTATTAAAGGGTATCATGTTTAGCATAAACAAGTGGTGAGTATGTATATCTTGACATGCAAATTTATGCTAAGTACAAAAGTCGATACTCGGTCTCTTGATAAAACGGGAACATCTTGCAATCTATGTATATTAAGTTCTGTGACAGTCGACAGATGCTAGGAGTAGAACATTTTTTTAAAGAAAAAAGTTGAGGAGATTAGTATGGGGCAAAATTTGAAGATCCGGTGTATCTCACCGTTTGGGCGTGGTGAAAATACAGGGTCAAATTAAATTAGCTAGCTAAACCTCGCAGATGTGATGGGTATCCATAGCTAATGCCGATAAACCAAAAAAAAAACATTTCCTTTAACTTCATATAGCTATAGGTACTACTAGCGTCCGTTGACCACGTAATAGTCCGTACTTGAAAGTAAGACTTCAGTTTTTTTTTGTTTTATCGTCATAAGATTATATAATAGAATAAGAATATATAAGATTATATAAGATAGTATTCACAACTATTCGACGCGCTTCCGTGCTAAGTTGAACATCGATCAAAGTTATCAAAGGACTCCTCTAAACGCTTTTTACAAATATGAAACCCGAAAATGTTGGCAATTTAAACCAAATAGACTACTGCTATTCTTCAGACGGCTATGTCTCATTTCCGGGTCTGAGAAGTTTTGCTACCTGGTTAAAGACCCTGTATTCTGTATCATAAGCCTTTAGTTAGAAAAGTAAGTGGTAAAGCAGGCTTGGTTAGTATTTTTTGTGATATATTATAATTTCACGTAATAAACTTTTACCAACTGATAGAAAACCTTTATAATACACCAAAGACACAGCAAAATTCACGATAAATACACTTGGTAGAAATGTTTGATGAAGAGCGGAAATCAACGATAATTTAATCTGAAGGTATGTTTAGATTTCCGCTCCCATTACCCAGAACCGCCTTTCGTAAGTAGACCTTAATGAACTCTTCAATTGGCTGACCAAGTTCTTAAAGAAGTGAAACAAATTACAGCCGGTCGATTCTGTAAAAATCTCACCGTCAAATCATAAGTGAAGTGTGCACTTAATAGTGTTAATCTCTAGTGAATGACCGGTCACTCCACGCTTACTTCACCCAAGCTTTCACGGTGAGATGGTTACAGAATGGTTTTCTTACATTTGAACGATTTTAACTGTCAGTGTCAGGTATGGTCAATACTCAAGGGAGATCATGACTTACAACTTTTAGAATAATATAATAGAATAGAATACTCTTTATTATGTACACCATATAAATTACAGACATAAATATAGAAATTTTACAAAGGGTGACACAATGGGCGATCTTATCGCTAAGAGTGATATTTTAAACTTTTGGATGGACTGGACTTTAAAGTTTTAGTTCAAAATAACAAAATCAACTGTGGAGGGTATTGTAGAGGGTAGGTGTTACAAAATATACTTCCCAATGCTAATAGCCAATAGAATACACAGTTACGTTGGCGGAGCCGAAGGTAAGGTGCTGATGGCTTCCCACATGAAGCATGGCACGTATGAAGAGTTTAGCAGACCTACAGGTGAAAACGTGTGGTTATTATGTTTATATTTACAAAAAAATGGATCTACATACGTCTGCCAAGAAACTGTTTAGTAGAGGATATAATATGTATCTTGTATAAAAATGTATTTGTTTTTTTTTTTCTTTTATTTTTTTTTTTCACCGTTTCCAAGGACGTCCCCAACATGACTTACTGCTCGTCCCTCATCACAAAGAACTTGCCACGTATAATCTATGCATGTATTCTCAAGTTCTGTACAATGCTGTAAGCACTTTTAAGTCTACATATCTTGTAGCAGCTGACGACTACTTAATTAACTGCCAGAGGTCCTTCCTGTTGTATTTACTTTGTTTTTATAATAAAGCTATGTTTTGAAATGGACCTTGTAATGTGTGGCAACTTTTTAATTTATATTTTGCTATAATCTATATATTTAAATAAAAACCAGTCATCCGGATTATTATTTGTAGAGAGAAAACCAAACATCAAAAAGCAGCTGCAATAATTTTCCGCTGTATTCACTTTTAGTCCATCAATTTCAGGATATTAAACCTCGTTATAATCACAATATCGTGTATTAATGAACGATGAAAGGTAATTAGAAATAATAATTATTTATTCGTAGCGTACTCAAAATTAACAGTTTATTTTTAAGCCCACAATTTGGAATTGTGATTGGCTCATTCATATTAAGCCTCATATAAAATTCTATCAGCTCTCAATCGGGACATATGATTTGTTTGATGTTCTTATTTGTATACTGTTAAAATATTTATGAAAAGTCAATCTGCTTAGCTTTTTCCCTTTTGTTGGGGTCGGCTTCCAGTCTAACTGGATCCAGTTGAATACAGCTGAATGCTCGTATCAGTATTTTTTACAAGGAGCGACTACTTACATATCTGACCTCCACAACCCAGTTACTGGGGAAAACGTTACCCCTTGGTAATACTAGTTGTCGGATTTTCAAAGTATAGTATGAATTTGAAATAAGATAACAGATAAATTGACTGACCCGGCCCGCGTGGTGGATTATAGCCGGATCGCTCTCAGTGTTAGGAGGCCTAAGTCTCAACAGAGTGGGTAAATTGAAGACTGTTTATGCTTATAAGATACATTCAGGGTGGTTGGGACACGACCGCGCCAACTGTAACTATGAATTCAGCACATAATTGCGCATTCAGCGCATTTTGTCTCTGCATCACCCTAAGGTTGACTGGTAGAAAATGCCTCAGGCATTAAGTCCGCCTTTGTACAGTACTTTTTTTTTACTTGTGCATAAAGGTTTAATAAATAAATAAATACGGCTGGGTTGAATTTTTTTATCGGTTATTATAAAAATAAAATTGCTGCTCCATACGTTTTGACCGCGTAGGTCTTTATTCTTCTTCTTTTTTATTTTTTCTTTCTTTTTTGTTTGTCTTTCGCGTAGATCTTTTCTATGAAACTGCTGTTTTTTTTTTTTTGACAACTGACGAAAAATTTCTATGGTAAGGGGTCTAGAACTATGTACTGTATACATGGTTACAGTTTGCGTGTCGTTTTCCCGCCATCCTGTATATTATTATCTAAATATAGCTTTTAATACTTAGGGCTGATTTTTCAATGGACACATGATTTTTATTCGTGGAACTAGCGACCCGCCCCGGCTTCGCACGGGTGCAATGGAGAAACACTGATAATTTTAGAGCCATTATTTCTCGTAAAAAGTATAGGATAAAAAATGGTTATTGTGGGTTATCCCTAAGAGATAGACATATACCATCGCGGATTTTTTGGTAGACCTTTTTAAGGTGTACAATACTGTAGTACATTATTTTGATCTATCTCGACGGGTTCAGCCAGCGTTTACAATGTAAGCGCAAAAAAATGTGTTTATTTACGACATTACATTAGAAACCTCTTTAAATTGTCAGTGTTTCTCTACTATATTATGCATGCATTATACATATAAACCTTCCTCCTGAATCACTCTATCTATTAAAAAAACCGCATCAAAATTCGTTGCGTAGTTTTAAAGATCTAAGCATATATAGGGACAGACAGACAGGGAAGTGACTTTGTTTTATACTATGTAGTGATAAAATTTACTTCTGACAGATTTTGTATGGAAGAACTGTCATAAATTCAAAATTATTCTTCGGATAAAACTATCTGACGTTGCAGAAATCAGCCCTAAATCATAGTTTTACTCCTCAAAATGCCAGGGGTCTTGAACTTTACTTGCGTAAGTAAGTAGAATTTCCTACGCCTTATACATATCAAATAAAAGGTAATTGATATTCAGGGTTTTGTTGAACAAATTCAGAAAGCAAACTTAATAATAAAGTAATCTTCAATATGTTAATCTTTCCTCAGGAGTGAGGATTTAGAATATTTCTATTTAAAAAGTTGCTACAGAGAGACTTGAAATGATAGACTTAGTTAGATTTATTATTTACTAGCAATCCGCCTCCGCCACACATTGTTTTTACGACTTGAAAAAATATCGAGATCTTTACATGCAAGTTTTTTAGTAATATACTCGTATTATACAAATAAGTGCTCATATACACGAGGAACACGCGTTTACGACAGAGGCAACTGCTACCGTCTCCAAGTGTCTACGGCTGCCATTACCACTCATTGACAGTTGCAGTCGAGCACTGTAGGTACTCAAATTCACGAGCGGTATGTGCTCGACGAAAGCCGAAGACACGCGTCCGACGGCTGCAGTTGCCTGTTGTCGACGCGTGTCGTTAGTGTATGAAAACTAAATCAACCGGAATGAATTCACAAAATGATGGCGAAAACTGCATCAAAATCCACTGTGTAGTTTAGAAGACCTAAACAGACGAAATGCGACTTTTTTATCTATGTAAGTGTATATAAGGCCGAATTTCTTGTACAAAAAGTTGGTTGAAAGATTATTCGATTCAAAGCCAATCGGATATATGATGCACGTGACTTAACATTGAATCTAGACCTTTTTTTTGAAGTACTTATTTATTTTTTTATTAAAATTTTATGCACAAGTAAAAAAAAGTACTGTACAAAGGCGGACTTAATGCCTGGGGCATTTTCTACCAGTCAACCTTAGGGTGATGCAGAGACAAAATATGGTAGGTGCAACATACGGGATAGATAGCTAGGAAATCACTATACAATACAAGAATTAATAAAAATACATAGATAGATACATATACACATACATATAAACAAAATGAACTGTCTGCAGAAAAATGATCGGTAGAGGAGAAAACGAATCTAGCATATCAGCGCTGGGATGTTACGGCCAACTTCGTTCGAAGTACTTAAGCAGCTTGTTATTATATAGATGCTGTTTACATAATCAGCTTATAACGTTCCCACTACTGGGACACAGGCCTTCTCTCTGTGAGAGGGAGTGGGCCGAAATACACCACGCAGGCCCGGTGCGGGATGGTAGATGTCACATGTCTTCGAATGTTTGGTTCTAAGACATGTCGGATTCCTCACGATGTTTTCCTTCACCGTTTTTTATTTTCGATTACTACTTCAGATTCCAGATTCCAAAATTCTAGACATGTAAGACTAAAATTTTCTCATCAGTTTTTTGGTCGACGTCTTGACGAATCAGATGCGGGTATATATTTTTTACGTAATCGCTTAGTTTGTCATCGCACTCGCCGCAGGAATAAGCCAGGAGAATATGCATTGCTTCTCTTTCATCATTGTTTTCATATTACTTAACCCTGCCTGAAGCTTCAATTCCTAGAAGAGTAGTGGCCGCAACGCAGTGAAAGCTATATATATAATAAAAATAATGGCAGTGGGATTTGACTTTGCGGTGTCAAAAAACGCTCTCGAGAAAAACAGACCAACTTACTTTCATAAATAACGTTTCAGTGACGTCATTTGCCGGTAAATTGAAGGCGGTATGTGGCAGCTACAGCTTTTCTAGGAAACTTATGCTTTAATTAATAAAGAAAGAAAAAAATAATAAGTAATTTGGAGCAGTGGTGGTTCAGTGGTATCAGCCCCGACTTACAAGTTGTAGGTCGTGAGTTCGAACCGAGGCAGGCTTTTTACTTTGTGTATTAAAAATCACCACTGCCGTGCGATTCTGTAACCATCTCACCGTGAAAACTTGGGTGAAGTGAGCGTGGAGTGAGCTGTCATTAGAGAACACTATTGACACTGCTCACTTCAAGCCCACTTCACTTATGATTTCACGGTGAGATTTTTACAGAATCGACGGGCTGCTCTCAAAACGGTGAAGGAAAACATATTGAAGAAACTGGAATGTCCTAGAACCAATAATTCAAAGACATGTGACTTCCACCAACCCGCACTGAGCCCGTGCAGAGGATTATGGCCCTCTCACAGAGGCCTGTAAACAACAAACAAACACCAACAACAACGTAACATTATAGGCTGATTATAATAATAATAATAATAATAATAATAATAATTTTATTTATCGGATCAGTACAATCCACTATTGTTAGTAAGGACATAAACAACTTACAAACTAGTGTTACTATTAGGTTGTCTCATTTATTGCCAGTTAAAAGACAAATTATTATTAATATTTTTTATTAATAAAAAATACATTTAATCAATTATATAGTCTCCCTCGTTATCAACAATAGTCAGCCATCTACTGGGCAAATTATGCCATTAAATTAATTATTCTTTCAGGCTCTGACTTATTTACCAAAACTAATTTTATATAAGTAGGTTACTCACAACGTGATCGATCGATAAGAATCAAAGGTCAGCAACATTGTTGCGTGAACAACTGCGTTCACGAACTCACAATATATTGTTTATTTATTATTTTGTTAAACAAATGTTTTTAATGTCGTCGCTTGCTCCGTTTATAAATGGGCCGAGGTCACAAGGGAAGCCTTGGAGTTCCAATAAAGGCGTTTTTAGCTTTTGTAGAAATTATTGTTTGTAAAGAATTTAGGAAAAAATGAGAGTTGATGATATGTTGAGTTGTGTGTATCTTTTAAATGTTTTCTTTTTTGTTGGCACGTGTAAGAAAAATCTGTGTATCACAAACATTTATGAAGACATAATGGGATTTTGTAGATTTCGTTATCGTATTTCGTTGTTTGTTTTTGGTTTCGGTATGCTTTATTGGATTCAAATATGTTTATTTATTCGATTATTGCGTGTGCATTGCAAACATAGAATCACAAACGTGCAAGTAAACCCAAACAGGTGTGCGCTTCGATAAGCTTCGTGTTCCCACTTTTCGATAATCACGAACATGGCACCACAGAGTAACTGTCCCAGAGAGGCAAAGCTTCTAAGTTTTGTGCAGCCACGCGTTGTATGAATGCACATATCATTGCGAGTTTGTATGAAGTTTTCCATCTGTCGGGTTACCTACTCTTCCATGGCTGTAACAGACATATTAGATTTCATCAGCGCGCGTTAGTATTTTCAAATATAGACGATGGTTCCCGAAGCGCATCTTTTTTGGGATATCTATACGTACCCATCATACTACGTATGTATTTGTGAAGGAGCTCATCCTGGGACCCCACACCAACACACCTACCACCACATACCTACTTCGGCTGTGAAACAGGATTGCTATGTTCCGGTGGGTTCCAGGACGTGGGACATTTTCAGCTTTCTTTGTCAATGGTATTTTAGAATGGAGACATCCACAGGCACCGTTGATCATTACCATCAAATGGGCTGTCTGTTTGTTTCCCATAAAATCTAAAATAAAACAATTCCTCCAGTTACAGTATGTTACATTCACATGACGAACAATTGACAAACAGTCAATAGCTCTTCTAACCCGAAGTTATCCTATTGACAAAATAGAGAGTTCTACAGAATAAATATACGTTGAAGATCTAAGCGAAGTTAGCGCAAATGAAGTTCGTGCGGTCACTGCAAACAGTACGGTTTTAGTTCACCGGTTAACCGTTTAATATCAACGTCCGTTAGTAGTGGACTTGCTGCAGTTACTTTTTGAATGTGTATTTCTGTTGGAAGTTCTATGTAAGTAACTATATGAAATGTTTGTTTAACTGTGTGTCGTTGTTGTTTTATCTGCGTAGTCTTTTCCCAAATATGGTGTTGGCTTCTAGTGTGACTGGATGCAGTACAAGTATTAGACATGAAGCGACTGCCTATCTGACCTCCATAACCCAGATATTGAGGAATACGAATACTGGGTAGTAAGATTGGTTGTCAGATTTTTCGGGATTTTGACGACCCATAACGACTGTCAAAAATCCAAGAGTGACAGCCGGGACTAACGGCTTAAGGTGGAACTATTCGCGAGCTCGAAATCACTGGTGGGCATGGCCAAAAGCACGCTGTCTCACCTGGCATCCTGTCCAACAGAGATAGTATCAGTGGTGAGCAGTTAGACGCTAGCCTACACGCAAAACGTTCTCACGCACACAAACACCGTTCTGAAGGGAAACGCGCGTGAAAAAATTCGAAAAGTCCTTTGGAAAATCGAGTTTTATGAAAAAACCACTGCATGAATCAATTATAAATAAAGTTTTTTCAACTCTTCGATAACTGAGCTTTGTTGTCAAGATTTCACAGTTCTTTTATTATTATTAATTATTCACACCCAAAGTTACGTAAAAAATAGCAAGAAAAACGAAACTTTGTTGGCTCATAACTTTTTAATTGGGTTTTTATTTTTTTACTATTCTGTTTCCGTACAGACAAAATTAATAATAACACAAAACGATGGCATGGTTAACATTGGATGCACAAAGTCAACAGTGGAGTAATTCCCCCTTTTTTTTTTGGTGGGAAATTATCATATAACTTCCCCCGCTCTGGGCGGAGCGGGAGGGCGGGTCAGACTTTTACTGACTAAAACCCACCCGTGTTCCTTCAGTTGCTTGTGCCAAGGGCCACGGTGGAGTAATACCCTCCCGAAATTTGTGTTTAGATATCTATACCTATCACATCTGCAGAGTTTTCCTAGATAATTTAATTTGATCTTGTATAACTAAATAAGTATCATGACAGAGAGAATGACTAACTGCAAAGTTACTATACAGATTCCGTTACTGAAAATATCCTTATAACCGCTAATTTTAGCCAATGAAAACGCTCCATTTTCCTTTCCGTCCAACACAGTCCCGATGTAATAATGAAACATCACATAACACTGTTTGTTTCTCATTTTCATCCGTTTATTTTTCTAATATAAAGGCGTGTAGCATTGGAAAATGCGTTGACAGCCTCCCGGCGGTCCTTTCCCGGGGCTCGAATTGACGTCCCCGTGCATTATTAACCTCTTCAATATTCGGATAAGTATAATATACTTTTGTTTTATGTAAGGTTTTTACAAAAAAATATTCAGTGAGTGCTATAAGCAAATTAACAGTAAAAAATCTGCCTAGCCTTTTTCAAACTATGTTGAGGTCGGCTTCCAGTCTAACACAGTGCAGCTGAATACCATTATTTTACATGGAGCGACTGCCTATCTGACCTCCACAACCCAGTGACTGGGTAACACGATATCCCTTAGTAATGATTTAAACATGACATTGCATAATTTAACTTATAATGATAAGCTAATCCATTTAATTGACACTAACTATTATATTAATAGTAATTTATATTTGACAAAAGATAGATACAATTGTGTTATGTACTATCTTTCTAACTATCTCAAAAGACAGATAGCTATGTCGCTATCATATTTTTTTTCTATTTCAGCCAAAAATTTGGCTAAACAAATTGCTCCTTTTGAGCAATGCAAAGGCATTTCAAACCATTCTGTCAATAATTTGCTTAAAATTAATGACATTAATCATCATTTAAATTAGAAATTAGGACAATAGAGGCAACCTCTAGCAAAAATGTAACTAATAAGTCAAATGAAAGTGTAAAAAAATTAAACAGTATCAATCTGGTGCATCAAAACATTCAAGGATTTTTAAACAAAGACTTAGAAGTAGAATTATTCCTGAATTGTTACAACGTAGATATTCTTTGTATGACAGAACATTGGCTTAAAAGCCACCAGTTCATGTTCAATTTTAGTAATCACCAGGTTGGTAGTTCATTCAGCAGAGTAAATGCTATACACGGTGGCTCATTAATTTTAGTAAATAACCAGCATAAATTTAAGGACCGAAAGGACATTGTGAGCCTCTCTGTTGAGCGGACAATTGAAATAGCCTGTATAGAATTGGAGCAGTTCATTATATTAAGTGTGTACAGACCTCCTTCAGGATTGTATGATTGTTTTGAAAAGGTTATGGATGAAGTATTGCACAAAATCTGTAATACAAACAAGTCCATCATCACTTGTGGTGATTTCAATGTTAATTTGTTAGAAAATTCTGGGTTAAGTACTAAAATCATAAGTTTGTTTCAGTCATACAATCTTGCTAACCTATTTTTGGAGCCCACTAGAATAACTCCTACTAGTGCCACATGCCTAGATAACATTTATACAGATATTATACCAAACCACAAAGAAATGATTAATTTAATAGACTCAGATCATTGCGGACAGCTGATCACTATTCCAAATCAAAACAAAAAAGTTATTAAAAAAGATATCACTGTTAACCCAAAAACAACTAAACGCTTAGAAACATTTAAAACTAAACTCCTAAGTAAATTACCACTTCTGTTGACTAATGATGACCCTAACAAACAATATAATGATTTTTTTAATATGTATTGCACACAATTTGACAAAACATTCATTCCAAAGACATTATCAGTCAATAGTAACGCTTCCTTCAGTGACTGGGCCACCATTGGTATACATAAAAGTAGAAAACGACTTTATGAATTATATGATGAACGGATTTGTATAAACACTACTGAATTTAATTTATATGTTAAAAATTACTCTAAAATATTTAAAACAGTCTGTAGTATAGCCAAGTCACGTTATTTGAGTTCAAAAATTAAAAATAGTAGTAACATTATTAAAATGACTTGGAATGTCATTAATAGCGAAACAGGAAGGTCTTGCAACCGAAGTAGTGACTACAGCCTTGCTATTGATGACAATGTAATTAGATCAGATTCTCAAGTCGCCGCGGCCTTTGAAAATTTCTTTTCAGAGATTCCCGTGTCAACAACTAAATCTCTAAGCTCGTCAACCACTGCTGCAGAGTCTTTACTTAAAGAAAACGTTCCAGTTGGTGATTCTGAATTTCACTTCCAATATGTCACCTGTACAGATGTAATTAAAACTTTTCACATGTTAAATGTTAAAAAGACTGCAGATCTATGGGGTAATTCTGTGGATGTTGCTAAGTCAATTATAAACATTGTAGCACCTACTTTAGCAGTTATATTTAATAATTGTATTGATCGTGGTGAGTTTCCTGATCTTATGAAACATAGTAAAATCATACCATTGTTTAAATCGGGTAGTACATCAGACCCTACTAATTATAGACCTATTTCAGTACTACCTACCTTTAGTAAAATTTTTGAAAAGCTTATTTTAAACCAAATGCAAAGATTTTTTAACAAAAATAAATTACTGCATAACAAACAGTTCGGTTTTACAAGGGGTCGTTCAACTACTGATGCCGGAGTTGAACTTTTAGGACATATTTATAATGCATGGGAGGACAAATGCGATGCTTTGGGCATCTTTTGCGATTTGTCCAAGGCATTCGATTGTGTTCTTCATGAAACCTTAATCAGGAAACTTCACTACTACGGAATTCGGAACGCCTCTCTGGATCTTCTTACTTCTTACTTGAGTGATAGGATTCAGAGGGTTGATGTTAACGGAAAAAGGTCACCCGGATCTGTAGTAAAAATGGGGGTCCCCCAGGGCTCAATTCTTGGCCCATTTTTATTTCTTATTTATATAAATGACTTGCCTTACCTCATAAGGGACGAACATGATATAGTGTTGTTTGCAGATGACACTTCACTTTTATTTAAACTCAAACGTCAGCAGCTGGTTACTGACAATATAAATAGTGCCCTCGCAAAAGTAGTTAACTGGTTTAATGTTAATAACCTACTTCTTAACAAAAAAAAAACGAAATGTATTAAATTTACGATACCAAATGTTAGACAAGTAGAAACTAGTGTTCTTATAAAGGGTGATGAGTTAAAACCCGAAAATACCACAGTATTCTTAGGCATAACTTTGGATGCCAAGCTTCAATGGGGCCCCCATATAGATAAATTGTCAAAAAAGCTTAGCTCTGCAGCATACGCCGTTAGGAAAATTCGTGACTTAACTGATTTAGAGACAGCCCGTTTAGTTTACTTTAGTTATTTTCATAGTGTGATGTCATACGGTATTCTGTTGTGGGGAAATGCCGCCGATATTCAGACAATTTTTATTTTACAAAAAAGGGCAATTCGTTCGATTTATAAATTAAGTCCCAGACACTCCCTCAGAGACAAATTTAAAGGGATTAATATAATGACTGTGCCTTCTCAGTACATTTATGATAATCTTTTGTATGCACATAAAAATATTAATCTGTTTAAAAAATACAGTGACATCCATAATATTAATACTAGGAACAAACACAAATATGTTGTTCCTACAACAAGGCTTAAGAAAATAGGTGGCTCGTTTAGATGCCAATGTATACATTTTTATAATAAACTTCCTAGCCACATTCAAGAACTAAGCATTAATAAATTCAAATCTTTTATAAAGCTAAAACTATGCCAGAAAGCCTATTATACTGTAAAAGACTATATTGAGGACAAAAAAGCTTGGGATTGAGCTGCTCCAATAGGTCTAGACAGTGAATGTTGTTTATTTTTTATTTTGCTGATTTACACTTTGGTTTTTTTTTTTTTTTTCTTTCTTTCTAAATATCTATTTATATACAGAATGACATGAACATTTACTGTTTAAAGTCTTATATTATTTTAATTATTGTGAATGTGAGGACTATGTGGGTCATTGTTTCCGTTTTAATCATGGTCTGGCAGTTTGAGTGGTGTATGCGGTCTACACAAATGTCCTGTCCCTGGTATTGCTCGTCGAATCGTTGAGCTCCTTAAGTTCTGAGTTGAGCTGCACGGTTACTGACGAATGCGTGCACTGACTGCACAGGTCCACTCAGTGTGGTTCTTTCCTCAAAAGACCACTTCAGACACCAATCTACATGGTCCTCAAAGATTATATCCGGATTTTTATATACACATTGACATTGATGAATTTTATATAAACAATGACATGGATATTTACTTTGTAAAGTATCTTATTTTTATTATTATTACTGTGAGTGTGAAGACTATGTGGGTCATTTCTCTTTTTCGGTTTTCCTTCTTAGTTAGTTTTAATCATAATCTGGCAGTTTGAGTCATTTATGCGGCCTACCCAAATGTCCTTTCATTGGTATTGTTCGTCGAATCGTAAGGCTCCTCAAGTTCTGAGTTGAGCTGCACGATTTTTGACAAATGCGTGCACTGACTGGACAGGTCCGCTCAATCTGTGTGGTTCTTTACTCAAAAGACCATTTCAGACACTAATCTACATGGTCTTCACATTATCTGACCAAGATTATGTCTGGACTTTAAAAGAGACTGTGACCTCTGAGTTTGTTTCGGCCTTTCTTCTCAGAGTAGTCAGATAGGAAACGCCGACCTCATCTAGTTTAAAAAAATATGATTGACATGTAAAAGTGTTTGTACAAACCTACTTACAGAAAATAAATCATTTATCATTTATCATTTAGTAAGACGGGTTGACGCTGACGATTCGTATCAACTGTCAATGATCTACGATTCTTGTCAGAGTAGTCAGATAGGAAACGCCGACCTCATCTAGTTTTAAAAAAATATGATTGACACGTAAAGGTGATTGTAAAAACCTAGTTACAGAAAATAAATCATTTATCATTTATCACTTACGAATGACTACCGGGACTAACGGCTTAACCTGCTTTCCGAAGCACGGAGGAGTCTTAGTATGTAAAGATGGTCACCCATCTACGGGCCGACCGCGGCAAGTGTAGCTTAACCTGATCGATCGACCCGTTCGGTTGATAATACTTAGCGGCGAGCTCCTCATGCGAATAAACGGCAGTAAATTCATAATTATTATATTTATTTAAGGTGTTCAAAATGTTAAAAACAGTTTAGTAAGGGAATGCGACCAACTAAGCTGTTTTATTCTTTTGTTACTTTCCCACTGTTGTTCATCAAAACGAAAAGGACAACAATTATAATGCCGTGAGCGCTTTTCATATGGAGGTCCATTTCCATAATTACGAGAGAATAAAAGAGATTAATTAAGTCAGGGAAATTAAATGTTAAGTAAATTGACACCTTTCTTCATATTGCTGTGTTATAGCCATTTCTTACAACTGCCAAGGCACTTGTGTTTTGAAAATATTTTTGATCCATGAATCGCTTGTCCGAAATTAAGTTGGTAGTCAATTTGCTTAACTATTAGTTTTCCTGACTTTACATAAATCATTCAGTGAACACACAGAGAGGCAATTCTCGTAATTTGCTTAACTATTAGTATTCCTGACTTAACATAAATCATTCAGTGAATACACAGAGAGGCAATTCTCGTAATTTGCTTAACTATTAGTTTTCCTGACTTAACATAAATCATTCAGTTAACACACAGAGAGGCAATTCTCGTAATTTGCTTAACTATTAGTTTTCCTGACTTAACATAAATCATTCAGTTAACACACAGAGCGGCAATTCTCGTAATTTTAAGAACGTTCACAGTCTGAACTCGGTCTCAATCTGTCCAAAATACCTTTAATTTTCCTACATTTTAACAAGTTTTTGGCATTGGCGGGCCTGTTGGTCTAGTGGTCAGTGGCCCTGACTGCTATGCGCAAGGTCGTGGGTTCGATTCCCACCTAGGACAAATGTTTGTGTGATGAGCACGATCATTTGTTCTGTGTCTGGGTGTAACTTATCTATAATATTATATGTATGTATTTAGAATTATATATGTATGTTTATCAGTTGTCTAGTACTCATAGCACAAGCTCTGCTTAGTTTGGGACTAGATGGCGTTGTGTGAAAGCTGTGGAATATTATTATTATGTCGTTTATTCATTTCTCTATCTTATTTTATTATATTTTTAAATATTTCTTATAATATAAGTACAGAAAAAAAAAATTGAAAAAAAAAGTTTTCAGAAAGTTGTGGAATATTATTATTATTGATTGTCGCTGAGTTGAGATTGCTACTAGATTTTGAACGTTTTTAATTCTGGTCCCGAGCAAACAAAAATTAAAAAAAAATCTTACGCGCGGTCTGTAAATAAATAATTTTCATTTAGAGCTTTAGAAAACTCCTGCATCGTAAATCTCCAACTGTATACCTAAGAATCCAAATTCAATCCTTTCTTACTTTTAATATTCATGTATTCAGTAGATCCTATCAAGGCAGTATCCTCAACACTGACCTACGTCTGGTTAGTTTGTTCATTTTCGCTCGAATAACTCCAAAACTCTATTGCGGGTTGTGCACGAAATAAATATAAGACCCCACTTTATGCTGTAGACACAATATTTTAAAAGATATTCTTGAGTTGAATATGGTATGAAATTATTTGGGGGGCAAGTAGGTGGGTAGGGGGATACAGGATGGCAGGCACATCGACGTGTATCACCATGGATTCAATACATGATTCCCTGCGTTGAAATTTACAGTGGGTCATTTTGACCGCGTAGGTATTGCACTTTTCTATGAAATAGCAGTTTTTTAAGGTTCCGTAGTCAACAAGGAACCCTTATAGTTTCGCCACGTCCGTCTCTCCATCCGTCCGTCCGTTTGACCGTCCGTCCGCTTAGCTAAAATTAACAATCTGGACACGGTACATTCCCATGATCAAGCATAAATGAAATGAAATGAAATGAAAATATTTATTTCAGACTAAAATAATTCGGAATTACAAGTCCATATGTTGTTAGTAGATGGATACTTAAAGCTATGTTAGTAAAATTTAAAATTATTATTATTATTATTTTGGACATGAATGGCCGACCAATGCCTCAGGATTTGGCCGTCCACTCCATCCGATACCACGCTAAGAAGCGTGTTGGTGCTACGCTTTACTCGAAACTACAGGGAGGCCGATCTTTTGCGAAGCACTGCCTGAAAGCCGTCCGTGCTGAGGTCGGCGAACATGCCGGAGGCACTGCACCGCCACGGAAGCCTCAACAAACTCCTGAACGCGTTGTTATACTGGACGCGCAGAGCATTGTAGGCCTTTCTAGTGTAATTGCTCCACAGGTTGCACGTGTATAACGTTTAGCAGTAGCTTTTAAATAGTGTGACTTTAACGTCACTTGAGCATCGTGCAAAAAAAATAAGAAAAAGAGAGAAAGCATTAGCATAATCATTTTATAATGCTTGTCCACCACCACGCGGGGCCAGTGCGACTTCAAAAAAAAAAAACTTGTGAGATATCACACGTTTTCGAGTTTTTGGTTCTTGAACATACGGGTATCCTCAAGATGTTTTCCTTCATCGTTTTGAGAGCAGCGGTGATGAAATAATTTACACAAATTAACGCGCCTGTCTGGGTTCGAACCTACGAACTGCAACTCGTAACCTGGCCAAAACCACAAAGCTGATCAACACTGCCATGATCACATTGATCAGCTTTGTTAAAACACTGCACATTTTTATAACTGTTTTGTATAATCCTTGTTATTATTAAAAGCCAGTTATGTCCCACTGCAGGGTAAAGGCCTCCTTACTGTCTTTCCACTTCGCTCTATTTAAAGTTGTTAAGGACCAGCAATCTAATTGCGTAACATACTATCTGATTCAGTTTGAAGGATATTACTAATGCATTGCTTCATATGTTCGAAAAGTTTGTCTGCTCAGTAACGTAAATAATGCAATGAATGTTGTTGAACTGTCAAAATGAAAGCTTATTCTTACTGTTTCTGTGGTACACAACTACGCCACTGTTCTTGTTGATCTCATCCCGCCATCTCCGTCTGGGCCTGTCGCAATGTCGTTTGCCGTAATAAATTCCTAATCCCCATATATATATTTATACATTTATAACCACACACTTTTTGAAGTGAAAACTTCTTTAGCGGCGTTGTACACTTTTTTTTGTAATGGGTAAAATATGTTAAACTCGCGTCAGGACACGTGACCTGATCGAAAATTCGTAAGACGGATGGAGAGTAGACAGCCGGCGCGGCGTAGGAGAGGAAGTATCCCCCTCTCTTTCTACGGCGCGGTTGTCATGTTTGTGTACGATAGCGCAATAAATAAATGTTGTATTCTACCACATAAATGATAGTACTTTTATACTGATAATTAAAGCAATTCGTGCAAAATTATTCCCTAACCATTCCAAAATATCAAAAATGCACAACGTTAATATTCAAGTTTTCACTTCTGCCGGCACTCCCGGAGTGCAACCAATATGTCTCATGCAATTTACATCCTAATAAAAAGGTTGATAACTGTATGTACAGAAGCCAGCACATCAAGCTACTAGTCTGTCAAATTTCTTTAATTGATTTTCAATTTTATCGCTAAAGAATAAGATTCAAAGTTGATGGGGAAAATTTTAGTTTCGGGTAGCTTAATGTGAGCCCTTAAGCAACCATTACTTAAAATGCTCCTGCTTTATTTACTTGAAGATTCTTTTGCCTAAAGTGCCCCAAAGGTCAATCGTTAAACAGAAGGTACTTGCGTAACAAAAAAAAAAAAAAAAACACAAATTCACGCCACTTCCACTCAAATACAATTTTCTTTGAAAGTGATGTAATTATTCTGTTTCCTTATATTTTTCTTGTTCTGTATTTTTTCTGGAATCCTGTCGGCAGTAGGTACTAATGGAGGCACGAAATTGATTTAAGGTGTTGCTATGTCATGTCAGGGAAATTTGTTAAGCAAATTTACTACTAATTAAATTGGCCGTCTTTTAAATTCAAAACTTTGTCATACTTTGACAGTTGTATGAAACGTGACACAAAGAGTTTTTAGGCTGCCTTTTCACCAGATATGCACACGTGTTTGGATGTCACGATGGTGACAACAACCGGATTTGGACTACTGGTCTATACCTACTTTCAGAAGCAACAAAGAAACTTCTAAACTTCTTTCTTTAATAACTTCAAAACAGCTTCAACTTAAAAATTATTCAATAAATTAATTATAAATTTGCATGGTAATCATTGATTACCAACAAGAAACACCACTGCGGAAATAGCTAAACCACTAAAATTAACAATTTGGAAACGGTACAATACCGTGATCAGATAGATAAGCTTTGATTTTGATTGAAACACTGCACATTTTCAAGACTGCCTCTCATAATCCCGTGATGTCCCAATGCAGGGCAAAGCCTACTCTCTTTCCACTTCTATTTAAAGCTGCTAAGGACCAGTTCTTGTTGAAGGAGTTCAGTTCGTCCCACAATATACGTTCAGGCCTGTGGCAATGTCATTCGACATAAAAAATCCCTAAACTTCTAAGACTTCCTTCTTTAATAACTTTAAAACAGCTTCAACTTAAAGATTAATCGATAAAATAATTAGGCGACCATCGTGTTATTTTGCACCAGTGCTTACCCTAAAATTCAACCAATATCCTTCTTCCAAGTGCTTATGTGTGCTTACTTATGAGCACTTATGTAAGTCTTCGCAGTTATGACTAACGAGTAGACTTAAGCCTAAACTTTCATCTGTGTCGAACTTTGAAAATTGTTCTAGACGAAATTAATATTAATTAAGTTTACTGGTATGTTATTAATAGTTAAATGAAGCGTGTTTTGATAAAACGTTTCTTAGGAGAATTATGTACCTAAGGTTCATGAGTTAAGTATTTTTATATCTTTCATCTTGTGCCGTGTGGGTTTCCTGAGCTATTTTTTTAACCGACTTTAAAAAGGAGAAGGTTATCAATTTGAAAGTTTATAATATTTTTTAATGTATGTTCGGGCATAACTCCGTCATATTCAGACGGATTTGGAAAATCCTTTTTTTTTTTCGATAGAGGTTAATTCCAACATGGTTCCGTTTTAAATTTCGTAAAGATCTGGTGATGAGTTTCGGAGACAGACAACGGAACTCTTCAATAAATACCAGTAAAACAACTGCGATTGCTATGCATGATGTATGCATTGTTCACGCAATCGCACAACACAACATTACGTTTGTATCCTATAAACGCAGATGCAGTTTCCTGTCACTGATAGTTACATAGCAAATAGTGTTATATGATTTTTTTTGGGGTAGATATAGCTAAAAACATCACTCTCATCATCTCTCATCTCTTCATCTATCTATATACTCGTAAAGTCCTATCGCCGGTATGCTGGAAGAGATTTCTTAAGAAATAAGCATCACCTTTGTACCTATTTTTCTGTTCTGTTTTTTTCTTGTCTGTTTATATATGTGTGTACATAAATGGTAAAATAAATAATAAATAAATAATAATACAAAGTGAAAAATAACTTTAATTTCGGAAGTCGATGTCAAAAAACGAAAATGCGGAACCAGCGACACCGACTTACAAAATTAAAGTTATTTTTCACTTTGTAGTGTTTTTTTGGAACATGGTTGTTTTTTTTTTATAAAAAAGTTTTTATTGAAGAACAGAACTGCACCCTCATTGCGTAATATACTTATCATCGTTCTCCTGCCCTTATACTAATTTATTTGGGGTCGGCGCAACATGTCTTTTTCTTCCATACTTCTCTCGATAGTCACTGCGTAACACGCTCATCTGCCTAGCCTTTTCCCAACTATATTGGGCTTGGCTTCCAGTCTAACCGGATGCAGCTGAATACCAGTATTTTACATGGAGCGACTGCCTAGCTGACATCCACAACCCAGTTACTGGGTAATACGATACCTCTAGGTAAGACTGGTTGTCAGACTTTCGGGTTTCTAACTAACCGTAACGACTGTCAAAGATCTACGAATGATAGCCGGGACTAACGGCTTAACGTGCTTTCCGAGGCATGGGGGGGTATGTAAAGATGGTCACCCATCCACAGACCAACCGCGGCAATCGTAGCTTAACCTGATCGATCAACCTGTGCGGCTGTTATTATTTAGCTACGGGCCCTTCCCATACACACACAACAACACACTATCAATCTAAATCTGAATAATTTTGAAAGATATTGCTAATCCATGTTCAACGTAAATAACGCAATGAATAATAATAATAAATTCCCGTTAGCGGTGGGCTACTATTTTTTATATTATTAAATGTTTTTGTCTGTATTATTTTTATATATTTTTTTATTATTTTTTCTAATATTTAAAAATATAATTTATATGTATTATATTTAATAAAATAAAGGATAATTATTAGCTGAATCAAATACAAACAGGACTTTTTTTATTACTGGTCGCTGAGTGAAGTGACGCGCTTGGTGCTGTTGTATGTGTTAGGGGGATCATCTAGGGGAGGGGGGTATACTGCTCCGGCTCACTTTAGTTTATCGCGCGCCAGTAGCATCATGTATGAGCAGGAGGTATATAAGTCTGTTGAGCAACGACTTATCATAATTTGTTTAACACGGGTGGGCATAAAACCTTCCGAAATTTTGCATCCATTGACTCTACAATTCGATAAGAATACGCTTTCAATAACTCAAGTGTAGGAATAGCACAAAAAAAAAAATTCTAGTGTAGGACGCCGTTTTCACACTGAACAGATAGTGGAATCATTTGTGTGCAATTGGCTAAAGGCACGACCGACTACATTCTTCGATACTGGCACCAAGAAACATCCCCTGCGCTGAGAAAAATGTGTTAATAGAAGGGGAGATTATGTATAAAATAAAATATATTCCTTTTTTTTACGAGTATAATAATACGTGCGTATTTTTTTTTACTTAAGTCCGGTTTATATTTGATCCACCCACGTAAATAGTAATAATACATTTATTTCTAAAACTTCAATATACATTACATCAGTGCGGTCTCAACCCCTGAACAAGGACAACCTGTATGACAGGAGTTGAGGATACGCGATATACGGATAATGAATGCGGTTGAACTGTCAAAATGAGAACCATTGCTACTGATAGTGTGTTACGCAGTCACCCCGCAGGTCCTGCGTGCTATTTATTTATTTTAGATGATGTCTTGTGACTATTCAACCACGAAAATAAGAAACAGTCGTTAACGAACACCAATTTAGTGAGGTTTCATAGCGAATATTCACCATCTACTACGCTTAGCGTACCAGAATATAACACTTTTTCACACTGACATAAACACATACATAGTTCTCTACAGGTCATGAAATAACAAATTTTATTTAAATTCAACACGGCAAAATACAAAACGAATGGATGCGGACGCAATTAGCAACTGCGTAGCACACACAGGGTTAACGTTACGGGTTTTTCTGATTCCGTCCGTAATACACGTTTAGCTGTATTTGATGACAAGCTAAAATCACGATGTCACTCTTTTTCACTTATGCAAAAATGGTGGTTTTAACGTTGTCGTGATATTTTTTAAAGTTTTTTTTGGATGGTAACCCGCTGCTTTCTAAAAATCGTAGTAACATCAGTGGATTGTTATGGGAATGTGATCATATCTTTTTTGGGTTTGTGTTTTTTTAATTATTAAAATACTGGTATTCAGCTGTAGCAGGTTAGACTGGAAGCCGACCCCAACATAGTTAGGAAAAGGCTAGGCAAATGATGATGTTTTTTTAATTATAAATCTTTAGGGGCTTTAGATGGCGGGACGAGTTGGAGAAAACAAACGACCCGTGGTCAACTTAGCCGTGGATCGAAAGAGCTGGAAGTCATGGGGAAAGGCATTTGCCCAACAGTGGGGTGATGCAGGCTAACAGTAACCGTATTTTTAGTGTTTGTTTCACTGACTTATATTTTAATCCTGATTGATATTCTAAATCATAGAAAGTTTAGCTAAAAAGCTATTGTAGGTAAATGATCGTTATACTAAGAAGAGTATGGTAAAAGCAAAATCATTCATTATCAAACCATCTTTCAGCCAATTTTCAACCAAAAACAAATTCCGGGTGATCTTTATCATAATAATCTTTTTGACACTAACCCTTTTCAACGATTAAAAACAAAGATACGGCCAAATCTTCCTCAGTTATAAAACCTCATTAAAAATTTTGGAAATGACAACGCAACTGAGAACGGCCTTCCACTTAAAAATAGAATAAATTCACGTCTGGAGAGAAAGTGTAACAAGCACGGTGATCAATCTTAATTCGTTGGACAGTCGACTCAAAAGAATATATTTTTACGTTGGCTTGTAGGGCCGTTTCATTATTTTCATCTTCTCCCTTCGTTATAAAAAAGACCGTATTAAGGCTCGCCCCCTCAGGCGCGATATTATCGGTCGATAATATCGGATGCGTTATTGCGATATCTGTTTTCAGTACATTTTGTTTTAGGACGGCCACGAAGCTACTGCTGCGATAATAATGACGCGATAGAAGTAGGACGCTTGCGTTCCTTCCGTCCTGCGATATTTCGATATGAGTCCTTGAAACATTTTTTTATTAGAACGCATACGAAACTATACACACCTGCGTTAATAACGTAGTAGTGCGGACCCCAAGCCTGTAGTGTAGGTTACACGCACACGTTAGAAATATCGGATGGTAAAAAACGCTGCTATGTGGCAAGGAATTGGGGCGCATTATAGCAATAACGCATCCGATATTATCGACCGACAATAACGCGCCTGTGGGGAGAGCCTTTATTGTTAGGAAAACCGATTGCAAATCTGTCATGTTGAGTCCTTTGTCGTGTTTTCGGGTCCGTCATTGTTGTCACATCTTATGGATAACTTGATTCGTCAGCGATTCGGCATCGGTAGAATTCTTGTCCATTATTCTTTTAATGCCAACAGATTCTTTACAATGTCGTCCTTCTTTTTATACCATCTCCTTTATCTAGTCAGACATATTATTATAATAAAGTTACGTCATTCTTGTTATTTCAAATGGCTTTACTTTTCTGGATTTTCGGTGACATTGCTTTGTGCTTTTACCTAAAGTCCGGGTGATTCACGCGTTCTTGATACCTGCAAGTTTCACACAAACTAATACGTGTTTTGCGAATGTAATCTTTATTAGCTACTAGAATTGTCGCACTGACAGGTATCAGCAACGCATTCTCTCGACGGCTGGACTGTAATACACGATTGATATTGGTCTTATCTGTCAATTAGGCCACTATATATCGTTTGGAGAAGACAGAGGCAGGATGATGCTTTAAATATGTTTAACATAAACGCATTTAGTGATTTGTGGTGCGAGCGGGTTTTATGTAGTACTTAAATTTTCTTTTTTGATATAATTTGCCTATTTTATAAATCCAATAAACTTAACGAATTTAGTCAGACCCATAAATTAAATGAAACATTCATGCAAATTCCAGAATTCTACTTCAATAAGATCACTGTAAGTTTATCCACTTAACCTCTGACTAGCCAAAACTAATTCAAACCGTCTTTAACAAGTCAACGTCCCGTACGCCATATTTTAAGATGTACCATTAAGGTGAATGCTGACGTGTTGCACCCGAATCATTTATCCAGGAGTTGAGGGACGACCATAATCCGGCTTTATGATAACCCAATTGTATCGCTGAGCTTCGCCCGTAGTCACGTTCGGAGTGCGCTTAACACCAATATTTGGCCATTAAAACAGGGCAAACAATGTTGTTCCAATGTTTCTTGTTTGAATTATCTAAAGTACTTCGCTGCCTGATAGTGGGACTTAGTAGATTAGCCGTTGGTAATGCTGGCTGAGTTTGGCTTAAATGTTTCATGAAAGTAATGATGAGGGGATTTTACCCGTTTGTGAGGGTTATTCGTTTCTTGCAAGTATCGCAGTGTTCATATTCTCAGATTATTTACATTCCATCAACACTAAATCAGTGATCTCATCATCTGCCTGGCCTTTTCCCAACTGTGTTGGGGTCAGCTTCCAGTCTAACCGGATGCAGTAGTGAATACCAGTATTTTGCATGGAGCGACTGCCTATCTGACCTCCACAACCCAGTTACTAGGTAATACGATATCCCTTGGTAAGACTGGTTGTCAGACTTTCTGGCTTCTGACTACCCGTAACGACTGTCAAATATCCACGAATGACAGCCGGGACCAACGGCTTAACGAGCTGTCCGAGGCACGGAGGGGTCTCGATATGTAAAGATGGTCACCCATCCACAGACCTACCGCGGCAAGCGTAGCTTAACCTGATCGATCGACCTGTGCGGCTGTTATTATTTAGCCACGGGCCCCTCGGTGATATAATTTAGTGAAATGCATTCTACATTCATTTTTGAGTGACCATTTGCAACAAAATAGTTATTGGTTGAAATGGAATTCGAACTTGTTCAGACATTCAGATTGTTGTTCCATAAATGGAAAATTATCTCAAAAAATATGATTATAATCTCGACTATGATTGTAAATGTTTGCTTAGTCAATCCCTAGTATCAGGTGGTATGACACTGACAGCTCACTCCACGCTCACTTCATGTTTTCACGGTGAGATTGTTACAGAATCGCACTGCTGATCTGTAAGTGTGCTTAGCTGTCAGAGCCGTAAGTTGAAGCTGTTCTGTAATATCCTAAATTCCGGCTTCTTAAAGACTTTTGGTGTTGGATGATTGTTCTGTATAGATATGAATTCAGCCTATTGGAGTCCGATATTGTGCAAATGTGCATCCTGTCCTCCGCCTTCTGCATCCGGGGGTTTTTGAAATTTTAAATTTAACTTTTATTTCATGCTTTTTAAACTTTATAATATTATATTACTGGTAAACATGCTAGGATCGACAAGTGACTCGCCGAAATCTGCGCAGCTGTACGTATTTTTACCAAAATGAAGCTAGTTATTATATGCTTCATTGTCTTTTGATTTTTCTAGTGTCCTTGTTAAGCAAGAAACATTCGATACTAACTTGGTAAAAATAGATACTACAATTTGTGTATTCTTTAAAAAAATGTTGGTACCTAAATAAATTCCATAGCATTCATTCATTCTGGTCTCCATACCCAGACGCTAGCACATCAAGTTACTATAATCTGTCTAGTAGATTTTCAACTTTATCGCTAAAGTATTAGGATCAAAGTTGATTTGGAAAATTTGACAGTTTCGGGTAGCTCGATATACTGGCGTCTGTACCCATCCACCACTAATCTGATCTCTATGTACGCCAGCACATCAAGTTACCCGAAACTGTCAAATTTTCCCAATCAACTTTGAACATAATACTTTGGCGATAATGTTGAAAATCTATTAAAGCAATTTGACAGATTGTAGTAGCTTGATGTGCTGGCATCTGTACATATTATAGGTATTGTCATAAATCTAACACTCAACTATGAAGGACAATAGGCAAATGACAAAACAGAGTTGCATAGTGAAAATTATTATAACTGTGATTTTGTCCGTAGCAGCTGCAACAAACTTAAAGCTATTAGCAACAAAAATACTGAATAAAAAAATGATACTCATTAATACCTTTAATTAGGAATGTAGACTTTCCAAAATTGTACAATCCGAGTTTCGATCCAAGTCCAAAGGGACAGAGAAGACAACGCTTAAGTCCGACTCTAAGGAAGTGCCTTCTGTGTATTTAGACGAAACTTTTTGCCGCTTCTGCTCGGCCTCTTTCTCAATCCACTGTTTATATTTCACAGACAAGAAAATTTATTTTCATTTTTCGAGACTGTTTTTTTGTTTAAAATTTTTCGCGCCCAGTTTTTTTTTTGTTTATGTTGGGGATGTTATTTTTAAAGAGGTTATTTACAGTGTGAGTTTTGAGTAGCAGATAATTTTGATTGTAGATTCTAGAGGAGATTTATCTGGATTTTGTACGGCTCAACCCAGCACCCTATGCAAAATTTCTACATTTGATATCTGTAATTTATATGGTGTATATAATAAGGAGTATTATATTGTATTCTATTTCCTAACGTGTAGTGATAAATAAAAATTGACATCATGAGTAACAATATATCAGATTTTTTTTTTATAACTACTTGTCTACACCTTAACAAGTTTTATGCAAATCACTTTAAAGCATTTTAAAAGTTTAATAATGCATTACATAATTATTTGTACAATAGATCAAAACGTCCAATTTTGAAAGCTCATCATCTGCCTAGCCTTTTGCCAACTATGTTGGACTCGGCTTCCAGTCTAACCGGATGCAGCTGAGTACGAGTACCTACCAGTATTTTACATGGAGCGACTGCCTATCTGATTTGTTTGAAATCTGAATAGCTGAAACTTTATCTTTTTTAAATGTGTTAAATGTACCTACAGAAGACGTTTTAAAAGATTTTTATAATTTATTGCCTTCAGGATCTTTTGAAAAGAGCTGGATATAAAAAAAAATGTGAATGGACTTTCAAAAACGGCCGAAAAGATTTTATTTTATATCAATTTCAGTGCTATTCATTTTTACAAAGTTGATGACGTATCCTACAAACAGTCACAATAAAAAATAAACATAAAGATAAGTGATTGGGTAACGACAGGCATAGTATCGAGCATTTGAAGTACACGGATGTTGACGTATCAAGAGCCTTTGCAGTCAGTTACGAGTCAGAGACGAGTTGGCGAGCAGCGAGCTGCGAGTGTGTAGCTCCGATAGTTTTGTCGCTGGGCTATCAGCGAGTGTCCGAGTGCGACGGGCGATTACTCGCACCACTCGCTCGGGGCGGTTAGAAACAGTTTCACCACTTTACAAATCATCCAACATCAACTTTCAATACATCATCGTCATCGTTTGAACTAGACAACAATGATAGTTCTAGTAATTGTTCTGAATTCACAATATGTGCACTCAGATCCGCACTCTAGGTAGAAATGACCGCTGGTTGGTCTCTCGGCGTAAGCTCTGACTGCAAGCGAGCATCGCTGAGCGAGTATCACTGAGCGAATATTATCTTTGATAGCTCTTGTCGGTCAGCGACAAGCCAGTGGAGCCATTCTTCGCCGGCAGTGTGAACAGTCAGCGATCAACTATTAATAAATGCATCTCTTTTGTTTACATAGAATGTATATCTACTGTACGTTTCTTGAGCGAGAAATTAGCCGATAGTTAGTCACTTCCTCACCGGCGGTGGGACAGTTGCCTTAGTGGAAGTTCATTGATGGCTCTGCGATAGAAATCCTGGCAACGAGAATCGATGAACTCTTTAGAAGCGTTTTTCACCGCCTTGTTGGATTTGAATTTTTTCCCACGTAAAAAGTTGTCCAGATTCCGAATAAAAGTGGAAATTAGGTAGAGTAAGGTCTCGTGAGTATGGTGCGTGACAAAGTGGTAACTCCTATAGTTTTGAGACGGTCTGTTGTGCGGTGCTTCAACGCGATATTGGTGTTGTTGTTCAGTGAGTTCATATGGTACCTATACTTTCCGAGCTTTGTTATCTTTCCATTTTGAAGTAAATGGGTCAGTATCTAATCATCCCGTACGTTGAAGACTGCTGTAAGTTCCAACGTGGTTTGAAATGAATATATTTCCACTATGGCTTTCATGGTCTCCGGTCGGCCACGGTGCTCATTGTTGAGATCAAAATTTCCAGAACGGAAGCCATTACACCAAAAGCCGGACCGTGCGTTCACATGCGGTACCATGTCCATACACGTCTTTAATATTTCGTGCTGTCTATGCTGCGTTGGTGCCACGAAGGTATTCGAACACTGCGATATTAAAAAAAAAAGAAATCGAGCGGCGGAAAAACAAATGAACAACTGATTCTAAAAAACAAAATGTCATGCTAGATTATAAAATTTGTTTGAAATTGGAATTCTAAATATAATTAAAGATAATTTTATTGATCTTCACAATACGAGTAGCCAGTATCAAAAATCGGCAATTTCTTAGGTAAGTACCTAGTACTATAAAGTGTGTGTGAATTGCTGATACCTACCTACCATCGCCCTGCGTGTCTTTATAAAGGTCAGTAAACTTATATTTTTTATTCCGTGACAATTTGTATGCTATTTTTTTTTACTGGATACTAAGCTTTTTGACATCTTACCATGCAAATCGATTAAGTCGATAATCACATGTATAAAAGGCACGTCTGTGGTAACGTTCTATGTATAGATTTATGTCCAAAATAATGTTCTAGTCCTTACGTATTCTCCAACCTTAAGTTCGTCAAGTTCTTTTCGATTAAGAAAGTTCCCCAACTAAAGGGTGAGTTTACTGCGCACAGAATTAGCCCAACACGGAACGAACTGTCCAAAGTTTGGTGTCAGTGTCGGTCTATCCAATTACGGACGAATCACTTTACTTATGGTTGAAGTATGTGTGTCTATTTAGCAGTCGGCTCACGTTAGTGAATAAAGACCTGCTGATTTGGATGGTAAACAGGCGAGCCTTTCTGACGGGGAAGTTGATATCAGACGCCTCTTTGCTTTTTGTTAATGTATGCCATTTATTCTGCATCGTTTACTATTCAATTTTTTAAATTATGCTAAAAAAAACACTATCTCTATCCTTAAACGTCATTTATTATTTATAAAGATAAGTAGATGTTGGTGTTTATGTATGTATTTATTGTATACAGGTTGAAATTGAAAACATGCGACAAATCGCGAAAAAAAAATCAGCTGTTCCCTACATTTATGTTCGCATAACTCGTCAAAGTGTAGGGAACAGCTGATTTTTTTTTTCGCAATTTCAGGTTTGGTCCCATGGTAAAAGTTGTTCATAATGATGAGTACAATCTCCCATTTCGATTTGTCGCATGTTTTCAATTCCACCCTGTATATGTAAATGGTACACCACAGACTACGTCCTGCAGTATTGTCTTTCCATTCTCTCTAAATCCATCCAAACGTTGTCTTTAAAAAGATCGCTTTTCGCGATAAGACCGCCCATTGCGTCACCCCTTGTAAAATTTCCACATTTTATATTTGTTATATTAATTATGGTGTATTTTAATCTATTCTTTTGCTCAAAGTGAAACGTCTGAACAAAAAATGAATCAAAAGTGAATAATTAATTAATTGTTGATCCAATCCAACAATTTTGAATTTCGGCATCTTTCAGTCACGCTCCGAATTAATCGGAGTTAAATGTGGTAAGCAAATGAATTTTCATTTCTATGTAATTTTGTCAGTGTGATGTGATCGTGGAATGAAACAAAATAAACATTCCCTCAAATGAAGCGTTTCATATTTTACCTGGTGCTAGGGATTGACACTGTTGACAGCTCATTTCAAGCTCACTTCACATAAGTTTTCAGGGTGAGATTTTCACAGAATAGCAATACAACTTAAGTGGTCTCCCACCTTTGGAAAAATAACAAAAAATGCTTTGCACGTACATATACCTACTGTAAATTTAAAACACGTGTACTTAAATAAATGCACTAAAAAAATTACACGTTCCAAGGTTGTCTTATGTATTTGAAAACCAAGATAAGTGTTTGACTAATCATTTCTTAAAGTATCAATTCAGTATAGACTCAATTTATTACACTACTGTTCACAGAAATCGCTTCTCAAAGTAAAAAAAAATTATAGCACACGTTGATTCGCAATTAAAATTCGCAATTAAAACGAGAAGCTTAGTGAAGAATATTTTGTCTACACTTTGTCCTAGTTTTGCAAATTGAAACATGAGAAACAGAATACCTATTTCTTAACACGCTTTTATTATTACGTTTTTAATATCACGGTTTTTTTAACACGTTTATCACGCTTTTATTAGCTTAACCTGTATCTATCTATGTAGCAATCGTTCAACGTGATTTTTATCAAAATCAAGACGTTCGATCAACTTGAAAACTTGCACACGTATCAATAACCTATGACAATAGCATCATTTTGTATCTTGGAGCTGATCTGATGATCGAGTCAGGATATGGGTATTGGAACTCTTCAGTGGCTCTTCTAGTAAATCCCTAGAATTTGGGCTCTTATGAATCGTTTTGACGAGTCCAATTTATTACACTTGGTGCTGAGGGTCTGACGATGGAGCTAGGAGGAGGATAGTGGAACTCTCCAGTGGCTACTTTTAATCCCCTCGGGTTTGGGCTCATAATTATGTTTCGTTTTGACGAGTCCAATAGTTTGGGCTTTGGGAACGATGGTCTGATGATGGAGCAAGGAAGTGGACAGCGGAATGCTTCAGTGGTTCTTAAGAAATCGCTCAAGTCATAATCTGCTTGACAAGGAACTTGACAAATGGATAACCTTACATGACGCACAGTTTGGGTTTCGGCCTGGACTCTCCACTGAGAGTGCTATCCTCTGTCTAAAGCAGACGGTCCAATACTATAAGGAGAGAGGTACTCCGGTGTATGCCTGCTTCCTTGATCTCTCAAAGGCATTTGACCTTGTGTCATATGAGGTCCTTTGGGATAAGCTCAGGGGAGCAGGGGTACCACCTGAGTTGACGGGTTTGTTCCAGTACTGGTACTCTAACCAGCTAAACCAAGTTCGCTGGGGAGACGTTCTGTCTGAAGCGTACAGGTTGGAGTGTGGAGTAAGACAGGGGGGGATAACCTCACCTAAGCTCTTCAATCTGTATGTGAATGAGTTGATCGTTGAACTCAGCAGCAGACCAGTTGGGTGCAAAATAGATGGCACTAGCGTTAATAATTTAAGCTACGCTGACGACATGGTGCTGCTGGGTCCAACGGCTGGCTCAATCAGGGAGATGTTAAGCGTCTGTGAGAGGTATGCGGCAACCCATGGCCTGTTATATAATGAGATGAAGAGTGAATACCTGATCTTTGTTGCTCCCGGGAAACATTTAAAGTACGAGCCCTCAATATCCCTAAATGGACGACCACTTAAGAGGGTCACCCAATTCAAGTACTTGGGTCACTATGTCACCGAGGACCTCAGGGATCAGGTAGACATTGAACGGGAACGCAGGGCACTAGCAGCTAGATGCAACATGTTGGCTCACAGATTCGTCGCCCGTTGTAGTAACGAGGTGAAAACTACTTTGTTTAAAGCATACTGTCAAACGTTCTACACGGATAGTTTGTGGGTCAACTGCACGCGGAGGGCACTAGATGCCCTGCGGGTGCAATATAATAATGGGTTCAGGGTGCTGTTGAGGTTGCCCCGATTCTGCAGCGCGTCTGGCATGTTTGCTTTAGAGCAAACCGACGACTTCTTTGCCATCCGGAGGAAAAAGACCGCTTCCTTGATAAGCAGAGTGAGGGCTAGCACCAACAGCATTCTGAAAACCCTAGCTGAAAAACACGATGCACAAATATTTAGACACGCTGTCCGGTTGCTCGTGCGGCAGGGTGAATAGAAACTGTTTTTTTATTTTTGATTATTTTATTTTGATTATTTTTACTATTTTGATTATTTTTATTATTTTGATTTGATTTTTAATTTAATTTAATTACTAACCCTTAGTTGATAAGTTATTGCTGTACTAACCATTGGACCAGTGTTGTCAAAATTAATAAATAAATTATTATTATTATTATAACTTGGTTAATTTAGACTTATTTACTGAAAGATTATACTAGAGTAAAAAGCACACTGTACATTTATCACGCACTAAAAATTATAAAATAATTAAATTGGTTAGGGATTATAAATACATAGTGCGTGATAAAACCGTGTATTTTTTGTTTTTTAGGGTTCCGTACCTCAAAAGGAAAAAACGGAACCCTTATAGGATCACTTTATTGTCCGTCTGTCATTACCCCTTATCTAGGATACGCGAATAGGTATCGAAGTGAAATTAAAACCATATACTCAAATGTACAGTAGGTGTGTGAAAAAATCAAACTTTTTTTGTTACGACCGTTTATGCCGCAAAAAACGTATATACACTCTCAAGGGAATCAACATTTATAGGGTACTTTCCGTTGACCTAGAACTATGAAATTTGGCAAGTACGAGTAATATCGCCTTATACTAAAAGTACAGGGAAAAATCTGAAAACTATACACTTGTATTTAAATCATGAAAAATATAGTCTTTATTTAAAGTACGATTTTTTTTCCCTAATTTCTTAGACTCGATTCCTGAACTATCTATAATATGTAGATACCTACAAAATTCTACGGACCCTCGTCCGACTCGCACTTTCCGGTTTTTTCGTCAACATGAAAATGATCTACTAACAGAAATGCCTGTAGCTTAGACCACTTTCATTTGTTTTCATCTTGCGATGTAAGTATCGCTTTGGTTTCCAGCTATGTCTCGACCTCATAGCAAAATATCCCGTTTTGCTTGGTTACAGTCTAACATTTACCAAAAAGATTTTTAGCATTTAAACTCCGATTAATCACCTGCCACAACAATTAGATCCCAAATACCTACCTCGCCGAATTTTAATTCCGGAATACATAATACCTTTTACAAGATAAGTAGTACCTGTCTTAAGACGCCGAGGGTCGCATTTATTTGATAATTCGCCTAGCAACGTCGTAAATGCAGGGATTAAATTACCCGGGTCGCTTCGTAGGAAAAATGTATGAGGATCGAGAAGACAAGGGACCATTTTCAGGGAACTGAGACCAGACCAGGGGAAGCTCAATTAGTATGGGATAATTCCCGACCTCTCGTTTGCGTACTTATTTCGTGAAGGGCGCTCACGGGAGAAAGAAAAAAACGTGGAATGTGGTAAAAATGTTGTTTTCGAGCTGGATGAGGTTTTGTCAAAATAAAATTAAGTGAAAACAGAAATGACGTTGCTAAAACGTATTTAAGTTTCTGGTGATATCGCAAAAGTTACATTACTATTCTTCATAAAAACTAACTCCGAAAATCGAACTAGCTGGTAAATTCACATTTTCCCTATAATAAATACACACCAATCTCAGGACATTTATGTACCTTTCCATGATATGAAGTTGGTTACTGGCACGGCTTAACACATACGACAAGACTTACGAATGCAAACGGTTATGGGAGACACTTACTGCCAAAGCCAATCTAGGCTATCACAGCTTCGCAATCAAGGCAATACCAAACAAAGTACTAGGAAGACATAAAACCAAGGCAGTGATACGTAGAGGCGATCTTAGAGCTGATGTTTGGGTAACCGGCGTTCCATTGGGCACGGTGCCAGGTCGCTCGGGCTCGATGCGTCACACCGAACTTCGCTGCAGAACGTTTGTATAGTGATTAGCAAGTTTTCTGAGGATTTATAGGATTGCAGTTGGTGTGAAAATTTGTTGCAAGACTGCGAATTCGTTAGTGAGTTCTTTAATTAATTAGTAAGTAACAATTGGGAATTCACCGATGATAAAAATCGGCGAATTTTGGCCCTTAGTCGAGAATGGACCAATTCCCTTAAGTGTCGTAAATGGCGGCAAAGTGCTTTTGGTAATAGAAAAACAGTCGATTCCTACTTCTGAAATCGTAATGATATTGCCCATTGATACCTATAGGTAGTAGATGATCCGATTTTGGTTCTCTACTCAGTACAAGATAAACTGAAATAGCTGCAATTGTTTACTGAAAAAGTTATTACAATTTGTAACAAACCTCAAAGTTCACTCATTTTCCACTTCAAAATTCTAAACAACCGAACTTTCCAAAAACAGTACTTAAATGAATGCTTAATCCAAAAGATACATCTTATAATCACTTGAGCCCCTAATAAAATACTCAGGAAGATAATATTTAAGACAGTTACGGTGTAAACACGGCTGATAATTTATCTTTATGAGAAACGTTGTAATTCTAAGCAAGATATGAACTGACATTTTCTTGGGACCCCATTAAGGTACAGGTACACGTATTTAGGTAATGTTTAGCACCTTATTTCGGTAACTATTTTGGAAGAAGAAAAAGTTCTTATGATATTGACGATGATTAACCTCAAAAAAGAAAAAAAGATACTAAACCTCAGTGTGAAATAGGAGGAATTAAGATTGGTGTAGTCCCAACGCAATTTGACAGTGGGAATTATAGTGCCAGCGGAATTTGACAGGGAGAATTATAGTGCCAGGAGAAATTGACAGGGATAATTATAATAATAGTGCTAGCGTCATTCGACAGAAGGAAGTAGAGTGCCAGCAGAATTTGACAGCAAGAATTATAGTTCCAGGGGAATTTGATGGGGAGACTAATAGTGCTAGCGGAATTTGACAGGGAGTATTATAGTGTCAGAGGAATTTGACGGGGAGAAATAGTGTCAGAGGAATTTAACAGGGAGAATAGACTCATCAATATTCATATCGTAATTTCAACAGATAATAAAACTTTACTTACATACATTTACATTACTTTTTACTTATACTTAGCATGGCTATTTGAATAGTGGTCCCGAAACTCGGCAGCGCCTGTTATCTTGAAGGTCTGAGTTGCGATATCTTAAAAACTACTACTTTTTAATAAAAATAGGTACATGAAGCCAAAGGAGCTTGTGGCTAAGTATTAACAGCCGCACGGGTTAAGCTACGCTTGCCGCGGTTGGTCCGTGATGGGTGACCATCTTCACGTACCAAGACCCCTCCGTGCCTCGGAAAGCATGCAAAGCTGTTGGTCCCGGCTGTCATTCGTGGATCTTTGACAGTCGTTACGGGTCATCAGAAGCCCGAAAGTCTGATAACCAGCCTTACCAAGGGGTATCGTATTACCTAGATACTGGGTTGTGGAGGCCAGATAGGCAGTCGCTCCATGTAAAATTCAGCTGGATCCGGTTAGACTGGAAGCCGACCCCAACATAGTTGGGAAAAGGCTAGGCTGATGATGAGGTACATGTAGCAATAACTCACCACACATAAAATATTGTTCTCTCATCTACTAAACATTCGACTTACGACCGACGACCGTACAGAAGGGTCATGTTCCTCATACACACACATTCACTCACTCCCGTCGACAGCTGTACCGATTTGAATGGCAAGACTAACAATGGCCGTGTACTGTATTGTCCGAAGCTTAATATAACAAGCAATGTTATATCAATAATAAGGACTGTAATAATAGACCCTAAATTATACCTCTGTATGGTACGGCTAGATAATTCTGTAAGCTTGATGGATTGCAGAATTAATAACAAGATAATAGTTATGATACAAATGCTTTAAGACAAAAAAAACTCTTCATCTCTTTTTTTTGACGCAGGGGGGGCTGTCAGACTCTTATGTGTTCATACACATGAGTCAAAGACAACTGCAGCCGCAGACAACGTGCCACTCGTGCAGTGTTACCAACTCTCAAAAATATTTATCCCTAAAGTTTGTGTCAAAAACCCCTAAAATCGCCTTAATTATTGAGCTGTCCCCCTAAAACATATATAAATATAAATTCATAATGATTTACAAATAATATGCTGTAATATGTTTCAAAAGTCTTTTTATTATAAGTTATTTAATACATAAAATATTTCGTCTTCATCTGAAGATTCAGATTTTTTAAATCATACATGTTGACATTGAATAAATTTAACATTTTATTGGATGGATTAAATGTTGTACAAGATCCACCATTTCGATTTAATGTAAATCGCACCACAGAGTGGTTGTAGAATTACGTACTAGATGTCGTTATAAGTCGCTAGGTCAAGAAATAAATATTAATGTCAATTTAAAAACATTAAAGAGTCAAAAAATCCCTGAAAATACCCCTAAAAATTTCATACCCCTAAAAAAATCCCATCTCACTTATTTACCCCCTAAATCTAGGGGGAAAACCCCTAAGTTGGGAACCCTGCACTCGTGTATTTAAGCACCGTACTCAAATACACGAGTGACATATTGTCGACAGCTGCATTGTCTCTGCCGTTGAGGCGTGCCGCTCGTGTGTATGAGCACTTACTGACTAAAACCACAAGGTGTTCTTCAACCACTTTTAGAGAGGTTAGCTCGCAGATTGCCCGAGTAAAAATGATTTTCGGTGTGATTCCGGCCTCATTCGGCGTGCTTTTGGAGTCCCGGGTAAAAATGATTTTCGGTGCGATTTCGGCCTCATTCGGCGTGTTTTTGGAGTCCCGGGTAAAAATGATTTTCGGTGTGATTTTGGCCTCATTTCGGCGTATTTTCGGCCTATTTCGGCGTGTGTCGGCGTACTTTCGGCCTGTTTTCGGCGTGTCGGCGTGTGTTGGCGTGTTTACGGCGTTTTTTCACTATCTCGGCCTGTTTTCGGCGTATTTTTGGACCGTATTGTTTACCAGGGGTGTGTCGGCGTATTTTCGGCGTGTTTTCGATGTTTTCTTCACTACCTCGGCCTGTTCTCGGCGTATTTTCGGCCCTTATTTTTTATCAGGGCGGAGCGAGTCGTGACGCAACGCAATGCATTGCAAAAATCCTTTTTCATCACTTTCGTATATTTTCTATGAACCAACGCGCGATACAGGCAGGCCGCACACTAATTTAGTGTGTGAAAATTCGTTGTAATGTGTGCTTAGCTTAACTCTTGATAACTCTATCGTTGATTGCTGATGAGAAGTAGGCATTGCTCAAAGGTACACTTTTTTGCTCAATTCATCATTTGCTACAAAGAAGCATGAGTATGAATCATTGGCAATTATAAACATGTTAATCTTTTGTATTTTTGTTAGCCTATAATCATTAGGTAGACCATCTTCGATTAACAGTCGAGTGCAACAAGCTCAGCCGGTCGATTCTGGAAAAATCTCACCGTGATAACTAAGCTGAAGTGAGCTTAGAGTGAGCTGTGAGTATTGCTGATGCTAGGGATAGACACTGTTGATGACTCACTTCACGCTCACTTCACCTTTGTTTTCACGGTGAGATATTTACAGAATATATAGGCTGGATACATTTATCTTCAAAAGATAAACAACCTCTGCAACTTTATCGAACATTCTTATAGCTTTAAAAGAGGAAAGTTAACAAAGTGAATTCATGCGGTATATCCGATTAAACAAAAAACAAAAGAACGCAATTTAAATAAAAGCCGTTGTCGAAAGAATTCTCTAATAGAATAAACTCCGCTATCAGCGATCCATGTTTTCGAATGCCCGTACCTTCGGGACGGACATGGAAAAATATTCCGAAGTTCTAAAGGAAAATACGTTACAGCGGTAGAGGAAAAACAAGTTGAGCTCAATAGCTTAAAGCGGTAAATATTTTCTTTGGCGATATCCATTCGTGGAACACAGAGTGAAATGTAATGCTTAGTCAGGCTTATAACTAGACGTTATTGGCAAATACGTACATTGTAGTTTGTTTGTTTTTGTTTATGATTCAGGAAGTGTAATAATGTTAGATACCTGGCTAACAAACATGGTGATTCTAATTACTTATGGTATGTTCCCGTGTGACCATTAACAGTGGACATTGCAGAAGTTTATGGAGAATGATGATATGGTAAAAAAAAAACTTTTGTAAAACAATTACATAGACATATATCACGCCTTCCTCACATGGGGGCAGGCAGAAATTATAGAGCGCAACCGCGAAATCACGTTAAGCTTTGGTCCCGGCTGTCATTTGTAGATCTTTGACAGCTACGGCTACCCAGAAGCCCAAAAGTCTAACAACCAGTCTTACTAAGGGGTATCGTGTTACCCAGTAACTGGGTTGTGAAGGTCCGATAGGCAGTCCCTCCATGTAAAATACTGGTATTCAACTGCATCCTATAAGACTGGAAACTGACCCCAACATAGCTGGGAAACAATGAATGGTCAAAAAATTCCACTTATCACTGTGTTCCTCAACATCAACGTCATAATTTTAGCTGAAAGACGTCCCCAAACGTCCCAGCATCGACCGATCCAGTTCTTTTCACACCCAACGGGTTCCTTTGGCCTTGAGAAGGTCATCGGTTGTCACTGCATAGAACAGATACTTAAATTCAGTGTACGAAGGTACCTATGTTTGAACGTTTCCTAAAATATATTAACATATTTGCTGCTAAATTAATACAGTCTTCTTGAAAATCCGATAATGTTCTTCACTATATTTAGGGGGATTACTTCATAATCTGGCGTCTTAGCTGTGGGCATGGAAGTACGGAGGATGGTCATGGTATAATGTTCTTAGCTCATAAGTGAATTCAGTAATAAGCCCTTAGTCGCTACTAGAGCTCCTGAATGAAAGTTGGCGTTATTGTTAGCAATAGACACTAAAATATTATTCGATCGAGTATAGTTACTAGTTTAGTATTTGTTATTTCTATTAAAGAAGAAAATAAAGAAGTTTTATAGATAATATTGTGTGCCTCACGGCTGCGCCAAATAGGCCCAGTTCAACATAAATGCCAGACAAATAGTGCCTGACGCTGGTTTTCAACTGGACCCAAATTTACGAGGACGCCTTACGGATATAAATCATTTTTTTAATGTGTGTAAACATTTAAATAGAAAATAGATATGTGTAGCAAATAATAATAAAATCGATTAGATATTTGTTTAAAAATAATATAAACAAAACAATTATTAATAATTGACAACAGTGTAATTTTTTTTAATTTTTTTTTAACCTTTTTGGATTGACACTTTCTTTAGAAATATGCATTTTATTTTGTTTGCAGTTATACCTATCTTCCGAGAAGTTTTGGGACTGGTCAACTTGCGACTTCGCTGCCTGATCAGATTTTTTTTCTTTTAGGTAATGTTAGGCTCCCGTTGGTTTCAAGAAGTTTCATTTCAGTTAGGATCTAATATAGCAATCCTAAAACTAACATGTGAGATCGCAGAAAGCCATAAGGCCATCCATTGTCTGTTTTGTACAGTAAAATCTATTTTTATGGTATGTATTTTTTGGTGTACCTTAATAAATAATAAAATAAATAGAAATATCAATACAGAAAGAGTATTTTTGTCGCCTGGTCTTATATTTTACAAAAGCACTGAAGCTAAACTGTGCAATTTCTAATTCAACAGGGGCAATCAAATAATATTCAAACCTCAATTCGACTTTCAAAATGTATCCAATTTGTTTTTTTATTTCGAGCTATGAATAAGGCTCGTAATGTGATGATCGAATGCAAATTCAATTTCAAGATTTTGATGAATATCCTAAATGTAAATGTATGTAGAAAATGGTTTTTCTGACATAACTTTTTACGATTATTCGCCTGTCACAGAATTTCCAATCATGACTAGTACTTTATTGACCATTTTATTAGCTTTCATACTGTAGCGAAAATAAAAGAATCACTGCATTATTAATAATAATAATAATGCATTCATGTTCTCACCACAATATTTAAAGATTACATGGAAATATTGTTTAGTAATAAAGTATACCACAATATATCTACTACAATATTGTGGGAGACTGGTGACTGAGCTAGACTAATAACCACCATGTTATAAGACACCAGCAGGCTAATTGCGTAACACACAATCAGTAGCAATGGGTTTCATTTTGACAGTGCAACAACATTCATTGCGTTATTTACGTTGTTGAGCAGACACATTTTTAGAAGATATAGAGCAATGGGTTAGCAATATGCTTCAAAATGATTCAAAATGAGAGTAATAGTGTGTTACGCAATCAGGGTGCAGGTCCCCACCACTGCATTGACGATAAAACGTACAATTTTTTGATAAATAAACAAATATAAAATGTATAAAAGAAATCTAATTCAAAAACACAGAGTGGTGACTTGACAATTATTTTTGTTGAAAAATATCAGGAAAAAGACGTGGAATTAGGAGAGTTTATCAATTCAGTATATTTTTAGGATAAGATTTTATAACGAATTCCCCGAATTATTTAATTAAAAAAAAACCTCATTGCAATCCGGTTTTAGGCTCACTCTAACTAATTTGCACAGATTTTAAAAATAATTTATTACAAAATACATTAGCTAAGTTGGATAATCCTGAGATAAAAAGGTCAGGTAGCTTAAGATAAGTGTTAAAAAGAAAAACATGGTATTCGAAGTGCAAGAATACTTTGCAGCTAGGTTGAAGAATGCAACAATTTTCGACTCGCAAACCAGTTGGATGATCCGGTATCCAAAAAGTCAAAACGCCATTTTCTTTGGCTCTAAACCAGATTTGGAGAATAGATTACCTACACCAGATAGTGTGGTCAGCTTATAATACGAAGCTCAACATCAAGACTTTAACCATTGCACGCTGACAGGAATCAGTGCATGGATGTATAAAATCAGCAACCTGGGAACAGATTACCAGGAAAATTCAAATTATATCAGGTGAAACCAGGTCCAACAATTAGCAATAAACTCAATCAAAGAAAATTTTCCATAACTATCCAATATTTTTGTTGGCATGACAAAACTAAGAATTCCGTTAAAAAAAAAAACCGCCCAGTCATTGTTTGGAAAAAAGGTAAGATTTTACCCGCAGAGGAATACGTACCTACATAAATCTTAATAATAATATCAGCTTATTATTGATACACTGCATGCATGAGCAAAGACCTCTTTTCATAAAGAGAAGCCGCGATCAAACTCAAACTCAAAGCATTTATTTCAATCAAACCATTTACAGGCACTTTTGAACTGTCAAATAGTCGGTCAGTTAGTCAGAAAGTTGAAGCTAGTTGTCCATTCCAAAACGTAGATCTCTGTGGAGAAGACTGGGCAAGAAACTCCAAGGATACTCTTTTAAATCAAGATATTAAAAAATCCGGTGCGCCTACATTATTCTTGTAGCTTTTATATGTGAGAACAATATAAAAAAAAAACAAATGAAGAAACAGTTCTAAATATAAGATTAAAAATAAGCCCTGGCAGTTACGAGATGACCCGTCTGAACCGACGGCGCCCGTTCACAAACATGACGCGTGGATCAGCACCATCCAGCTTAACCATTTTGTAGGTGAACGTTGATCACCACGTTTGCTCAAGATGGGTTGGCGTATATCAGATTCTTTTACAATATGTTGGGTATATCTTATTACGAGGTAATTAGCTTACGTCAAAACGACATAGGTACGAGTACATGTCAAACCAAAAAATCTAAACATTGTGATGTAGACGCCAGCACATCAAGCTACTGCAATCTGTCTTTCTTCATAGATTTTCAACTTTATCGCTACTGCATAAGATTCGAAGTTGATTGGGAAAATTTTACAGTTTCGGGTAGCGTGATGTGCTGGCGTCTGTAAAAACGTAACCGTGCTCATGTAAAATTACTGTCAGCCATCACCTTTTCGCTCTCCAATGAAACATTTTGTATTTTTTTTTTATTTCATTTTTATGTTTCTAAAAAGTAGGTCTAACGGAAAAGAAATGGCCAGAAATTGCCTGTATGTATTTTTTTTTTTTAAGTGTCTGTGATTGTAATTAATTAATGCCTTAAGAACTAAACACACGACAAAAAAAACATTAGTACCTAGTTAATCAAGAAAATATTCTTTCAATAACGAAAAGACTCGCTACACGACCGGAGCAATATGAAAAAAAAAAAAACAATTTAAACGTTTCATAACTCCATAGAACCTAAAGGTTTTATTGATAAACCGTCGTCAAGGTATTATGAAAGCCAATTTATAGGGAATATTCCAGTGCAAATGGCGGGAGTTTGACACGGGTGTGACATGGGATCGCAAGTGGCAATTATATGTATTATATTTAATATTATTACACCTGTAGGTAATGTAAGTGAAGATGTACTGAAAATTATTTTGCTGTTTATTTTTGTTGTCTTTGTCGGGTTGGAAGGTCGGTAACCTTGATTTATATGGCCTTTTTTGAATTTATTGCCAACCAGAGGGGAAATTCCCATATTTTTAAGAACTTTCGTATTCTAACCTCAGTCAAAAAACCTGTAGTTTCGGTACAGACGCCAGCACATCAAGCCACCCGGAACTGTAAAATGTTTGCCAATCAACTTTGAACCTTATGCTTTAGCTATAAAGTTTGAAATCTATTGAAGAAATTTAACAGATTGTAGTAGCTTGATGTGCTGGCATCTGTACCTACATTCTTGAAAGGTTTTAGTCATCAATGAGGTGATATTGCGACTACATTCCGTTCGCAGTTATTTACCTCTGACAGCAGCAACCTAACACCAATGTTATTGTAACGACAATAAATATATCACATTGATTTTGTCTAACATCGCAGTGGCAGCAACCCAACAAGTAACCTTATTAAAATGTGAATAAATATTTCTGTGACGTTGACAGTGATGCAAAATCACAGGTAAAATAACTATGAAAGGGATCTATGTAATAACCAACATTTCAGACACACACACACACACACATACAGGCACACACACAAACACACACACACACACACACACACACACACACACACACAAACACACACACACACATTTCACACATCACATCACATTCATCAGTTCACATTTTTGACAAGTTTTAGACATAAATTGTCGTTGATGTGAGATTCCGACTAGATTTTTTTTAAACGTTTTTAATAACGAGAATTGACCTTCTGGTGAACAGTTATCAATAGTTACATATTTTTAAACGGGGCTACAGTTGCCAACTGACCTTCACACCCTGAGAACTGCGATAACTAGACAAATATATACATACTCAGATGTCAAGGTTTCTGAAATTGTTTTTCAAGGTAATGTATTACATTACCTTAAAAAACAATTAATTTTTTTTTTTGGTAAGGATTACCTTATAGGCATTCTACCATCATATATGATTGACATAATAAATAAATAAAATAAAAACATTTATTTTAGACAATAAAGGTCTATATTACAAAATCCAGTTAAAAAATCACAAATGTCTGTAACAATTACCTGTCAATCTAACAATATACATAGTATATCGAGGGCTTCGTAACAAGTAGGCGTAGACGCAAAAATAGCATATTTCGATTTTTGCTGGTATAGATAGATAGTACTACAGAACGGTTCATACAATAGTTAGTCTTATATTTTTCTGTATTTTTTTTTACATTTATATCGGCCATTAAAATAATAGGCGTAATGTTATCGCATGGTAAAACTGTTGTTATACATAGGCGTAAACTCGCAAACGCCATTAGTGTATCTTTATTTTGAAGAAACTTGCACGATAAACAGGCATTAGTTATACACCTAAAATTACTTAGAAACAAAAAGGCGTTCAGCCGGTGGTTTCTGTTACAATCTCACCGTGAGAGGTTGGGTGAAGTGAGCTGTTATTCTATCGAATGCTAGAGATTGACGCTAATGACTGCTCACTTTAAGCTCACTTCACCCGAGTTATCACGGTGAGATTTTTACAGAATAATAATATAATAATTTCTATCTATAATATGTATGTATTTACAAAAAAAAAAAAAAAAATGTATATAAGTAGTTTATCAGCCATCTTGTTACCATAACACAAGCATTAGGTTGCTTAGCTTGGGACAAATGGTGCTGTGTGAAATGTCCAGGGATTTATTATTATTATTATTAGAATAGCACTACAGGTCCGCCTTAAGTAATTTCCATGCATACGCCCATGTTGGTAGAACATTCTTGAAGGCGCGTACGCCAGGTTCACGCGCCTGTCATTCTGGAAACAGAACATATACAGTGGTAACAAAAGGGACTACACATTATTTTTTTTAAATTTATTTATTAAATTAAATTATAATAATATTTATTTATTTAATGAAATAAATAAAAATAAAAAAATAGCTTTTGTCGTAACAAACCTAAAAGCACTGGCGTCTAGGTTTGTTATTACAAAAACTATTTAAATAAGAAGTAACGGCCTTTCCAAATAGAGAAGAATGTGTTTTTGTACAGACGCCAGCATATCAAGCTACTACAATCTGTCACGCACCTACATGTTGCATACATTTACGATTATTTTTTTCAGTTATGATCTAAACAAAGGTACGAAATTACCTTATTTCGAAGACACGTATGCGAAAACTTGCAAAGTCCTACCAGCATTCGTATTTTACCTAGAAATATACATGACCCAAATACCAGCCTGATATATGAACTGCCGTGCGATTTTGTAACCATCTCACCGTGAAAGCTTGGGTGAAGAGAGCGTGGAGTGAGCTCTCATTCGCTAGGGATTAACACTATTAAGTGCTCACTTCACTTATGATTTCACGGTGAGATTTTTACAGAATCGACCGGCTGGTTTTCATTTTATTCACATTTTTGTCCCAGCTGTAAAGTTGCACTTTTGTCTATACGCCCATTTGTTATGAAGCCCTCGAATTATAATAAGCATAATCAACCCATAACGTTCCCACTGCTGGGACACAGGCCCCTCATTGTGACAGGGAGTGGGCCGTAATCCACCCCGCGGGCCGGTGCGGGTTGGTAGATGTCACATTTCTTCGAATTTTTGGTTCCAACCCACAACTCGTAAGTCGCGACTGAATCCACTGGGTCACCACTAAATACAGATAATCTTATATAACACGTGTGTATTTTTATAGCACTACCTGCAACCAACTGACGTTTTTCAACGGTTTCATGAGGTCTCAATATTAACAAAGTATGGTCAGTTCTCCTCACGCTTCTGGCGGCTGACAACGACAAGCTCGACCTTAAGCTCATTTGATTCTTATTACTCAGGAACTTATACGTTAGTAACTTCAACATCCTAAGATAGATAGATATATAATATATTTGTAATCACACCGTCCATAGTTCGAGGTAATTCGATCGTTCTACCCTTATCAGTCCCGCTACAAAATTCCGGTTACTAGCAGTTGAGCATCGCTCTAGAACTTCGTATCAATGTACACGTGTTGACTTATCAAAGTGAGGGTTATCGAGGGCACATTCGTACGGTGGTACGTACGTTGCACACCTATTGGTGACATCTTGATGTACATATGAATCGTATGTTGAGGCTCTTGTGGCTAAGTGATAAAAGCTGCACGTGTCGATCGATCAGGTTAAGCTACGATTGCCGAAGTTGGTCCGTGGATGGGTGACCATCTTTACATACCAAGACCCTATCCATGCCTTGGAAAGCAAGTTAAGCCATTGGTCCCGGCTGTATTTCATGGATCTTTGACAGTCGTCAGAAGCCTGAAAGCCGGACAACCAGTCTTACCAAAAGGTTTCATATTACACAGTAACTGGGCTGTGAAGGTCAGATAGGCAGTCGCTCATGTGAAATACTGGTTTTCAGCTGCATCTTATTAGACTGGCAGCCAACACATATTGGGGAAAGACTAAGCAGATAATGATGGTTGGTACAACTGTAGTGTGGCTATTAACTTACCGCACTTACGCATAAAGCATAATGCGTGCCGTAGGTTAAGATTCCTTCAAAAATGACTTAATTGGTTATGTTCAGACTGATCGATAATCCAGAGGAAGATTACGAGTATTTACTATAAAAATCTAAACTCCATCATGATGATGGTGATATTTAATTCACTTTTATAAAAATAAAGAAATGTTTTAAAAGTAGATGAGTTCCGTGTATCCTATTTGACTACTGTGGAAAGAAAGACCGAAGCAAACTCAGAGGTCACAAGATATTTTTATTTAAAAAAATAATCTTGTTGAATGGGCCCCACTCTTGACCTCGATCACGCCTGATGGAAAGCGATGGATGAGATCTATGATGGAACGAGCGTGCCCAGAAGTTGCCTGTTCACTCTGGCTTTGAAGGCAGACGGGTTAAAAGTAAGACAGAAATGTGAAGGCAACACAGACGCCGGCAGAGAGTCCACTTTGTCTGTACGCATAATAATTATGAAGGAGAAGCGCTGAGTACGACTGGCAGTTTTGTGCGGATGTGACGCATGTTTTCCTCCAACTTGTTATTTTTTTTTGTGTTTGTGTTCTTTTATGAACGTATAATGAACGTATTTTCTTTCTTACGTTCTGGTCCAGATATCAATTAAGTGCAGATACTGCAGTTCGTCTGGTAGTCCGGTAGTAAAAGGGCGATGGTAGGATTAGGTCGTGGAGCTGACAGAACAAGTTTCGAAACTTATTCACTACAGAACATAGGCCTCTCACAGACATACTGAAAAGTCCTCGACGTAATCGATAGCCCATTTCTCATTTGGTATCCCGTAAAAAAAGTAATATCACTCGAACACTCTCGTAGCTTTTCATTATCAAGTGTTACTTCCACTCGAGTTCACAGCTCGCAAACTTCGATATAGAAATAAAAATACGTGTCGCTGCTAAGAGGGTTTTTTTTTTATTGTTACCGGTCAAGTGTGAGTCTTTTGGGAATATTTTTATTATTTCTTGATATTTTTGTAGATGACGGTATATTTATGTATGTATAGCCTTTATGTACCTATATGTTTTTGAGTATAAAATTTCGATGGCTATTAGAGTAGGGGAAGACCAAAGAAACGATGGATAGACTGTGTGAAGTATGGCTAGAAAAGGGGTGACGAAGATCACGACTAATAGAGAAGTATGATATCTGACCTGTGAGCTAGCTAAGCCATTATCTTCATGTGATACGTTGCTACGTGATTGGTTAACTAAATGTCAAGAGACAATCATATAATTTGATACACGTTATAGACTCAACAGGGATTACAAAGCAGAAGTAACTGCCATAGGCATCCCTGTACAGTTACAAGGATCACTCAGGAATCATTGTTTCAGTTTGCGCATTGTTGTCTATCCTGTACAGCATGTGGATTCTGTAAAAATCTCAACGTGAAAACTTGCGTGGAGTGCTCAGTTCATCCCACTGATAATACTAGGGATTTACTAAGCAAACATTTACAATCATAATCGAGATTTTAATAATATTTTTATGCTAATTCTATTAATAATTTTATATAATTTCAAAACGACTATTTAAGTTGTCAAAACATTACTATTTTGTGGAGTTTTAAAATAAAATAGCAGAACAGAAACTTAGAATATATATTTTTTTTCTTAGTCAAGGACTTATATAAGGACCAGTCTTTTATCCAAGATTAAAACCCTACAAAATACAAGTGTTTTGACAATTCAAATACTAGCTTTGAAATTATATAAAATTATCAATAGAATTACCAAGAAAATATTATTAAAATCTCGATTATCATTGTAAATGTATGCTTGGTCAATCCCTAGTATCAGCTGGGATGCCAATGACATCTCACTCCACGCTCACTTTACCTAAGTTTTCACGGCGAGATGGTTACAGAATCACACTGCTGGGTACTCAATGAATTCAGCAAATGATTCTAGCGTCGGTTATAAAAAAAGAAACAGCTGTTTCATAGATAAATGCAATACCTACGCGGTCAAAATGTATTCAACAACTATTTTTTTAATTAAAACCTACGAAAAATTTCAACGCTGTGGGGTTCAGAATCATGTACTGAACTTATGGTAAAAGGTTAAGCGTCGGTTTGATGATTCTGTAGAAATCTCACCGTGATAACTCTAAAAGTAAGCTGTGACTAGTGTCAATCCTTATCATCAGATCGAATGACAGCTCACTTCACCTAACTTCTCACGGTGAGATTCTGACAGAATCGACCGGCTGTATCATAAAGGTAAAAGAGCCTTAAGAAATAAAAACGCAAACTGAAATGGTTTTCTTTTATTTCGTTGCAAGTTACGGTACCCTAAAACACAGGTCGGGGGCACGTCTTCGCTTCACAAAATTACAATTTCACACATTTCACTGATCCTGTTGATATATGAGCTGTATCATTTAAAATATTGGGGTAAACTCCCCAGTTGTCGGCGGTCGTACTTTCTAGATAATGAATGTTAATTAGCATTGTTGATCGGATCGGGTTTCGAGAGTAATTGGGATTTGCCTGTAATAAAAGTCACGAAAGTGTAGGTTTTCTAATAAAAAAGTCTCGTTAAAATAATTGTAGGTAATTCATGACCATGGAAGTACCTAGTCAAGGATTACAATAGACTATCATCATAATCTTGGCTATTTTTGTCTTGGATAGAATTTTAACATTTTAGAAGACAGTAAATTTCATTTACTAGCAATTTCGTTTCGTTTTAATCGGATATTTTTTTATCTGGATATGTAAAAGTAAGTAAGTCAAAGTCAAATCATTTATTTCAAATAGGCACGTCAAAATTTACAAAAAAATAAAATATAAATAAAATTGATGCAAGTCGCCCCTTCCAAAAGGTACTTTCGTATGGAGAAGAATGGGCAAGAAATTCTACCGTTACTCTTTTACATAAAAATGTATTACAATATTTTGTATAAATTAATTATGTGAACACCGAGAACAAAATTACTATATCACATTAGGTAAAAACAATTTAAAATAAAGAAGTGACAGGTAAATTAATCACGTGATAGAAACATGGTGCATATACGTATATTTGGAGATATTGTAAAATTAGATGATAGTCAAATTTAAGCAGCTGACAATCGGTACTCTGACCCTAAATGGTATTCACTTTCCAAGTAAGGTGGCACAAAGACCGACGGCTGTAGACTTCAGAGAATATGAGATTTTTTACACGAAAATTTTCATTATGATATTCTTGATACAGATATTTTAGGGTGTGATATACTTTCTCGACGTGCTTTTGTGATTTTACTTTTACTTTTCCATTTCATTTTCGATATTTGTAGAATTTCATCTCTTTTCGATTTTTTTTTATAAACTAAATGTCAGAAAACTGCTTTTCGCTCATTAATTAACTAGGTTTTGTGACCATTAAATCAAATAAAACTTCGATAGACAGGTATCCACTTTCACATAGTTGGGAAAAGGCTAGGCAGATGATGATGATGAGACAGGTATCCACTTTCTATAAGTTAGTGATGCATCCAACCATCCATTGTGTGACCTTTGTATAAGGTAGAAAGGTTAATTACCCTCCTCCCCATACATTAAGCTAGAAAGCTTGATAAAATTAGGTACAGACTATCAAATTTTCCCAATGAAATTTTAACCTAATTCTTTAGCGATAAAGTTGAAAATCTATATTAAAGTAAATAAAGAAATTTGACAGATAGATAGTAGCTTGATGTGCTGGCTTATGAACACTGTAAATTTGTTCATATAATAGGTATGTATTTCCAAAATTATTTGGATCCTATTAGGATCCGTAATTGGTGCTTTATACTCTCATATACCCAAACCTAAATCTCGTTGTTTGTGCAACTCTTCGATATAGTCAACAAGGCCTATTTAGCATTATACCTGGAGAAAGGCAGGGTACTGTTTAACCCCTGAGAACTGGAAACTCCACCTCTTTCCCGTATGGGTTGTGCCCTACGGCTTGCTGTGAAGTTTCACTCACAGCATAACCGTTCCCTAGCCCCGTAAACAGAACCCTACCACAAGTTGCCGACTTACCGATTCACGTGTGCCTCAAAGTTTCAAACCGGATATTGTAGAGGAGATTGCACAACTCTGTTTAAAAGCCCACCAGGGATTGTTTGAGATATTTTGTTATTTTAAACGCCTCTCAAATATATTGCCATTTTATAGTGGCAATATAAAGTTAGGGCTCGACTTACATAGATTCGATCTCCATGAAATTGTTCAGCGAGGAATATTGGGATTTAGATGTCCATTTTATACTAGAGATATTTTTTTTGTCGTTTTTGGTGTACTTTTTAGTGTGTCTTGAGATTCGGTGTTTATTTTGTCGAGAGCTTTCATTTCTATGTAAAAATTGTTTTTTTTCTTATAAATAATGTTTTATACAGCATGTATCAGAAAGGGGTGGTCATTTTTATGGGTGTCGTACAGATCACCAAACTGAACAATTTTCTCCATGGCACCTACATCGTCAATGCGAAAAGATAATCAGCCGTCCCATACATTTGCATCGTGTACGAAACTTCAATAACTACTGTATCGAAGTTTCGTACACATTACTGATCCTCATCTGCCTAGCCTTTTCTCAACTATGTTGGGGTCAGCTTCCAGTCTAACCGGATGCAGCTAGATACTAGTATTTTACATGGAGCGACTGCCTATCAACCCAGTTACTGGGTAATACGATAGTAATTGGAAAGACTGGTTGTCAGACTTTTGGGCTACTGACGACCCGTAACGACTGTCAAAGATCCACGTATGACAGCCGGGACCAACGGCTTAACATGCTTTGCGAGACACGGAGGGGTCTCGGTATGTAAATATGGTCACTCATCCACAGACCAACCGCGGCAAGCATAACTTAACCTGATCGATCGACCTGCGCGGCTGTTATTATTTAGCCACGGGCCCCCCTGGAAAATAAATGATTGTAATTCTTCTTGTAATTCTGGTTTGAAGATGAAAATGAAAGGATGGAAACTGTTACAAAAACACGGATTTATAATCATAATTATTTTATTAGTAATACTTGAAAACATTAGAATCTGATTATTTGAAAGATATAAAGTTATAAATAGTTTCCTTATTTCAATAGAATATACAGGCAACGAAAAACTTTGTTCAATAACTTAGTGTTTCCTTCTACTTATACTTAGTCGCACGTGTATCTCTTCAAAGTAATCAACAACTAAGTTATTTCTGTCACTTAGAAACTAAAATTATTTTAAGTAATACAAAGAAACTTTTTATTTATGTGAATGTGAAATCTTTGGTACGACTAACTTATGGTACTACATCAAAGCAATAGTTTTATATACAACATTATTTTTAGTATACTGCAAACCTGAATATAGTTTGTTCAGAATAAGTTACTGAATCGTCCAATAATTTTTACACCATGTTATATTTTGTCCCAAAAATATTTAGAAATGGTAACAAGTTGGACACCGAGCGACACTAAGTACATATCGGCAATCATATGCGCACAACACAGGTCACAGCCGGTCGGCCGGTGGTGCGTGTTAGATGGTAACCAACTTTTTGTACGAACAATCAGGTAACATTTACAAGCTTATAACTTCGTGATTTTTCATGATACAGTTTTGAAATTTTGTACATACATTATTTACATAAAAATACTAGACACGTGTTTCGGGTTTTCCATATACTAAAAATAATGTTGTATATTTTTTTATAAATAATAATTACCAATTTAAACAATAAGCAGGCCAATTTCCGTAATTAAAACGTTCAGAAACTAGTCGCAAACTCATCTAAACGACAATCAAATGTGAAAAATGCATAGATTTTTTTACAGATTGCGACTGAAGTCAGAATGTGAATGTTCTTAATATTACCGAGGTTGCCCCTCCGATGTTAAAGATTCTTCACAAAAATCAGTTTTCAACAGAATGAAAATTTGCTGCTACAGACGCCAGCACATCAAGCTACTACAATCTTTCAAATTTCTTTAATAGATTTTCAACTTTATCGCTAAAGCATTAGGTTCAAAATTGATTGGGAAAATTTGACAGTTTCAGGTAGCTTGATGTGCTGGTATCTGTACATCACTAAATATTCATTCCTCATTCCGTCTAACAAATTAAACGTTTTAATTTAAAGCTCACTAATTCTATAAGACAAAACCTTAAGCAACTAAATAATACAGGACGGCAATACATATCACTACTCAACAACTCTGTAGATTGCAAAAGGAAATAAAAATTTAACAAATATCCATTTTTTAGAAGCTTAAATTATTAAAGATAGCTGCGCAGAATAAAATATGAGACTATTATAACAATTTGCTGCCTCACTGAGCTTCACTGATATTACGTGGCGCAACGCGGCTGCATCTAAACCTGCACCTAATATGTACGTATGTACTAACCACCGCTGTTTATAACTGTACAATGGCCCTTACAACTACTCTTTTGGCTTCCGCATCATTGTACTGTCGCTAACAGAAGCGCCGAATACATTTCCCATTTTAAGGGCGGTTATAGATATAAGCGTTTCAAGCTCGGCTTTGCATCGCGTTTACAATTGCGTGACATTTCGTGCCTTAAAAAACTGGTCGAGCGTATGCATGTGTATACGTTGGCATGAACCAGTGGTTCTGCTTATATGAGTGAAGTTTGTAGTAAATTAGCGACCCGCCCCGGCTTCGCACGGGTGCAATGAAGAAACACTGATAATTTTAGAGCCATTATTTCTCATAAAAAGTATAGGATAAAAAATGGTTATTGTGGGTTATCCCTAAGAGATAGACATATACCATTGCAGACTTTTTTGTAGACCTTTTTAAGGTGTACAATACTGTAGTACATTATTTTGATCTATCTCGACGGGTTCAGCCAGCGTTTACAATGTAAGCGCAAAAAAATGTGTTTATTTACGACATTACATTAGAAACCTCTAAAATTATCAGTGTTTCTCTACTATATTATGCATGTATTATACATATAAACCTTCCTCTTGAATCACTCTATCTATTAAAAAAAACCGCATCAAAATCCGTTATGGAGTTTTAAAGATCTAAGCATATATATGGACAGACAGACAGACTTTTCTTAATACTATGCGACATTAAGCGACTTTGTTTTATACTATGTAGTGATAGTGAAGCGCGCGTATACGAGCAAAAACGAGCTTTTACGCGCAAAAACGCAGAAAAATATCAGTATGCACTGCAGAGCGACTACAGAGTTGCTTCATAGAACCGTGATTTAAAGTCTCAAACAATTTGAGAGTCGACGTATCCTAACGCTCTAATTCTGCTGAAACCGCCATCTGGGGCCATCGTTACTCTAATGTGTGTGATGACACCCGAATCACAGTCGAACCAGTGCTCATTATGGGCTGATAGCTGTAATTGAAAATGGAGGCTTTAATAAATTGGATTTTGTAACTCAGCGACGGTTCCCGTTTTATTTACCCTTGCTAATGAAGAGTAATGTCCGGGAAATGGTGCCGCAGAGATTGAAGGGTTAGAATTGGAATGTAATTTTGAATTAGATGAAGGAATATATTAGAATAAAAACCATATCTATAAACTTATAAGTACGGATAGAATTGAAAAATTATTTTTAAATTTGAAAACGGAGTTTATATATAAAAAAAAAGAAACCAAAAATGAACGAATAACAAAAAAAAAAGAGTTTTTAATAGGAAGACCAAAGAAGTTTTATGGTACATTATTGGGGATAAATCAACAAAATAAATCCTAACAGTAAAATAATCATAATCATAACAATTCCTTACCTTGCTAGGCTTCAGAATATTACTCCAATTGCCATCTGTCTCCGGGTACCAATCCCGCCCCAAGTACGCCCCCTCAATCTTGATGGAGTCAGGATAATTGCCTTTAAAGTGGTTGGTGTCCACACAAATTTGCTTAATGTTCCCCGGGAAGCCCAATTTGAAGACGGCCCATTCTTGACCTTTGTGAAATAAAATTACTGTTAGACGATTCCAGTGATTTTGAACTGATTAATAATAAATGATATAAATGCTAGTAGGTACATGTTGTTTCCAGAAGAGCTAAAATTTAATCAACAATTTACAGTTTGCTTTGAATTATTATTATTTTTTTATTTTCTTTATTTAGGCAACCAACAGCAATGAAAGCAGCAATGTATAAGAAATGTGCGGTCAAATTTCAATATAAACTGACTTCTCATTGTACGAAAAACCTATACATTGCGAGATCAGCTAAAACTGGAAATGTATGGCTTGATATGTCGCCGTGTGCACTACCAATAATCAAAACAAACAACTTCCTCTCTGGGACCAATATCGTAATCGCGAAAAAATTATCAACTATCCCATAAATTTCAATACCTGCTCGATGCAAATGTATGGGACGACAGATTATTTTTTCTCAATAACGATGTTGGTACCATATAGAAAGTTGTTCAGTTTGATGGTCTTTTTCACACCCTTAAATTTAACCATACTTTTCCGATACACACTGTATAAGTATTTCAAACGACTATTTTCTGGAATTCACAAATTGGCACAAATTGTATTTACAAACCGTTAGTTCAAATTCTGTGAACTTGTTTGGATACTAAATTATAAATGATTTTGTATTTACCTGTGCATTTCATTGTTCCGTCGTCGTTGGCTTCAATAACGTTAGGTCTGTCCATTCTCCTGGCTGTTTCCCACCCGTCGGACATACATTTGCCCTTTGAAGGCTTAATTACGTTCTTGGGGTGACCGTAATGGGCATTTGAAAAACCTATGAACAAGGTTAATTTGATGATTAATTTATACACCCTTTTAATTTTTTCATGTGAAATGTAAACGAAATAATCTGCCTATGCCTTTTCCCAACTATGTTGGGGTCGGCTTCCAGTCTAACTGAATGCAGCTGGGTACCAGTACATTAAATGGAGCGACTGCCTATCTGACCTCCACAACCCGGTTACTGGATAATTACTATATCCCTTGGTAAGACTGGCTGTCAGACTTTCGGGTTTCTGACGACCCTTAATGACTGTCAAAGATCCACAAATGACAGCCGGTTATTTAAGGTGGTCACCCATCCACAAACCAACTGCGGCAAACGTAGCTTAACGTGCGTCTGATATTGCTTAGCCACAAGGATTTCGTAACAGTTTTAGTATAAGAGTTGTGTAGAAAAAAAAAAGGGTTCACACGAAACTCAATGCTCGACGTCGTGTGCGTATCGCCACTGCATGTGTACCTATATGACTTGAGGGATACAATACGTGTTTATAAGGGCTAAATATTATTATCTTTACCTTGGCAAGCGGCACCATTCAGCAAAGACACTAGGTCTATAATTTGATTTCTCGGAGGTAGGTCTGGTCTTGCCTCGCCGAATACCCTCAGGCGTGCAATGCCTCCATCCGGGAATATGTTCACACGAATATGAGTAAAGGCGTCGTCACTCAGGACCTGAAATAAAAATATGTTGTGTGTAGTTTCGTGTTTTAATTTCTACGAGTTTATTCCTGGGTTTTTAAATTTCACTCTAGTGTGCCATTCATTAGACATAGAGGTGAGAATGTCGCGAATTTGTTTCAAACTTTCTATTTGAAATTATGGCGTTGTTTTTGGGTTTTTGAACTTTATTTTTGTGGAGTTACACCAAGTTTTTGTAGGTTATTATGCTCATTAAGAAAGTCCAAGATTTTTTTTTAAGATTATGATAGTATTTATTTATTCATAACAGACTTAAAATTATAATAATAATATGTAGAAGTATATAAAAAGGAGGGCAAATAATCAAAGGGCATTAAAAAATTCGTCCGATCGCTGTCAATAGGAAACGTGCCCAAAAGGCTGGCAGCATTACCACATTGTATGGCAATGCTGATTCTTTGGCCAAAAAATAGGCCAGCCCTCTGGTCACGTGAAGAGTCGACCATCCGCATATACATCCGCATACCGCATATACTATCCTAGATTATGGTATTTTTAATTAAATTATTCTTTTATAAGAGTTTAGCAGTTCCGCTTTTTAATAAGAGACGCTAGTTGTTATTTCGAATTTTAATAATTTTGAAATTAAATCGAGATCCATGTTGTTCCTTATTTTATATCAACACAATCTTTTACGAATCTTGCAACTGGGTGATGAGTTTTCAACGTCCAATCGGATTTATTTTAAAAGTTTTTGCACTACAGACACAAGCTCCATCCGTCTTATTTTCTGAAACCCAATTTAGACGAAGTGCGATTTCGGGAAAGTTGCAATTTGAAAGCAATGCAATATTTATTGGGGATTTATATAAATTGGTATTTGGTCTGAAAAAGTCAATCATATTTTCCGTGCCATTTATGGTACCTAAACAAATCCCGCGTGCAATTTACGCTGTAACCGTACGGGATTGTGTACATCTTTTTTATCATTGGGGGATAGCCATTCCCAAAACCCCAAACTAATGATAAATATTCCGCTAAGTATATATATTTTTTTTACAAAAAACGTTGGCCCACACTAGGAATTTCTCCTGTATTGTGGGTGCGTTTACAAACATTTAAACTCACTTGTAGGTCATACAAATATATGTTCCGTGCGGGAATCGAACCCGTGTTACGCAGCGCAGCAGTCAATCGCTCAACCACTGCGCCAACCATGCCGTAAAAAAAAAGAATTGTGAAATGACAACAATGCCTCATCTGCACTTGTCTAATGTTACGCTTTGGCTTCTAGAGATTGGTAACAAAACATGGAGAAGTAAGAAAACAAGCGGGTATGATACCAACAACTCCGAAAGATAGGACAAATATCATCTTGAGAAAATTACCTTCTGGAAATTGAGCCTGGTTTCCTCGTAGCCAGGCCGTAGGGCTGTAACGGGCACTAACTCATCCCATTTGTCAGACTGAAGTCGTTCGATATGTTTTAAGTCGAATTTGTTACATGCCGAGCCCATTTTGGAAAGTCTTGTTGGAATTGATTCTTCTTCTGTAACAATAAAAACATTTTCTTTGTAGTTACAATAGGTACTACGTCTGTTTTTTAATGGGCCGATTGTATTCTTTTTTACCATATTTATTTTTTCTTAAAGCCATAAACATTAACATCAATTACATAACATAACATCGCGCCCATACTTCTCCAAAGGTTAGGTGAGGTATCTCTAGTACAGACGCCAGCACATCAAGCTACCCAAAACTGTCAAATTTTCCCAATCAACTTTGAACCTTATTCTTTAGCGATAAAATTGAAAATCTATTAAATAAATTTGACAAATTGTGGTAGTTTGATATGCTGCCGTTTGTACATTCTTATATCTCCAGTTGTTTTTAAGACCCATGTAATAGAGGCCGTGATGGCTACTGCCATTAACCGGGCATGAATCCAGATCTTTAGATGGATTTGTCTGGAAAACCCAAGAACATTTTGCCCAACCTGAGAATCAAACCCAGGACGTCATGCTCAGCAATAATACTTGCAACTACTAGACCAGTACACCGTGTAGAATAAAATATTAACTAATTGAATAGGTTTTCCTATTATAATTGCCGCCTTAGTAGGAGGTATCCATAGTCTAATAAGCGCGACATTTTACGGCATAGTCCTTGGCAAGGCTACTAATACAGCCCCGCGGGTATCATAAGAAACGCCTCAACATTATAGTAGGTACGCAAATGAGCAGTAAACTGCAAAAAACTTTTCGTCTCTAAGGATAGTAGACACTGCGTTCCAGTAAAAGTATAAGCCAGTATGGTGATGACAGAATTTCTCGCACATTTTTACCAATAAGCGTACTAAGGGACTGTTTCGAGGATTCTAGATAGGCTTTTTTTACCCCGTACATTATTTTTTTATGAAAATAATGCCAAACAAGTTAATTAAAAATCTGGGGCAGATGAAACGGGCCATGAACTTGATGACTGCTTAGAAAAAAGAAGTGGACAAAACACGCAATCGTAAGAGGTCATTAGGTGGACATTTTGGGCATGATTCATCTAAACTCTGATTTTTAATTTCATGATCATCTGCCTAGCCTTTTCCCAACTATGTTTGGGTCGGCTTCCAGTCTAACCGGATGCAGCTGAATACCAGTATCTTACATGGAGCGACTGCCTATCTGACCTCCACAACCCAGTTACTGGGTAATACGAGACCCCTAGGTAAGACTGGTTGTCAGACTTTCGGACTTCTGACTACCCGTAAAGACTGTCAAAGATCTACGAATGAGAGCCGGGACCAACGGCTTAACGTGCTTTCCGAGGTACGGAGGGGTTTCCGTATGTAAAGATGTTCACCCATCCAAAGACCAACCGCGGCAATCGTAGCTTAACCTGATCAATCGACCTGTGCGGCTGTTATTATTTAGCCACAATCTAAACTCTGATTTTTTATTTGCTAGACCAAAATAACAGCTGCGATCATAACAATAGGAATGTCATGTTGACAAAAAACGTCGATCTCAGCTGTCATTTTAATCTAGCAAATTAAAAATTTGAGTTTATTACTTAATTTTTAAAATCACTCTTAGATCACTTTTAGCGATAAGACCGCCTATTGTGTCACGCTTTGTAAAATTTCAATATCAATGTCTGTAATTTAAATGGTGTACATAACAAAGAGTATTCTATTCTATTCTATTTTGTTTTTTTTTTTAACTCGAAACTATTTTTGGTCTCCATTGACTGTATGTCTTTCAAACTCTCTCTTTGAGAATTATTGCGTTCTTAAATGATGTCTTCATTCAAAATAAATAAAAAAAAAAAACATTTCTCGCTATATACACGATTTTCTTATTTGTAATTTCTAGGTATGATAATATAACTTAGATAAATTTAATTACATTTTTTGTTAGTTTGGTTGATTTTTTCTATGACTTCTTCTGCAAAAAACCCAGTTTGAGTGAAGGCCCCCGCCAAATATGTCTTCATTTAAGAACGCAATAATTCTCAAAGACATAACAACAAAGTTTTTGGGAACACTTCATAAACTAGAAATAGTATCCCAAGTTCACTATGATTGATTAGGTCCCAGGGATAAAGAGCCTCAGTTTCCAAGACCTTTCTTTGGCCAAAATAACGAGTGTCCGGTAAATAACATTGGCAAATTGCCAGGACACGCCTCATTGGGCTAGAACTAAGTGCTTTGCTGGTACTAGTTATGTAGGTACTATCGACAAAAGGTATGAGTATACAGGCTAGCTTGTAAGTAAGTACTTTTAATTCGTGTTGTGTGAGTGCTGGGTAGTCAGGCTTTTGACATCACACTTCTGAGAGTTTTAAAAATTGTGTCGCTTTAATGACAAACGTAGAAAGAAAATATTGAGAGGACACTGGCATAGCTTAGAATCGAAATCATGACATGTGTAATCCACCAACCTACCTTGGGTTGGATAACGTCCCAATCCCTCTAACAGGCCTGAATTCCAGCGGTTGGAACATTATAGATTTATATATATGAAGGAAAGCAACAATATTAGCTTATAATGTTCCCATGGCTGTGAGTTGGCTATGATAATGGGCAACTCACACTGCAACCCACCCGCACTGTGCTCGCGTGATAGATTTATCACGTGAGCACAGTGCGGGTTGTAGGAAAGTAAACACAATTAATGTTAGCAGCGTTATGAATGTAAGGTATTCATATATTTTTTGCTGGTATACCTAAATCTTTTGTTCACTGTACTTGCGGCCAATGAAACACGTGGAGGTTTTTGTAAAAAGAGGATTTACTGATGGCAATCAGTTTTGGGGAGGAACCTCACAATGTTACGTTTAATGTAATATTGTCGTGAATGTAATTTTGTCGCGGGCTTTTACGGATTTAGGTTTTTGATTAGTTCTAGACTATATGAATGGTATCTATTTTTCTGTAGAATTGAGGAAATAGGACCGTATACCGTGGAGTTTCATGCCGGCTCTTCTCCATAGGAAACGACCAATTCGAACCATGCACCTAGCTTCTGACGTTTCTTATGTGCCCATGTAGGTTTATGTAAAATAATTTTTTTTTTTTTTTTGAGGAACATTTGGCCTTAGATATTATGTTGAAATATTTTTTCCCACTTTTTATTGTAACTCAATAAATCGATAAAAGGATAATATATCGATACTGGAAATATGAAATAATGTAAGGGACATTTTGTCGAAAATGAGTTATAAATTAAAACTATAGGCCTTATTCATTTTTTGCAATTTTAGCTTCAAAGAATGAATAAATCTAAGAAACTTTGTCCTAGACACTTTTTGCATAAAACATATAGTTAAAAATTATAGTCAGTTTTGTAAGAAAAATATATTATTTTTGCTCTCCTGAAAACCTTAGTTTTGTCCCTTACGTTATTTCATATTTCCAGTATCGATATATCATATGAGTTTTACCACAAATATACTTTTATGTGATTTTCCTTTGAGAATATTTCTAAGTGGTTTTCCCCATGGACCTCAAAGGATCTGTTTATTGTAGCGCAAAAGTTATTAAAACATTGGCTCGATTATCTATTTTTTTAGACTGCTGGGCGTGAGGTCACAGGAACTTGTGCAAAGTGTTATTGGTTTTTTTTTTTGACGAATTTCTCAATACTCGTAGTAACCCGGACTCTGGCTCGGTTGACGACAATTGGCTCATACCTGTTTTATGGGATTTCAACATGACTGTATGTTTCCTTTCAGGAACAGAGGCGTGATGTTAGATCAATCAATCAATCAACTCAGCCTATCGCAGTCCACTGCTGGACATAGGCCTCTCCCAGACTGCGCCACAACACCCTGTCCTCCGCCTTCCGCATCCAGTCCACCCCAGCCACCTTCTTTAGGTCGTCCGTCCATCTAGCTGGGGGGCGTCCCACACTACGCTTGCCGATACGCGGTCTCCACTCCAGGACTCGTCTGCTCCACCGGCCATCGGCCCTTCGACAGACATGGCCAGCCCACTGCCACTTCAGATGTTAGATAATCAGCCAATAATGTCGCCACTGCTGGGACACAGGCCTCCTCTCTTTTTGAGAGGTAGTGGCATAATCCACCACGCGTGCCCAGTGCGGGTTGTTAGATGTCACATCTCTTCGAAATTTTGATTCTAGGAAATACCAGTTACCTCGCGATGTTTTCTTTCACGGTTTTGAGAGCAGCGTGATGTTATGTTAAAAAACGATGTGTATGTGTGTGATGTATGTGTGGCGTGATGTGTGTGTGTGTGTGTGTGTGTGATGTGTGTGTGTGTGATGTACGCGTGTGTGTGATGTGTGTGTGGTGTGATAAGTGTCTGGTGTGATTTTATTTTAAAAGACTCACCTTCAGGCGTCAAGCGGGCTGCTTGTATCGAATACTTTGGTGCATAGTTTCCCGTGAAAAATGCTGTGTCGACCAATAAACCTGAAACAAAATATCAAGTTAATATGAAACCGAATTTCGCCTATTGCAGTTCATTGGTGAAGGAACAGACTGTCTATCTCTTTCACGCCTGTTGTATCCGTTACTCTATCTGACTCTCTTATGTAATCTGTATAGTCAAAAGTGTGTAGACTCTAAAAATTGATAAAAATTACATTGCCCAATAGCTAGTAAGGTTCCTTCCTTATCAATCAAATTATGTTTTATAGGCCAGTGTTTATTATAGCCCTCTGACAGCAGAAACCGAATAGCAGTCTTATTGCCAAGAATGTAAAGATCATTGTGATTTTGACATACTTGACAATGGTAGCAACCCAATAGCAACCTTATTACTACGGCAATAAAGATCACTGTAACTTTGACAGCGATGCAAAATCAGAGGTGATATAATTGTTATCTTGAAACAAACACCTCCATTTACTCGATTAAGGGCTATTTTTTTAACAACGCCGGATAATTTAATCGGAGGAATAATTTTGAATTTTTGACAGTTCTTCCACACAAAATCTGTCAGACGTCAATTTTATTCCACGAATAAAAATTATCTGTCGATTGAAAAATCAGCCCTTATATATTTTATTTATTTTGGCTTTTTGAAGTAACCAAATCATACTGGATTTTGCTTGCGGTTTTCGGATTTTAAATATCATTTCTTAATCAAATACATCATGATCTATCCGCGTGCCAAAATTAATTCAAATGCTTTCAGCTGATTAAATTCACAAACGTCTTAGAAAATCTAATATCCATATGGATACTAGAGTTATATAATAGGGTATATATTTAGATAAAATATATTTAATAATAATATTTAGATAATATATAAGTTAACAGACGTAAAATAATATGAATACATGTATAAAAAAAAAGAGAGAAAAGAATCATGAGGCATCAAAAACACACACATCATTCTTATTGTTGACATCTCTGTCAACAATTGCCCAAAAGGCTAACAGCGTTGCCGCGTTGTGTGGTGATACTGATTTTTCGGCCGAAAAATGTATTACATTAGACATATTTATTACTATTGGGATAGAATATTATATGTTCTTACTCACGTCATAGTGTACTTGAGTGCGAAATTTTATCAAAAACTGTTCCACCGTTAAGGCATGAAAAGGAAACAGACTTACTTTCGCATTTATATTATAAACCTAACCTTGTCTTTGCCCGCGACATAAACCGCGTAGAGGTCAAAAATCATCCCACGGAAACGTGCTACTGAGATAAAAAGTATCCTAAGTCCTAATTCAGGTCATGGACTGTCTGTGTGCCAGATTTCATCCAAATCCGATTAGCCGTTTTTGCGTGAAAGCGTAACAAACTTCCTTTTGCATTTATAAGTTAGGATATTAAAATGGATACGTACCACGAATAACACACTTGGTCGCCAATTTCAAGATACACCAGTCATGACCGGCGATCCGTTTCCTGCGGGTCTCCCACCCGTCCATCCACTTGCCGTACTCGGTGTACTTATTCTCGATGAATATCGGTTCGGAGTCGGCTATCATATTCTCGCATGTTGCGAAGAAGTCGTCTGTTGCGAAGACTACTTCTCCACCAGCCTGTGTGACGATTTATTTTGGTTAGCAATTTATTGGTATAAATGAAAGTAATTGAAAAAAAATTGGTTTTGATTTTTGTGAATTTGGATAATATAGAGGGGGCGCAGGTCATTAGCTGTTCGATGTAACATGCTGGTTCGAAGATTTGCACGTTTTACAAATCAAGTTAAAGTCACTTTTTTCAAAGCTTTCTGTCAATCACTCTACACGTGCAGTCTTTGGACCCGCTTTACGCAGGGGACATACAGCGATCTGCGTGTCCAATATAATAACGCGTTTAGGATACTGTTGGGGCTGTCGTGGCGTTATAGTGCGTCCACTATGTTTGCGGAGGCGCGCACAGACAATTTTTACGCCATTATAAGAAAAAGGACCGCCTCCATAGCCGGCCGGCTACGCGCCGCCACCAATAGTCTCCTGAGCGTGTTCTCAGATAGGTGGGACTCCACTCTGCTGCGCCACTGAGTGAGGATCCATACCAATTGATATTCTGTTCTATTATCTCTTCCTTATTACTAAGACTGGTCATTAAGTTATTTTGTTGCTACTAACACTATGGACTTACGTCTGAAATAAAGAATTTGAATTTGAATACTGTAAGGCTCTGGACGATCTTCTCCATCACTTACTTTGATAACTTTGAGTAATTTTTCACTACCTTTGTAATTTTATATTATTTATCTACTTTCATTATATCGATACAGAACTATGGCATAAGTTACATAAAGCTTTGTTTTGTGAAGTTTCATGTATAGCAATTTTATAAAAGTGTATTCTTGGAGTACCTTATTCCCTCATTATATACGTGTTTTTTTACCGATTACATGCAGAATGATCGAAATTTTAGTCATACTGAATCGAATGCAATCACGAATTACTTTTTAATCAAAACTGAAAGTTACTTGACAAGTTTTTCGATGAAGTTAACTCACACATCCAGTCTATTCTGTTAGATCTCACCGTGAAAACAGAAATGAAGTGAACTTGAAGATAGCTGTCCTTCTACTTGATGCTAAGGATTGACACTATTGGTAGCTCACTTCACGGTGTGATTTTTACAGAACAGATCCGCAGATTTTGACGAAAGAAAATTAGTTATGTAATAATTATAAAAATTAATGTATACAAAACATTGTAAAACATTTTAAAAGAGTAACGGTGGAGTTTCTTGCTCATTCTTCTTTATACAAAACTAGCACTTGGAAGGGGCAACTAGAATCAATTCTATTATTTTGAAAATTTTGACGTTCAAACTGCTTTTTATGTGCCTATTTGAAACAAATGATTTGACTTTGACTTGTGAGTAAAATTTTACTGAAAGGGTCAATCAATTTTTGTATTAAAATATCTTGCTAGGTGATAAATTCCATATAAGCTTACAAATTAAATAATAAACACAGAAATAATAAAGTACACACTAAAGGTTGGCTGGTTGGTTGGTTCTTAAGTCCACTATTATGTTTTTAATCTACGTCTTTGTATTAATTACGGATAAATAAACAATTATTATTATCATTTATTATTAGTACAAGAAGAACTCACCCCAATACTCCCAAACTCGCTTAGCTCAGCGAACGCCGGTATGATAGTCTCGATCATTTTGACTGTTATCACAGAAGCTAACGAGTTACTTAACTCAAGCTCAAACACACACTGATAACGAACTGTCTGGAACCCCGTTATATATAGTCTTTGTATATAAATAAACAGTGCCTATCTATATGTATTTATTTATAAATATAACTACGTTTCTATAAATATAGCTAGTTTTTTCCTCGCTTCACGCACAAGAGGACTAAAAAAGTGAATGAATTTAGATTGTCTTGTTCCAAAAATAGAATTGTTCAACTAGGTTGACTGAACAATATGATAAAGCCATTTACTTTTTAGTAAAAATAACGGGATTAAGAGTAATCAGCAAAACTAATCAGCCTGCAATATTCACTATATCGGGACACAGGTCTCCTCACTGTGAGAGGCAGTTACCGTAATTCATCACGTGGACCCAGCGTGGGTTGGTGGATGTCACAAATGTCTTCGATTTTTTTATTTGGTTTTTGGTAAGGGTGATTGCAATGGAAGAAGTGGAGAAAGGATGTTGCTCAGGGAAGGCTAAAAAAAAGTTCCCACTAGTATCCTCAGAACTTAGACCACAGTAAAGCCGACAACGGTTAACACGTTCAACGCCATGGAATAAAATGATACATTTCCATTCAGGCCATGTCGGACAATGTTGGGCGACACCAGTATGTTCCGTTCGGGCCGTGGGGGACAATGTTGTCCGAAAGTCAGACCTATGTCTAAACGTCTCTTCTGAGCCGTCAGTCAAGAATACAAGGCGATATTGTACGCAGCATGACCTGCGCGACCTCCTAGAACAGTGTAATTACATCAGCACTATAAAAAAATATATAATAATATGTTAGAAAGTTATGTTTGTTTTTCTGATAATGTTCTAGCATTAATAAAACAAAAAGTCGATTTTTGTCAATTTGAAATGTTTTGTGTGGCTTATAGGGAAAGTTAAGTGTCGCCCAGCAATGTCCGACATGGCGTTGAAGGCCGCATTATAATCGTAGGGAAATGTTTTAAGATTGCTAGTCTTATATTGTTCGTTATCAGTGGACTCTCTGTTTATTGCTAGACTCGTGTTACTCATAATGTCATTGCGTGTATGCACCGCGTTTGCATTAGCAATCGTGATGACTAGGTTCATTGATAACCATGGAACTGATAACCTTTATCTAGTAATGGCGTTGGTTGGTGGGTATTCAACAAATTATAGTCAATTCGTCATCTTTTGTTAACCCAAACCGTTAACAATAAATGTAAACATACAATGTATGTAGGTGCATACATATATACATAAACTTAAACCTTCATCCTTGGGGAAGAACTGCAGAACGTCACCTACTACGATCCTTACATTAATAGTGTAGATACCATCAGTATTTATTAAACAAATTGACACTGAACATCCCTTTGCCGTGACACAGACATTTTATACAACTGTCAAAGTTTGACAGTTGTGATTTGAATTAACGGAGAACTTTAATTGGTAGTAATTTTGCTTAACAATCAATTTCATCAACTTGGACTGATAGAAGGTTACAAAAATAATATTGTAGAAGGGTACAAAATAAACAATTTCTGAAAAAAACTTTCATAAAGTTACGAATGAAATATCGTAAATCCCATAGTGGTTCAGCACTAACCTTGACATAAAGGTACGATAAATCATAATAAAAATAATGGATTCAGTTCATTCCAGTATTTTATTATTGTAAACAATTATTACCATCAATTTGAAAGTTTTTTTATGTGCTAGCTTACTAAGTTCTTTCTCGGCGGTTTTTATTCTTTGCGTTGTAAAACCTCACTATTATATTGAGTCCTTTTTTGTTTAGTTTTTTGTAGTTCTCGGTTACATTATCCCAAATTGAATGGAACGAATGATAACTCGACGGTTGACAGGGGAGAATAATAATAATAATAATAATAATAATCGACAACTTTCACACAACGCCATCTAGTCCCAAACTAAGCAGAGCTTGTGCTATGAGTACTAGACAACTGATAAACATACATATATATTTCTAAATACATACATATTATAGATAAATTACACCCAGACAAAGAACAAATGATCGTGCTCATCACACAAACATTTGTCCTAGGTGGGAATCGAACCCACGACCTTGAGCATAGCAGTCAGGGCCACTGACCACTAGACCAACAGGCCTGTCCTGGCCTGGAAGAAGAAAACACGTCGCAACCGGGGACAAGGGCAGGAAGACGACGATGATGACGGTTACATTATTCCAAAATCACAAGATGTTTCTGTTAACCTCAAGTAGTACTGATTTCATCAGAGATACTCGTACCTATTAACTGAGCTAAGTTTATAATTGTTCTGATTCGAAAAAGTAACACTAAAGGTAAAACTTCTAGGTTCTGAGTTCTTTAATTTCATTATATTTTTAATCTGAACCGATCCCTAGAGTAGAGAGTCATTTCCAATGTACCAAATACATCTGTTGTTTCTCTTTTTATGCACTGACCGATAAACATATTTTGTTATATAAAAACATTATCCAACAACTGCTGCACTCCGAAACAGCTGGAAAATTCTACTTTTTTCATCCTCCAGCGAGTTTCATAAAAAAAAAACCTTAATTCAATAAAACCAGAAAAGAGTCTTTTGTTACGCTAACCGCAGCAAGGTTGACAAAAAACTTCACAATAATCTTTAACAAAAGATTACGCGGTGCAATTCAAACATAATGACAAAGAAAAAGTAAAATGTCTGTGGAAAAGATCACTGGACAGAAATAGACAAAGACTATATTTTCAGCACTCGATTTCATGAAGGTATCAAGAATGTCCTGTGATCCTATCTATACAACATGTCCCAGAATTAACGCACAACCTCTGTACTGATCATTATGAACAACTTTTAATATGGGACCAAACCCGAAATTTTGAAAAAAATTGCGAAAAAAAATCAGCTGTTCCCTACATATGTATGTATGTATGTTCGTATACCTCGTCAAAATGTAGGGATTTTTTTTCGCGATTTCTGTTTTGGTCCCATAGTAAAAGTTGTTCATAATAATGAGTACAATGACCCCTTATGAGGTCGTGCGTTATTTAAGTTACAACTTGAACTTAATTAATAATAGTACAATAAAAATAAATAATAGTACAATAAAAATAAATAATAGTGAACAATAGTAGTATGAGTAACAGTAGTTGGAGCTAAGTAATAACAGCCGCACAGGTCGATCGATCAGGTTAAGCAGCGCTTGCCGCGGTTGGTCTGTACCTAGATGGGTGAACATCTATACATTCCAAGACCCCTCCTTGCCTCGGAAAGTACGTTAAGCTGTTTGTCCCGGCTGTCATTCGTGGATCTTTGACAGTCGTTATAGACTTCGTCTTCAGGAGCCCGAAAGTCTGACAACCAGTCTTACCAAGGGGTATCGTATTACCTCCACAACCCAGTCACTGGGTTGTGGAGTTCAGATAGGCAGTCGCTCTATATACAATACTGGTATTCAGCTGTATTCAGTTAGAATGGAAGCCGACTCCAAAATAGTTGCTACCTGCTTCATCTTTCTGACTGACCGACGCGACACGTTGACAATTGAAAAGTGCCTGTAATTGGTTTATTATAAATAAATGCTGTAAGTTTGAGTTTGACTTGGGAAAAGGTTAAGTAGATGATGTGATTTAATGAATAACAGTGAAAGTTAATAACGTATTTTTTTTTTCTGATTGATGATGTAAAGGCATTATATATTACCCTTGCCATAATATATAATGCCTTTACATCATCAATTTATTATTATATTTTGTTTTTTATATAATATTTCGCAGTAGAAGCCCGGAGTCTGAATAAGTGCCCGGTTGACAACAATAGCCTGTCCGTATTACGTTGGACTGGCGTGAATTGGGTATATACTACGTACACGGCTGACTTTTTTACCATTTGCACAAAAACAGGGTATAAAAGGTGAACGGAATCTCTTTTTTTTACATGCAATCCTTTGATGTAAGGTGCCTGTAAGCTAAATTTTTATATTATTTATAGATTCGTTTTTTTTTTTCTTTTTTAGTATGAAACGTTTACTTCAAAATAGTAATAATAGTATTTATTGACAGGTTAATTTTAATTTTGGATTAAAAAAAAAATTTATTCAATAAATGGCTCGGTGGTATAAACCTGATCTAAAGAAAAACCTTGTTATGTAATAAGTAAAAAAAAAGTACAATGTCTAGTCTATACTTAAAACATGTGAAGGTCTTTAGACCATTGAAGCTTATTCCAAATGTGATTTATATTATTTTCATTTTATTTAAATGATGACTATACTCGTACTAGTCTCATAATCTCACGCCATTAAACGTATCATAAAACTCAGTTGATTTAGAAGATCTGCTTCTTTGCAAGTTTTATGTTTTTAATTTCAGCCTTAACATTTTTATAATCGCCATACTGACTTTCATTAAATCCACAGTAGGTCATTAATGTAGCTTGCATATTATAATGTTAGATGAAGACTTCATAGAATGATCTTCGCAGAATATTGTTACGTTAAGGTAGAATAAAAAAGAAAGGCAAATAATTAGCCTCGTCCCCTATTACTTGGGACTTAACAAAACCTGAGACTAGAGGTGCCGATGCATTCCACCAGTTTCTATGACAAATCTTTTACTGTTCAAGCTGTACGGTTATGGAATGACTTGCCCGTGTCGAGAAGGCGTACTCAATCTTTGTCCACTTTTACAATTATGATAAAAAAGCACGGAAGTGCTAAAAAGAAAAAAAAAAAGAAAGCTAAAAGAAAGAGCGCTAAAAGAAAAGAAAAAAAAGAACAAAAAAAGAAAAAAAAGAAGAAAAAAACAAAGAAAAAAGAAAAGAGAAAAGAAAAAAAAAGAAAGAAAAAAGAAAAATAAAAATAAATTATGATGTTTAAAAAGAGAGGAATCTCTCTTTAAACATCATCATTATATTTCTTTGCTCCTGTTTCATATTTATTATTGTTTATAAATTTATTTGGATTAGTATAATATACTTTATGTATGTATTTATTGTATTATGTAAATGGTACACCACAGATTACCTACAGTATTTGTCTATACTTCCCTTTTTTAATCCATCCAAAGGTTGTCTTTAAAAGATCGCTCTTAGCGATAACACCGCCCATTATGTCACCCTTTGTAAAATTTCTATATTTATATCTGTAATTTATATGGTGTAAATAATAAAGAGTATTCTATTCTATTCTTAAATAATATAACTGGCAGAATGTGAACCAACTACACCGGGTACACCGCTGTGTCTTCGGGGGAACAAGGCGTGATATTATGTTATGTAAGAAAAGAAAGGAAGTAAAACATTAAATGTATTTTTTGACACAGCTGGGTCGCATTATAGAGACAAAGAAACATTATAACACAACGTTTAGATCCAATTACGTACCTAGTGGGGTCACGTACTCTGACGGTATTATTCTCAAAATAGATGAATTCACAAGACCAACTATAAGACGCGGCAGACTCCGTAGATGGCGGGACGAGCTAGAGAAAACAATCGACCAGTGGTCCCCTTCACCCTCGATCGAAGGACCTAGAAGTCCAACAGTGGGTCCTTTGCCCAACAGTGGGGTGATGCAGGTTAACAGTAACTATATGTTTACATTTTAATTTTGGGTAATCTTAAACAGTGGATGTCATAATCACCGAATCTTCAATATATTTCAGAAGTATATTTTGATAACCTTATTTAGGCCTTAGTTTTAAAAAATCTCATGCGATTTGAATAAGTGACTATCGCCAGAAAATGTTGCGTTCAAATTCTATAGATCGCACAATCATTAAGTGAACTCCCACTTTTTCATATAAAAAAAAAATAATGCGTATAAAAAGAGATAAAATCTAATAATTAGGCATTATACTTATACTTAGTACGCAGTAGAGTCACCTTACATTGAATACTAAAATCACTCATCTCTAGATTGACTATGATATTTAGGTGACAGGTCACCTACAATCGGTTTGAAACCGGTTTTAGCCACGCGTGCGAAGTCACTGGGTCGCGTTTCAGTGATAACGGGGACTAGGGCAGACATTTATGCTGTTATGTTGATAAAACATTTAATAATATTTATAAATATTTAAATTTAATAGCGAAGGAGCTTGTCTTTCGTTCAGACTTTTATCTTCTTTAGAATGAAATAAGTGAGTGATGTAATGTTTATAATTTGATAAATCGGACTGACATATACATAAATGAAATATAAAAGTCCGAAAAAAAAAATTATTAAAAACATTATAGTGTTTATTATTATGTAGGTATTTTGGTTTAGGTACTGTCTGTTTTGGTGTCTATCTGGATTGATTGTCTATTGTTTTTCTTTGCATTGTTGCTCTTACAACCAGAAGGCCAAGTCCCTTAATTAATTATTTAACAATCCCTACATTTTTGACAGTCAATGTCGAAAATGTAGGGCTTTCAGAGATATTTTTGACAGATTGAAACTGACATCAGAAGGCCAGTTCTAGTAATTTAAAACGGTCGTAATCTTGTCGCAAGACTCGGCGACAAACAAATGTCAAACATTTGTCAAAATGTAGGGAAATCAGCGGTGTTTTTGATAGATTGAAACAGAGAGCGGACTGTGAACGATCTTAAAATAACGAGAATTGCCGCTCAGATCGAAATGAGATTTGAAAATATACACTTATTGTTTTTAATGTGATTGAACTTTTAAATAATTACTTTATATAGGCCGAAAGGGTTTTTGTACTTACTCACGTACTTACTTATACCGGGACCTACAATATTTCTTGTGTTAGAGAAGATTTTCACTAATAAACCTCATCCAAGTTACATAACTATACTTATCATTTAATTTTAATTGCACAACTTTTTTAGACGATATTAATCTATGTGACATGAAGATACAACGTGTTGAGTTGAAAGATCAATAATTTGTAATGCATGAGGCATTGAGACAGATAACTTGAAGCTGATAGATTACTGTAACCAATTCAATGTGTCGTGAATTCGTGATAGCTAATAATTTCAAGTAGAACTGCGTAGTAGGTACTCGCAACAGGCGTGTATGAGCAGATGTATACCGTAAATAATTATTCCTTATAATGGGTGCAAAACCATTCATATTATTATCCGCAAATAGCCACAGCAGTACCCTTAGTGCAGTACAATAGAAAGACTACATACGTAGTCCTATGTATGAGATATAGTTAAAAAAAAACTAAAAAAAACACGCTTTAATAGCAAATCGAACTAAAAATCAGGAAGTAACTTTTAATTTATATTTTATTCAACTGTTAAAAAAAGTATACTAACTCAATAATATGTTTAAAAAAATTTCAAAAAATCTAAAATAAAAATAAAGATATGAATAGAAAACTAATTTCATTGTAAAAAGCGTGAGGTGCTTTTTATCATATTTCTATACAAACTCTACGTTTAAAAATAACTAGTAATTATACATATATTTACAACAATCAATATCGAGCACTCCACGCTTTTTCTTCGTTTAACTTAAAACTTAGCCCGAATACTAATTATTTCTCTAAATGAATTATAAAGATCGTAATATTCATTTTTGAAAACTACCTGTCAAGGGGCGGTGGAGAGGTTGTTAAATGTTTTGAGGAAAGTACAGACGCCAGCACATCAAGCCACCCGAAACTGTCAAACTTTCCCATTCAACTTTGAACCTTATGCTTTAGTGATAAAGTTGAAAATCTATTAAAAAAATTGACAGATTGTAGTAGCTTGATGTACTGACGTCTGTACGAAACTCACGTGGACGAAAGCACGGGTAAAGTGCTAGTTATGTATAGATAAACTCAGGCCTTGTACGTATGAAGCTTCTAATTAGAAACAAAAGAACGCCACGTACTACAACCATCCTTACATAGCTACTTCTTTCGAACCTGATTTTTTTGGAGGACATCACGAAAAAGATCAATGTATGTCCTTTCAAAGACTTTTCTTTTAATGCTAAGAATTTTTCTTTGTTTGAGAACTTTTGAAGCAATGTCAGGCTTCACTTCAATATTCAACTCAACAATAAAACAATTCCAGTGTCAATATACGTCTTGTCAGGCGTTGTTACTATGGGATTTTTAATTAGAAACAAAAGAACGCCACGTACTACGAGTACTTGTATCTTTACATACCTACTCTTTTTACTAGGCCCACGTTTCTACATCAAAACGTTCTTCACACCTGACTTTTTTGGAGGACATTACTGAAAAGATCAATGTATGTCGTTAAAAAGAATTTTCTCTTAAAGCTGAGTTTTTTTTTTGTTCGAGAACTTTTGAAACAAAGACATACTTCACTTCAATACTCAACTCAACTACAAAACAATTCCAGTGTCAATACAAGTCAATGTAAGCATAAATATCATTTTCATATCGCCTAGGTACTTGAGAGAGTATTCGCTAATGTCCCCTGTGATCTTCTGAAAGGTAACGTCTATGTTTTGAAGATATTACCTTTGTATAGTATATTTCAGAGCATTGCTCAAGTGACACTCGGAGTTAATCTGTTTCAGTGTCAAAGAATGTACTGGAATTTGCCATTTGAAATTGAAATCAGACTAGAATTCTGTTATTAGTGTAATTCTTTGGTAAACAATCTGATGGCTCACTCGATGGTAAGTGGTCATCCATCAGCAAAACCAAAATCGTCGCATAATGTTTCCACTGCTGGGATTCAGACCTCCCCTCTATCAGAAGGAGTCGGTCATAATCCACCACGCATGCCTAGTGCGGGTTAGTGGATGTCACATGTCTTGGAATTATTGGTTCTAAGACATGCCGGTTTCCTCACTTGGTTTTCCTTCATCGTTTTGAGAGTAGTGAAATTTTGAAATGAAATACACAAAGTAAAGTGCCTGCGTGGGTTCCAACTCACGACCTACAACTCGCAAGTGGGGGCCGTTATCTCTGGGTCACTACTGCTCCTAAAATCATCATAGACTTTTATAATTCTGGAAACAAAACTGAAATACTATGAAGTTCCACATTGTCCAAACCTAACCAAAATTGTCGAAGTTTGATTCTAATTTACGACTACAACCAATCACAACCGTACCTTACACGCAAGTTCGCACGGACGTAAAAATATCGCGGCGGGATTTTATCGCGCACTGGATTTTCAACTTTCGCTGTTGAGCCGAGCATTGAGAATCCAATAGAGCGCATCCCAGCGCATCAAAAACACATCTGTTGTATTTTCAACTACCTACCGGCACTAAGCAGTGGTTTTATACAGTACGTGATTAAAAATCATCGCGAAAAAAAAGCGACCGTGCGAACCTAGGCTAACGTTGTTTTGAGAATCACTAAATCTAAAATCCTCTAGATGTTCTCAGAACTAAAACTTTTGTCTTAAAACAAATAAAAGTTTTAATTGCATTACTATTTAATGTCTTCGAGTCACTATCACAAATGGTCTCCACACTGTGGGATCACCGAATGGCAGATTGTAGGTAAATTGATTTCGTGGACTACAAAATTTTCCGTCTGGCTAAAACTGTGTCGATATAATTATTGATGACAGACCTGCTTCCAATACGGCTTTGAAACTGATAACAACAAAATTATATTGAGCAATATTCTTCGGTTTTTTCCATTGGGACCGGGAAAGAACACGCGCGGTACGTGTTAGTAGGAAGGCAAAAAGTCAAACGATTTAGCTAATTCATATCAGACCAGCAGCACGTGTTACTGGCAATGCACTTCACTCTTGACTTACAACTTCAATCGGTCACCGAAGACCAAATTACTAAGATTTATATCCCTCGCTCCTTCTGTACAGAAGCCGTCAATGAAACTGATGACAAATGCAGCAATGGATATCTCACATTGACTGGTCGTCGTATAGACTCTAGAACTTCCTTTGCTACTTAGATGTAATCAGAACGTAACCCAAACAGCCTTATCGCCAGTAGAAATATCCAGTTATATACGGTTTCTCGAGACATGAAGGACAAAGATAGGTCCGCATATATGATTGGTGCAGTGCAGTGGTAATGTTCTGCTGATAATTGATGACAGCTTGGTACCTCGGGTCGTGAACTCAATAGCTATTTACAAGTAGGATTAGGTTATCTAAGAAATATATTGGCAGACTGTTTGGAACATGACACTATATAGTGTGTCTTTAAAAATAATGTCAAATTCCCAATTTTGATCTATATCGATCTGTTAAAATCTACCGCTGAACTCGTGTTGTTTAGTCCATTCTATAGAATTATTAAAAAGGGGCAAAAATTAGTGCTGTAGTGCGAAATAATATAAAATAATAATAATTTATTTTAGACTAGATTCTGACCGCGGCTTCGCCCGCGTAAAAAGTAACTTTCAACTGTTATCCCAAGGGAACACATAACCGGGATAAGAAGTATTCTATGTGTTAATCCAGGAAATGGTCTATCTATGTGTCAATTTTCATCCAAATCAGTTCAACGGCTTACACGTGATTGAGTAACAAATATCCGAAAATCTTCACAAATTTTCACATTTATAATATTACTAGCTGCGCCCCGCGGTTTCACCCGCATAAGTCTCGATCCCGTAAGAATATCGGGATAGAAAGTATTCTATGTGTTAATCCTGGTTATAAACTCTCTGTGTGCCAAATTTCATCAAAATTGATCCAGCTGTTTGAGCGTGAAGAAGTAACAAACATACACACACACACACTCACAAACTTTCGCCTTTATTAATATTAGTGTGATTATAAAGTAGGATAAATGGAGGTTTGCAGTACATGAAGGACTTACTAAGTATGCATTATTATTTACATGGTGTAGGTACAACTAGTTGTTTGATGACATCCGTAGGATTTACATGAGTTGCTACCCTTTTTCCATAGCCATATTTTAATAATGAGAATGACCAAAAATTACAATTAACAGAATTAAATTGCGTCCATATTAAATGTAATCAATCATTATTTGCATTGCTGTTTGTACATCTCAATGTTCAGTAAACTGGATTTATGAACAGAAATAAATACATAAATATTTATTTATGTATTTATTAAACCAATTTGGTTGAATATTAAAACATTTCATTTATAAAACTTTATTCAGAGTCCTAATGAATTAAACATTAAATGAAAAGAACGAAATCATCATCAGCAGTACCTACTTCAGCGTGTTGGACCGTACCTGGGGTAAAGGGTAAAAAATATTTATTTCATCATCTGCGTAGCCTTTTCCCAACTATGTTGGGGTCGGGTTCCAGTCTAACCGGACGCAGCTGAATACCAGTATTTTACATGGAGTGACTGCCTATCTGACCTCCACAACCCAGTTACCTGGTAATATGATACCCCTTGGTAAGACCGATTGTCAGACTTTAGGGCTACTGACGACCCGTAACGACTGTCAAAGATCCACAAATGACAGCCGGGATCAACGGCTTAACGTGATTTCCAAGGCACGGAGGGGTCTTGGTATGTGAAGATGGTCACCCATCCACGGACCAACTGCGGCAAGCGTAGCTTAGCCTGGCCGAGCGACCTGTGCGGCAGTTATTACTTAGCCACAAGCCCCTCGGTTTATCAAATAAGCCATTAAATAAGCCATTTATGCCAAATTAAATTAATATCATCATTTGGAGACTATGTTTGGTGGATATCAGAAGGTTGAAGAAAATACTCGTTGATGTATATGAATGAAAAGATATATTTTTATAAATTAAAGCGACTTATATACTATTTACAATATATGACCTAACCAATAAAAACTTGTACATTAAATTAGTTCAGCGTTCACAAAAAAATTATCAAATAGAATTGACGCATTTTTATCCAATCACACGACAGCGGACTGTTGTGAAATATTTCCGCACGGTGTCGCCTGTGTGTTCGTGAGCGCGGCGCGGCGCGTGCGTGCCGAAGGCATAAATATAGGTAGCCTAGTAATCCGCGCTTCATTCCGAGGCGGCCACCATCGTGTGAAGATCGGTGTTAGCGGAATTATCGGGCGCGGCGAATAGAAGACAGGAAGACGCCGCGAACCGAAGTTGGACAACCCTGGTGTTCCCGGAGAACACGATGTCGGCGTGTGGCATCTGCAGTCCTGTTTCTTTAACTGGTTGTCAAAGCGTGGTGTCAGTTCTTCTCAGTAGTCCTGATACTCCTGTTTCTTTAACTGGTTGTCAAAAACGTGGTAATGTGCTATGATGATTGCTGTGGCTACAGTACTCCCCCTCAAGCGAAGCGTACCGGCAGCTTGACGACGCGGCCCGAGCGTGTTGTTTTGCTGATAGTGGGCTGTGACGTCACGATGACCGTAGGTACTCGTGCTTGTTGCTTGGTTGGCGTGCTACTAGCTTTGGTTTGCTCGGTAACGGTAATGTTTCTTGGAGGTACGGTATTGGTAAGGTTTCTTGGAGGTACGGTATTGGTAAGGTTTCTTGGAGGTACGGTATTGGTATACTCTGCTATGACGTATGCTGGCTTCAGTCGATCGATCGAAATGTTAGCTTGACGATTCGGTAGCTGTATAGTATACGTCTTGTCTGTGCGGCTTATAACACGGTAAGGGCCTTCGTAGGGGGTCTGAAGTGGTTTTTTTACTGCATCTGTCCTGATAAACACGTGGCTGCACTTGAGTAAATCTTGATGCACGAACACACTTTTATTGTTGCTATGATGCTCGGCGACGGGTTGCGGTTTGTTTGCTTGAATAATATCACGAAGTTTTTCAACGTAGGTATAATCCATTGCAGGTGTGTAGGTACTTGTAAAGAAATCCCCTGGTAGACGTAGGTTGTACCCGTAGGTAAGTTCGGCGGCGCTCACGCCGGTGTCGGTGCGCAGTGCGGCTCGTAAACCAAGTAGTACTGTAGGTAGCTCGTTGATCCATGTACTTGCGTCGGATAGTTTTGCGCGTAATGAAGTTTTGAGCGAGCGATGCCACCGTTCGACCATTCCGTTGCTTTGAGGGTGATACGGTGTGGTGCGATTTTTCTTGATTCCCATTTGTTTCATTAGATTTTGAAATAACTCGCTCTCGAACTGGCGACCTTGGTCGCTTGTTAGTGTAGTCGGGCATCCAAATCTTGCTATCCAATGTTGGTAGACGATATCGGCTATTCGAACAGCTGATATTTCGTCGGTAGGGATTGCTTCGGGCCACTTTGTTAGTCGGTCGATCATTGTTACTAAGTAACGATGGCCTTGAGCTGTTGTAGGTAGCGGTCCGACAATGTCGACGTGTACGTGTTGAAAACGATCGCTTGGCGGGAAAGATGAGATGTTCGAGGATGTGTGACGTTGTATTTTGCTTTTCTGGCACTGTATACAGGTTCGAGTCCAACGGCTGATGTCTGCGTTCATTGATGGCCAGAAGTATTTTTGTGTTGCAAGTTTGCGAGTCGTGCGCGTACCAGGATGACTGATGTTGTGCACGCTGTTAAAAACTTCTTGTCTGTGATCCTCTGGTATATACGGGCGTATATATGGTGTAGATGTTTCGCAGTATAATTCGACGTCTGTGTTTGGTATTATTATTTTCTTGAGATTGATGTTGTTTTCTTGCAGTAATTGTTCAATGTTGCTGTCCTTTTCTTGCGCGCTAGCTATGTCCTTGAAGTTTATCGTAGATGGGCATGAGATTGTTTCTATGCGGCTGAGTGTGTCGGCGACTATGTTTTGTTTACCGCTCACGTGACGTATGTCTGTGGTAAATTCGCTGATAAACAAAAGTTGCCTCGTTCGTCTCGGTGTTTCTGTATTCGATTGTGTTTTGGTCATTACGAATGTTAGCGGTTTGTGATCCGTAAATATGATGAGGTGGCGTCCTTCGAATGTCTTGCGAAAATGTTTGACTGCCATGTAGATTGCGAGTAGCTCTCGGTCGTAGGTGGAATACTTCTTTTGCGCGTCACTGAATTTCTTGGAATAATATCCGAGCGGTTGCCATGTTTCATTTACGTATTGTTGTAGCACGGCGCCAGCTGAGTTGTCGGATGCGTCGCAGAATAAAGCAAGTGGAGCATGATGTGATGGGTGGGCGAGTAAAGTTGCTTGTATGATGCTAGCTTTACATTGCTGGAATGCTTGAGTTGCTTCGTCGGTCCACGTGATCTGAGTTTTGTCCCTCTTCTTGACGTTATGTAGGTATGCGTTCAATGGCGCTTGAAGAGATGCGGCGTTTGGTATATGTTCGCGATAGAAGTTGATCATACCAAGAAATCTTCTTAGCTCTTCGATGGTAGTCGGCTTGGGATAGTTGGTGATAACTTGGATTTTATGTTCCGGTGGTTTGATGCCTTCTGATGATACGGTGTATCCTAGGAATTGAACTTCTGGTTGTCCTAGGTTGCATTTAGCGGGGTTAATAGTGATGCCATTATCTTCTAATCTCTTGAGCACGATATGAAGGTGTTCTCGGTGTTGAGCTTCGCTTTCTGATGCCAATAATAAATCGTCGATGAATGGGAAAACACAATCCAATCCTCGTAGTACTTCATGGATGTATCGTTGAAACGTTTGTCCCGCGTTTTTCAAACCAGGGCACATACGTGGGAATTCAAATAATCCCATTGGGGTGATGATAGCCGTCTTCTCAGTGTCTTCTTCTCTTACGCTCAGTTGTTGGTATGCTCGGTTGAGGTCAATTGTAGAGAAGATAGTTTTCCCGGATAAGTGATGAGTAAAATCTTTGATGCGTGGGACGGGGTAGCGATCTGGTATAGTGATGGAGTTAAGTCGGCGATAGTCACCACAAACTCTAATATCGCCATTCTTCTTAGGGACGATGTGCAGAGGTGATGACCATGGGCTTTTGCTAGGTCTGCATAGTCCTTGTTCGATCATGTTTTCGAATTCTTTCTTGACTATTTCGAAACGATGCGGTGGAATTGGTCGAGCGCGGCAGTGTATGGGTGGTCCTCGAGTTTCGATATAATGTTGCACGTTGATGTTGGTGTTCAGTTGCATCGATGTCAATCTTGTTATGCCGGGATATTGAGCTAGGATGTCGTGGTATGATTGCGACTTGTCGATGCTGCGTACGGTAGGCACGTTCGATACTCGTACTGGGGCGTTTACTTTTAGGCTCGTAACACCGTCGATTAGTTTTCGGTTTTTCAAGTCTACGATGAGTTGATGGTGCTTGAGGAAGTCGGCTCCGAGTATTGGCTTTGAAACGTCAGCTACGATGAATTTCCATTTGTAAGGGCGTCGTAGATTGAAATCGAGAGATAATGTTTTCTCGCCGTATGTAGCTATTTTAGTGTTGTTCGCAGCGTACAGTTGAAATGGTAGCGGCGTTTCTACTCGACCCTTTTTTCTCGGTAACACGGATATGTTAGCTCCAGTGTCGACTAAGAATGATAGTTTCGAGTTTTTGTCGGTGATGTATAGGCGGTGTGAAATTTCTTGAACGCCGGTGTCCGCCTCTGCCAACGTTCTGTCTAGTTTTCCGTATTTTGTTTCTTGAATGAGCAAGGCGATGTGCAGCGTCTAGCCTGATCTTTGAACCGTCGGTGATAATAGCAGAATGGTGATGGCGATGATTCTCGAGTGCGTGATCGTGATGTGTTACGGCGACGAGATGGGTAGCGGCTGCGGCGATGGTCGTTGTTGTATGATGGTCTTGATTTAAGCTCTGCTATTTCAAGCGATAGTTTTCTCATTTCGCTGATGAGGAACTGTGTATCTGCTTGCAGTGCGGATGATGCGAGTGGTGCGGGTGACTGCACGGCTGCGACTTCTGTTGATGCAGTCTGTTCCATCATTTTGTCGGCAAGTAGCGCGAGTTCTTCGAGTGCCGTTTTGGTGCTGAATGATTCGCTGACTGCGAGGACTGAGCGGACGTGTGATGGGAGGTGGTTAGTCCACATGAGACGCAGTGTGGTGTCAGGAACTTTGTCTCTGGCAAGGTTTCGCATGCGGCGGAGTAGTTGGGTCGGCTTTTGATCTCCGAGTTCCATCTCGGACAGCAATTTCTGGAACTGGCGGCTGTCAGATTCCTCGTAGGCGGATATGAGTCTTTCTTTGATGGCTTTGTACTGGTCCGTCTCCGGTGGATTGTAAAGTAGATCCATGATCTGCTCGATGTCTTGTCGCTCCAGTTGTGCTATGACCATCTGGGCGAGCTGTGCTTGGCCTTTCTTGAGATCGTGGGTTGCAGCCTCGAAGCTAATAAACCAGAGTCGAGGTCGATCACGCCAGAATGGTGGAATGCGCATGGTGAGAGAGATGCCGGCAGCTTCAGCCTTCGTCAGGGTGTGCAATGTTGATGAGCTTGAGCTTGACTGTTCTTCCGTTGAGCAGGGATTCGACATCTTGAAATGGGCGAGAGATGTTGATTCTTCTTCTGCGTTTGGCTATATTTCTTCAGGTGTGTTTAGTTCGGGGTCACCACTTTGGAGACTATGTTTGGTGGATATCAGAAGGTTGAAGAAAATACTCGTTGATGTATATGAATGAAAAGATATATTTTTATAAATTAAAGCGACTTATATACTATTTACAATATATGACCTAACCAATAAAAACTTGTACATTAAATTAGTTCAGCGTTCACAAAAAAATTATCAAATAGAATTGACGCATTTTTATCCAATCACACGACAGCGGACTGTTGTGAAATATTTCCGCACGGTGTCGCCTGTGTGTTCGTGAGCGCGGCGCGGCGCGTGCGTGCCGAAGGCATAAATATAGGTAGCCTAGTAATCCGCGCTTCATTCCGAGGCGGCCACCATCGTGTGAAGATCGGTGTTAGCGGAATTATCGGGCGCGGCGAATAGAAGACAGGAAGACGCCGCGAACCGAAGTTGGACAACCCTGGTGTTCCCGGAGAACACGATGTCGGCGTGTGGCATCTGCAGTCCTGTTTCTTTAACTGGTTGTCAAAGCGTGGTGTCAGTTCTTCTCAGTAGTCCTGATACTCCTGTTTCTTTAACTGGTTGTCAAAAACGTGGTAATGTGCTATGATGATTGCTGTGGCTACAATCACTTTGTCTTCTCACAGAACCGCAAACATTGTAACAATATCGTCGTTCAAAACTTCCCGTGGACTTTGATAAATAAAGCCCGTACACAGACAGACAGATAGACTCATATACACAGACAGATGGCGGACATCTGTCTGTCTTTCTGTTGGTCTGTCTGCCATAGGTCTGAATCTATAGAGCTGAGACGTAACGGTAATCATCAGGCTCAAAACATAGCCATACCAGTATCAGTAATTCCATTATGGCGAATGAATTATAATTTGCCAATTGGTTTTTGTTTACTTCAATGTCTTCGGGTTTTTTTATTATTTCGATAATTTTTTTTCTTATATCTCTTTAGGTAAATGGAATGGAAATAAACACGGAATTGAGAAGACTCAGTTATTTCTATCACTCGACTCACGTTACTCTTCGGAGTGACCGACTAAAATGATAGTGATGAAGCATATCGCTCATTAGCAGTTGTTTATTTTCTGCCACATTATACGCATTACTTTAATCGTTTTAAACAGTGATTTAGAAATAAGAATAAGCGGCGGTCAAGGTCAAGACTTTACGTATAAAAAAAATAAAAAAAAAAAACAATAATAAGATGGGATTTTGTGTTCAAAATTAAGCAGCCGGTGGATTCTGTAAAAATCTCACCGTGAAATCATAAGTGAAGTGAGCACTTAATAGTGTTAATCCCTAGCGAATGACAGCTCACTCCACGCTCATTTCACCCAAGCTGTCACGGTGAGATGGTTACAGAATCGCACGGCAGCAGTACTAACGAACTACGCGTCATACTGACGACACGCATCATCTTGCATCTCGGAAGCAGAGTTTACTGCACAACTAGCATATATGCCAGATATTAATCATCGGGCAGTTGCCTGCTAGAAACGACACGCGTCTGGTCTGATGATCCTCCCTTTTCTATGGAGGATGACTGAACTTTACATCTCTTTATCTCGAAAAATACCTTGTATACGTAGTCTATCAATATTGTCAAATCATTTAGCAGCCCACTCGTGATGAATCTTCAGTTAATATTTTTTTTTAAATAATTTACCTAATATTCGTGCTCGTGCTTCATGCCTCATCAAAGCAAAGCTAGCTAGCAGCTAAACATTTCAAGATCTGGAATCATCCTTCCATCCTTAAAAGGACTAGAAAACCAGCTATGATTCTGCTAGAAACGAACAAATAATTAAAAAAAAACAGGCCAAGCGCGAGTCGGATTCGCGCAAGAAGAGTTCCGTACCATTATCTATAAAAACTGCAAAAAAATCATGTCTGTTGTATGCAAGCCCCCTTAAATATTTATTTTGTCGGCGCTCGGCGCATCAAATATGCGCGTGATTAACCGAGGGGACGGCGCTTGACGTCGGGGTACCGAACCCGGTACGCGACGACCGCTGCGTGCCCTCCACGCCACTCAGCTCACAGACGCGCTCCGCTACTGGCATTTCATTGTTTTCTAATCAACATTGTTTTTTTATGGTATTACACCTATTTTAATACAGTCCACTACTTTTATTACAAAGTCCCAATTCAGCCCAATCAATTTTATTCTGTTTTTTAGTATTTGTTGTTATAGCGGCAACAGAAATATAATACATCATCTATGAAGATTTCAACTGTCTAACTATCGCGTTTCATGAGATACAGCCTGGTGACAGACGGACGGACGGACAGCGGAGCGGGAGTAATAGGGTTCCCTTTTACCCTTTGGGTACGGAACCCTAAAAACAATGCTCAGCTTTTAGGCTCCGCCGCAGACAGATAGATACAGCTTATCGTTGTGTGTACCATACAGCTTAAAACAAAGACCTCATTCATTATTAGGTTATAACTTTTAATACAACAACGAAATCATCATCATCTTCCACAACCCAACTTTGCCCACTGCTGGGCATAGACCTCTCATTCCTTGTGCTAATCCCCACAGTTCTGGACCTCATACAAGTTTTAGCATCGAATTACTCCAAAAAAGCTTCAGACAAAGCAATACCAGCATTTTAAAGTGTAGAATCTTTCCGAAGCACAGCACACAACAGGCAATGACGTCCCGTCCCTAGTCGAAGCTTGTCGAGTGCACCACTTCTATTACTCGCTATCCTTACATTCATGTATTACTCTCCATTTTATAGCCAGTATACTGCTTCGTTCACTGCGAATTTGACGGCTAGTGCAGGAAGGGAAATTAATATGTGTAAAAACATACATTATGAACACTATACAACATTCAAGCATGATAGGAGCTCGTGGCTAAATAGTAACGACCGCACGGGTCAATCTTCAAAACTAACCAATGCTTACCGAGGTCGTCCGTGGATGGGTGACCAGCCATTACATACCAAGACCCCTCCGTGCTTTAGAAAACACGTTAAGCAGTTGGTCCCGGCTGTCATTCGTTGATCTTCAACATTCGACTATCCGTGGTAGTCAGAAGCCCGAAAGTCTCACAACCAGTCTTGCTAAGGGATATCGTGTTACCCAGTAACTGGGTTGCGGAGGTCAAATCGGCAGCGGCTCCATGTAAAATACTAGTATTTAGGTGCATCCGGTAAGACTGGAAGCCGACCCCAACACAGTAGGGTGTAAAGGCTAAGGAGATGTCATCTACCTGTCACCTATCTTGTCGATCATATCAAGAGTTTACCAGAATGCATAAATAATCCAACACAAAGAAATCATATATGTACGTGTGTAAAACACGGTCCTCTTTGCAGATGGGTGAATAAAATAATTGCCTTCTCAAAAGTAATACCTATGTTCTTAATTGAATAAAAAAGTCATTAATAAAAACCTAACTAGAGCTTATCAAATTAACAAAAATGCAAAGTGTATTCAAATTACATTCAACAGTAAAACACTTTTTATTCTTTACCCAAAATTGACAGTTAATTTATCAAAAACCCCTAAGTGCAATATAACTAAGAGTCATTCACTCATTCCTTTTGATTGTCATTTGTTATTGCTGGAACATTCTAGAAGTTAATTACCAGACACTTAATTGAATGACTTTAAAACCGAAACTCAGTTCTTTTTCGAGCATTTTAGTACTTCGGCTCGTTCGCTCAAGTTATTTACTTTGGCGGTGCTAATTGCTCCATTAAAAATAATTATCTTTAGTTACACTGAATTTGATTTCGTTTAGATTGTGATTGAAAGAGCGTGTTAGAACGCTTGATTCAATGAAAATTGTTTTAAATAGATACTAGAATAATATAATAGTTTACCAAATGGTTTGTGGGACCAATTAAAATATATTTTAAATTAAATGTTTTATGTAATCTATCAGGAAAACGTTTGGTTTAAATTGTTTTCCATTCAGAAAATTGATATGTAATTTAAGAAAACCGGCCAAGTGCGAGACGGACTCGCACACGAAGGGTTCCAACCACAAGGCAAAAAACGCCGAAAAAATACGTTTCTTGTATGAAGACCTCTTTTAATCATTATTATTTGTTATTATATTGGCAATACACACTCTGTGAAAATGTCAACTATTATGTTATCATTCAACCTATTACGGCTCATGAAATGCAGTTCGCTGACAAACGGACAGCGGAGGCTTAGTAATGTTAAATATTGTTAAGAATTTTATAATTTCATTATATAATTTAATAATATGAATTTTATATTTTACAATAAAGTATGCTCATGCCGCCTGTGACACAGGTTTATCCTAGTACAGGCATCTAACATCATTATACCTTTGTAAATAATTTCTAAGACTGTATGTAATAATTTTACCAATTTTAATACGGAATAAAAAAACATTGAAAATATTTATAGGGTTTGTTGGCACCCTTTGGGTTCGGGACCCTAATAAACGACCTTACACATTCCAATGGACTGAAAACCTCCTTTTTTATGTCCAGAAGGCCAACTCTCGTAATTTTTTGTGTATAAGCAGAAGGCCAACTCTCGTCATTTTTTGTGTATAACCAGAAGGCCAACTCTAGTTATTTTTTGTGTATAACCAGACGGCCAACTCTCGTAATTTTTTGTGTATAACCAGAAGGCCAACTCTCGTAATTTTTTGTGTATAACCAGAAGGCCAACTCTCGTAATTTTTTGTGTATAACCAGAAGGCCAACTCTCGTCATTTTTTGTGTATAACCAGAAGGTCAACTCTCGTAATTTTTTGTGTATAACCAGAAGGCCAACTCTCGTCATTTTTTGTGTATAACCAGAAGGCCAACTCTCGTCATTTTTTGTGTATAACCAGAAGGCCAACTCTCGTAATTTTTTTGTGTATAACCAGAAGGCCAACTCTCGTAATTTTTGTGTATGACCAGAAGGCCAACTTTCGTCTTTTTTTGTGTATATAACCAGAAGGCCAACTCTCGTCATTTTTTGTGTATAACCAGAAGGCCAAATCTCGTAATTTTTTTGCGTATAACCAGAAGGCCAACTCTCGTAATTTTTTGTGTATGACCAGCGGGCCAACTCTCGTCATTTTTTGTGTATAACCAGAAGGTCAACTCTCGTAATTTTTTGTGTATAACCAGAATGCCAACTCTCGTAATTTTTGTGTATGACCAGAAGGCCAACTTTCGTCTTTTTTTGTGTATATAACCAGAAGGCCAACTCTCGTCATTTTTTGTGTATAACCAGAAGGCCAAATCTCGTAATTTTTTTGCGTATAACCAGAAGGCCAACTCTCGTAATTTTTTGTGTATAACCAGAAGGCCAACTCTCGTCATTTTTTGTGTATAACCAGAAGGTCAACTCTCGTAATTTTTTGTGTATAACCAGAAGGCCAACTTTCGTCTTTTTTTGTGTATATAACCAGAAGGCCAACTCTCGTCATTTTTTGTGTATAACCAGAAGGCCAAATCTCGTAATTTTTTTGCGTATAACCAGAAGGCCAACTCTCGTAATTTTTTGTGTATAACCAGAAGGCCAACTCTCGTCATTTTTTGTGTATAACCAGAAGGTCAACTCTCGTAATTTTTTGTGTATAACCAGAAGGCCAACTCTCGTCATTTTTTGTGTATAACCAGAAGGCCAACTCTCGTCATTTTTTGTGTATAACCAGAAGGCCAACTCTCGTAATTTTTTTGTGTATAACCAGAAGGCCAACTCTCGTAATTTTTTGTGTATAACCAGAAGGCCAAATCTCGTAATTTTTTTGCGTATAACCAGAAGGCCAGCTCTCGTAATTTTTTGTGTATGACCAGAAGGCCAACTTTCGTCATTTTTTGTGTATATAACCAGAAGGCCAACTCTCGTCATTTTTTGTGTATAACCAGAAGGCCAAATCTCGTAATTTTTGGAACGTCCACAGTTTGATCTCAATCTCAATCTGTCAAAAATACCATTAGTCTAGTTTCCCTACATTTTTGACAAGTTTTTGACATAGATTGTCGCTTAGATCAGATAGCGAGTACATTTTGAACGTTTTTAAGTACGGGAATTGGCTTTCTCTTGTATGTCATAAACTGAGTCATAGAAGTACGAAAGGACGCAGGTGCCGTTAGAATATAGTTTCTGCTTACCCCCATGGAAAAAAGAAGTTCAATGATTTTAATGAAAGACAGAATTCCAATAATCGTAATCATAAAATGCTCTACTTTAGCATCTGATTCTTTACGATAAGCATTAACATGACAACATAAAACGTCTAATTCAATAAATAGTCCAATTCTCAGGGCGCATCTTTCGCAAGAACTTGATGGCTGCATTTTAATGCCGCAGAGCAGTTAAACCATTTTCACGGTTGGTCTCATAATTTCTAACTGAAACGAAATTCGCTGTGTGGACTTTGAAGACAGAAATTACACACACTACGACAGCATCTCTTTTCAATACATACAGCGCTATGTGTGTAGCGCTGTACACAGATGTTATCTATGTGTTGTGTGTACACACACATGGATAACATCTCTGCGTTCTCTGCGTTAGTCTCTGCGTTCGCGATGACGCCGCTACGTATCAATGTATGAATGTATTTCTAAGTATGTGTGCGTAACTGTAGCCAAGCTTCGTTACAAAGTAGACCACTACTACCCTACTACTAACAGTTTGTTACGGGCAATAGTCACCGGACTATCGTATTCTGTAACCAACGAGTTGTCCCATACCACTCATAGAGACATGATGTCCTAGTACATCCCTTTACGATATACTTAACGTTAACATGAATAGTTTCAGCAAACGTATATAATTCGATGTTAATGTTTGGGTGTAGACTTGTTTCACGACTTCGAGCTAAATATGGCCGCAATTTCGTAACTGTTGTGTCGTTGTCCTATTCACGCATATTGAATTTTGAGTGTTAGAGGGAGAGGGGGTACATCAAATATTATCTATGTACTTCAAACACTATTGCAAGTTATAGGGAAGATAAATTGCAGTAATATTGTAGTAATGTACGCCGTACTTAAGATACGATCCGTGAGAATAAACTCAGCATATCTAAAATTGCTTTATGCTTAATATTTTGTGAATCATTTTATTTATTTCCACCCATCAGGAAGTGCTGTGCATCATTTGTTTGTTAAATTAATGAAAAATAATGAAGGGTCGAAAAGACACTTATATGAAACAAATTAATTTCATTTAATATTTATGTAGATAATGAACAATCCAAGCCTTTCGTAGCATACCGTTGGACTTAATATTTATTATTATTTTATTGTTTACATATCTCGGCCCATGGGGTACCGGTCCCTTGGGGTCCGGAAATGGTCGCTAGCACATAGTGACCTAACAACCAGGAGGCAACATGTCCTGAGTTGATTGATGAGTGGAGAGGCATACCACGGCTTTCAGAACAATCCCAGAGTCCGAAAGATGGTCAAGATCCCTACGAGTACTTACTGGAATACTTCCTTTCCCGAGCCCGTTTGCTCTTGTGAATCTCCATTCAAGTCAGCCAATAAAGGCAAAAAAAAGATGAGAGTTCTGTTCCTCGTCATTGTTCACTCCAGCCGGCCAATTAAGGTAAGCCAAAGGTGAGAAACAAGACTGCTCTCGGGAGATAGGGTCCGTGGGGTCACTACTGCCCAACAGCTTGCCCTTCGGGTTTCTGTATCTCTCTTGATCTGGCTCCTCACCCTAGACCTGATCCGGCAAAGTAAACTCTTCCTGTACAGGGCTAGAGGTCAGAGCGCGCAAGCTGCACCACGACATCAACGTAGAGACAGAGCGGTATGGTTATTATTATTATTATTTATGTATTTCAGAGAACCTCCATTCAAGTTATACAGGTTGAAATTTAAAACATGCGACAAATCGAAATGAAAGATTGTACTCATCATTGTGAACAACTTTTACTATGAGATAAAACCTGAAATCTCGAAAAAAAATCAGCTGTTCCCTACATTTATGTTCGCATAACTCGTCAAAATGTAGGGAACAGCTGATTTTTTTTTTGAAATTTCAGGTTTGGTCACATGGTAAAAGTTGTTCATAGTGATGAGTACAATCTCCCATTTCGATTTGTCGCATGTTTTCAATATAAAATGTTAATATGCTTAATCAATTATGCAAGTAAACTTTATATTATACAACAATATTTTTAGTATATTGCCTGAATATAGTTTGTTCAGAAAAAAACATTATTGGAATTGATTCAGTTACTTATTGTAACTGAATCTATTCCAATAATGCTTACACCATGTTACATTTTGTCCCAAAAATATTTAAAAAAGATTACAAGTTGGACACCGAGCGACACTAAGTTACATATCCGCAATCGTATGCGCACATCACAGGTCACGGCCGGTCGGCCGGCGGTGCGTGGTAAGTGGTAACCATATTTTTGTACGGACAAGCATGTAACATAACAGGCTTACAACTTTGTGATTTTTCATGACACAGTTTTCGATTTTTGTATGTACATAGATTCTTTACATAAAAATACTAGACAAGTTTTTCGGGTTTTGGATATACTAAAACTAATGTTGAATATATATTCTTTATTTCGTACTACACGTAACAGTACACATAATCCGTATAATGTTAGTAACAATGACTTTAAAACTATCTTAGTAAACTTGTACAAATTAATACAACTAAAAAAGACGTGGCCCAACACACAATGGCACGTGCCTCCGTGCTTTACAAAGGGACTGTCCACTTTGTCAAATAATGTTTTTAGGATGCCGTTGCAAGTTCCGCGCAACCTACCCACTATCTACGCTGTTCCCTTCCTCATAATGGATTGAAAGTCGTCAACATGGGCTTCCGCGAACATCAGCGAAGCGCTGCAGAAGCGCGAAAGCCCCATCAGAATCCTAAACCCATCATTATACTGTACGCGAAGGACGTTGTAAGCTCTCTGCGTATATTTCACCCACAAGCTGCACGTGTGTTATGCCATGCCATGTTTCATATCGATTCTTTATTCAAAGCCAAACAAGCTCCACTTATGCCAAACGTTCTTCATACACTGCCACAGTTGAAAGCAATTACGGAGCACTTATCAAAAGAAATCGTGTTTTTCGCAAGCAATTCTTTTGAAGACATACAATAAAATTGTTTCTATGTAGACACTGACTTGTCTGTCTGCACGATATCTACCCTATAAATATGCTTAAGAGTCTGCCTCAGATACTAAGCTACATAGGTACAATATTTACAGAAAAGCATGTCACAGACGTATGAGCCGTGGTAAGCCCACACAAATACGTACTTTGCGTTCGCGTTTTGGTTTCCGAACATGTAAACAAATATGTGTTTTTGGAAAAACCACTTTAAACTCCACACGCAAAGTTCAGTTTGTGCTACAGCTGCAATATTTATAATGACTTCTTCAATGTTACTAGTCATACACTTAATGCATGTCTAAAGTCAAATTGGAAAAAAATGATCTAAGTATGGAACAGTATTATTAACACTACTTACTTCCTTATTTAACATCTTGGACTCTGTTAAATATGTACTCATATGTCATCTGCGTAGTAACCTACACAGTTGTTATGTAAGAGGTAGGTATCTATAGTAGAATTATTTTAATATATTAGATATGCTAGAAAACTAATGCTAGAACTAGATACTGACAGTATAAATAGTGCCCTCGCAAAAGTAGTTAACTGGTTTAATGTTAATAATTTACTTCTTAACGAAAAAAAAACCAAATGTATTAAGTTTACGATACCAAATGTTAGACAAGTAGAAACTAGTGTTCTCATAAAGGGTGAAGAGTTAAAACCCGAAAATACCACAGTATTCTTAGGCATAACTTTGGATGCCAAGCTTCAATGGGGCCCCCATATAGATAAATTGTCAAAAAAGCTTAGCTCTGCAGCATACGCCGTTAGGAAAATTCGTGACTTAACTGATTTAGAGACAGCCCGTTTAGTTTACTTTAGTTATTTTCATAGTGTGATGTCATACGGTATTCTGTTGTGGGGAAATGCCGCCGAAATTCAGATAATTTTTATTTTACAAAAAAGGGCAATTCGTTCCATTTATAAATTAAGTCCCAGACACTCCCTCAGAGACAAATTTAAAGAGATTAATATAATGACTGTGCCTTCTCAGTACATTTATGATAATCTTTTGTATGCACATAAAAATATTAATCTGTTTAAGAAATACAGTGATATCCATAATATAAATACTAGGAACAAACATAAATTTGTTGTTCCTACAACAAGGCTCAAGAAAATAGGTGGCTCGTTTAGATGCCAATGTATACGTTTTTATAATAAACTTCCTAGCCACATTCAAGAACTAAGCATTAATAAATTCAAATCTTTTATAAAGCTAAAACTATGCCACAAAGCCTATTATACTGTAAAAGACTATATTGAGGACAAAAACGCTTGGGATTGAGCTGCTCCAATAGGTCTAGACAGTGAATGTTGTTTATTTTTTATTTTGCTGATTTACACTTTTGTTATTTTTTTTCTTTCTTAATATCTATTTATGACATGACATGAACATTTACTGTTTAAAGTCTTATATTATTTTAATTATTGTGAATGTGAGGACTATGTGGGTCATTGTTTCCGTTTTAATCATGGTCTGGCAGTTTGAGTGGTTTATGCGGTCTACACAAATGTTCTGTCCTTGGTATTGCTCGTCGAATCGTTGAGCTCCTTAAGTTCTGAGTTGAGCTGCACGGTTACTGACGAATGCGTGCACTGACTGCACAGGTCCACTCAATCTGTGTGGTTCTTCCCTCAAAATACCACTTCAGACACCAATCTACATGGTCCTCAAAGATCAAAGATGATGTCCGGATTTTTATATACACATTGACATTGATGAATTTTATATAAACAATGACATGGATATTTACTTTGTATAGTATCTTATTTTTTATTATTATTATTGTGAGTGTGAAGACTATGTGGGTCATTTCTTTTTTCTTTTTTCCTTCTTAGTTAGTTTTAATCATGGTCTGGCAGTTTGAGTAATTTATGCGGCCTACCCAAATGTCCTTTCATTGGTATTGTTCGTCGAATCGTAAGGCTCCTCAAGTTCTGAGTTGAGCTACACAATTTTTGACAAATGCGTGCACTGACTGGACAGGTCCGCTCAATCTGTGTGGTTCTTTACTCAAAAGACCATTTCAGACACCAATCTGCATGGTCTTCACATGATCTGACCAAGATTATGTCTGGACTTTAAAAGAGACTGTGACCTCTGAGTTTGTTTCGGCCTTTCTTCTCAGAGTAGTCAGATAGGAAACGCCGACCTCATCTAGTTTAAAAAATATGATTGACATGTAAAAGTGTTTGTACAAACCTACTTACAGAAAATAAATCATTTATCATTTATCATTTATCAGATATGCTGAAGAACCATTTAGAACAAGAATACCATTAGACTTCTGAACTGAACTATAGAAAATACGACTGTCAATTGTATGGTTGAGCTACATGATTACTGACAAATGCTTGCACTGACTGGACTGGTCCACTCAAATCTGTGTAATTCTTTCCTCAAAAGTGCACGTGTCTATATACATTGACAATATTAAGTCTAGACTTAAAAGAGACTTTGACCATTGAGTTTGTTTCGCCATTTCTTCTCAGGAGTAGTCAAATATGAAATGTCAAATACATCTATTTTCATTTTTTTAAATAATTTTACGTGTAAAAGTGATTCCAATATCCTAATTACAGAATAAACAATTTATTTCATTTCATTTCACTGTAGCAAGAACTCCGTCTTAAGGTTAAAAGATTAGGGATACTGCAGGGTTATCAAAACTGACTAATTATGGTCAGCATGATGGTGTCATAATTATATCAGACAGGCATATCAATCGATAAAGCTCTCGCAAAAAAACCGTGTAATCGTCACTGATCCTTAATTTATACAGACACAAAACAGAATAATCGTCGAAGCTCGAACTTTATAACAGTCGTCAGGGCCTCAAACGGCGGAGTCTCACAATTGAATCAACTGATTTCTGAATTAAATATACGAGTACTTGTCCTTTCTAAGAGGCTTTATTTACAAATCAAATTTTTGCGAGACGAGGACTGGAACCTTTGTAATCTCGTTTGGGTCGATTTACCCATGACATTTTTTCACGTTCATAGTGAGAGGTTTTCAGCTTTTTCGACCGGCCTGCGAGCGGCCAAAATGCCGAAATGTCATTTGGATAAAAATGGAAGGCGTTTTCTGTTTCTGGAATGGATTTCTAGTTTCAGTTTCGGTTTGGAGATTGATATTTTGTACTTGTTTATTGGATGTATGGTTGTGAATATTTTTTGTAGGTATGTGACTAAAATCCTATATCTGTCTTTCATTGCGTTGTGAATAGTTTTAGGTTACAAAATAATGTCTCATTTTAAAATACAGGATGTAAGAAGACGCATCACAAAGCCGTCATCTAAGCAATCTGTAGTTCGTCCATAAATAATTGCTGGGAAGCGACTTTATTTTTGGTGTATAAAGCTGTAGTGCGCAATGAAAACAAGAAAACATTATGCTTATGGGTGCATGTCATCGCTGTAGTATTTAAAATTAAGTTATATATAAAACTTATTTTCGAAAAAAACATTAAAAAGTAGGAACCTTCAATATCTCCGTAACTACAAGGTTCCCGGTATGATCCAGTACATAAAACTATCACAATGATGGGATTAAAGTGCATTCGTTAAAATTGTACTTACACCCGTCATCTGGTATCTTCTTCTGTTATCGGACTAAGAGGAAAGTGCACTATAATACCTCCCGTGCCGAAGGCTAATCTCCGTTCAGATAAAATACGGCTGAAACACGGTTTGGAGGACTATATCTGTAACTTCCATAGTCATTTTTGTTTCATGAAGTAAAACAAAAAATCATTGACAAATTAGGTATTTATTATTCCACCGAAAATCTACCTTTAAATTACAAAACCTTATAGTCGCATCAATTACGTTTAACAATTCAACCTTACCGGGAACCGAAATCTCTAAATACAATACGAGTATATACCTTCTTACCTACTACATTTATAGAACATATAGTGAAAGGTGCACTGTCGAACACCTAAGTTTTGCCAATAACTGTGTTACTTTGACTCAAGTCTTAACCTCTCTATTGTAGACACAGTTTCATCAATATTAGGTCACCCCTGTCGCTTAAGAAACTTGTATTTACTTAGTTCAGTCCCTACACTTTTAGTGTGGTAAAAGGTGGTTGAACTAGGTATTTTTTATCTTCCCAGAAGGAGGCGGCGGAGCGCGTGCGGGAGGAAGACCCTCTCGCGGCGCCGCTCCGAAGGCGGAGGAAGGGTCGAAGAAGACGTCAGTATGACAGTCATCTCCGACTCCTCTCATGTGGAAGCCAGCAGGCGATGGGTGCGGGGGTTTCACCCTCGCCTGCATTGCACAGGCTTCCACCAGTGCCGGACGGGAATGGCCAGGTGTTCCCAGCCCATCCCGTAGCCCCCCACCCGGTGGGACATGCAGGGCTCGCCAGCTAGGCGGGCATGCGCCGGGGGGATTGTGGACGCAAAGGCTGAGCCGGATTCCCATGACCCCCCCCCATCAAGGCGATGAGGGAACACCGCTGAGTTTTAGTGGGTATACTGCCACTCTGGCAGGGAGTCCCACATACTCCGCTCCGTCCCCCGACGAGCGGAGACGCGTTATGTCATTTCTCAGCGAAAAAAAAAAAAAAAATATTTTCTATCTTCACACACTTAAGGTATTCTTTCTTACAAGGATATTATCGTTCTCCTGCAGTTCTTATCCCAAATTATTTGGGTCTCTTAGGTCTTCTTTTACCCGACTGCCATGGAAGGGTTATGTTTTTACGTCATTTTCTTGCATTCTATTAGTGGTCACCTCCGTAGTCACCCCCATTTCTAACGATATCATCATTCACACAGTCTTCTTACAAACGATGGACACATTTTAATCTTATTTTTCATTTTGCTGAATTTGTTGTGTGGCATAGACAACATTAATGTAAATGTTTTTTTTATCTAATGTTTTTAGCGACCACAAATCCACTCGCCATGGAGACTGATATTAAAAATGTCAAGTATCTAATGACAGGTCAATTTCTCAATATTAAAATGGCATTCGCTATATTATCTAATCTTATATCAGGGGCATTCAGAGCAACTTTTGCAATTTCTTTGGTGCATATCATTCTCCATTTTGTCGCTTTAGCTTATAATATAAGCCTCATAATGATAACGTTTCTTAGCTAGAGTGAGCTTATCACCAATTTACTACCATCACCATAGTTAACCTGTCAATGTCCACTGCTGGACACGTATACAGACATTGAATGTACGTCCTATTGATCGCTCGCTGCGACGAATTCACAGAGGTCAATTTACCTCGTACTGTGCCCATTTCCAACATTGTTTGTACGAAAACTGCATTTTACATTCCCGCAGTACAAACCCAAATAAAAACACCGAAAAACATAATCTCGTAACGTATGACTTAATTTGTTAACAGGCCAGAAATCCTCAATGCATTGCAGTCGTTTAAGGCTCCCGCAGACATGCGACGCGACTCGTGTGGAACAATCATTTCTATGAAAGCTTCATGGAAATTCTTCTACCAGAGAGTCGCGTCGTACCGTCGCATCACGCCTATCTGCGGGAGGTTTTATGTAGTAAAATGGCCGTTCCTGATTTGTAGTGCTATCAGGTATAATATAGTGATATTAGTTAATATTCCTGCAACTGTAGCCAACATCTGGGATTTGTAAAGAAGCATTATTGAAAACTTAAATCTCTGACATGATTTTTTTTTTGTTTCTTATTAAAACTAATCAGATTTTAGTGTGGTTATATTTTAAGGTAAACAATGAGCAATTTCCCCTAACATAATACATGAATTATTTATACAGAAAGACATAATTGCATCAAAATAGATATTTGTTTTATCTACCTAACTAAAGCAGGTAATTAATAAAAAACACATGAATCATTATTATTTTCCTTTCTCAGACTACCTTTAACAGTTACAGATTTGACCATACTAGCCAGTCTCAACGGATCAGACTGCATAGCATTTTATTTATTGGTCGATATATAATGCATAAATTAACTATAAAAAAAAAAAATATTCAGGTTGGCAGGGGCATGGATGTTTTTTTTTTTTTTGTGACAGTACAGGATTATGGACGAGTAGTCCATAATCCTGTACTGTCACAAAAAAAAAAAACCTGTTCCATACATTTTGACCGCGTAGGTATTGCAATTTTATATGGACGCGAGAGATCGCCACCGTCGATCGCCGCCGTGAGGACACGGCGGTGCTTCTGACTACCCGTAACGACTGTTAAAGATCCACGAATGCAAGCCGGGACCAACGGCTTAGTGTGCTTTCCGAGGCACGGAAGCGTCTCTGTATGTAAAGATGGTCACCCATCCACAGACCAAGCGCGGCAAATGTAGCTTAACCTGATTGATAGACCTGTTATTATTATTTAGTCATGGGCCCCTCAATAAATAAATATGTGTATAATAATATGGCAATAATTACCTCAACTATAGTTTCTAGACTCTCAAGTAGGCACGAAAACAAGTTTGTTAATCCAATACGAGTACCCACTCCTATCGGGAAACTTTAGATACATTGTATGTTTTCCTTTAATTCCGAGATCAGTGTGGAAACACCTCACGACTTCACACTACCTGGTTTAGAACAATTTGATCAGGAAATTACTTTTAGTTTCAGTGCAAACTTGTTTGTTGTTCTCTAAAAGGATTTATGACTTAGTCCGGATTATATTTAACATTGTTATTTATTTCATTTCTGCATAGCCTGTATTGGGCAACGGGGAACTATGGAGGAATGGAAAAGGCGTGTTCTAGATGTCCTGAGCGGAGAATAAGTTGAAGTGTCACGTGGATGCATTTTGTTTGCGAATAAACAACTTTGTCCTACTTGAAACCGTCTGATAAAAATCCCCAAGAGTCTACGTCTAAGGAATTTAAGGAAAAATCTAAGAAATATTGCTTTATTTTATCTCCAACTATATACATTGACCTCCTTAAAAATTCCTGAAACTCACATTTGTAACACATTTTAGTTGTATTATATCAGCAATATGTGTACGCCGCGTCGGTGATTGTAGTGAACTTAAATAATAGCTGAAGTGGATGCCAGCCAACAATCAGCAGTAACAATGGGAGGTCATGTTCGCCAATCTCGCAAACAAAAACATATTCTATTTTGGATAGAGGAACGTGTATTTTCTCAATAGCGAGCTGACATGATCGAACGATATTCCGGATCCGTTAAAACAACCAATCAGTGATAAGTATATCTACAACGTGTAACGTTAAATGCGCAAAACCTGAAAATAGTTTGATCAGAATAACGAGCAGAATCCATTGAACCACTTTTTAATATAGGTCACATTTTTCAAAAAATCTTCATTAAAAACGTTGCCGTGTCTATTTATTAATAGGTCAAGCAAGCCAATGTCAGCGCGGCGCAGCGGCCTGGTGACGACTCCTCCTTCGATAGAGCGTCGTCGCAGACGCAAGAAACGATCAGAATTGCCAGTAAAACTAAAACAGCACATAAAACCTCTACAATTTGTTTAATGATTTATTTTGTGTCTGAAATCGGGCAATTGCATTAAAATCAGTTGGGGTGTCTGAGGTTTTGCGCATTTAACGTTACATGTTGTATATGGACAGCCGTTGACATTAATAAGAATAATTGTAAAATAAACTGTACCAAAAATATGAAACGGTATCCAATAACGTTTAGGCCCATCATTCACGATGCTGCTCAAAGAAACGTTTTATTAACCCATTGAATGCCGACTACGTAATATTACGAAGATGGTGTTAACAGAAGAGGCCAACTACGTGTTAGTACGTAGATGTTATCTGTTGATTATAAGGCGATCTATGCTATTTGGCCTCCCGGGACGGTCATGTTTATACTCTTTGGCATCTCACGTAGTTGACCATATGTAGGGTGGCCACCGATTATGATTTGATATTTTACCTCGACATTAAATGGGTTAATTGGTGATTTGAATTTGTGACTAGTTATTTTTGAAAAGCGTCGTGGATCATGGGCCTCAGAACGGTGATCAACTTTTTAATTTAGGTAAATATACGGCTAGCTACCAGGAGGGGCTCGTGGCTGAGTAATAAAAGACGTACGGGTCGATCGATCCGGTTAAGCTACGCTTGCCGCGGTTGGTCCGTGGATAGGATACACTTTTTACCTAGATCCCTCCGTGCCTCGGAAAGCACGTTAATCCGTTGCCCCCGGCTGTCATTCGTGAATCTTCGACAGTCGTTACGGGTCGTCACAAGCCTGAAAGTCTGACAACCAGTCTTACTGAGGGGTATCGTATTACCGAGTAACTGGGTTGTGGAGGTTAGGTAGGCAGTCGCTTCATAGGAGGGGTCGAAGAAGACGTCAGTATGACAGTCATCTCCGACTCCTCCCAGGTGGAAGCCAGCAGGCGACGGGTGCGGGGGTTTCACTCTCGCCTGCATTGCACAGGCTTACACCAGTGCCGGACGGGAATGGCCAGGTGTTCCCGGCCCATCCCGTAGCCCCCCACCCGGTGGGACATGCAGGGCTCGCCAGCTAGGCGGGCATGCGCCGGGGGGATTGTGGACGCAAAGGCTGAGCCGGATTCCCATGACCCCCCCCCATCAAGGCGATGAGGGAACACCGCTGAGTTTTAGTGGGTATACTGCCACCCTGGCAGGGAGTCCCACATACTCCGTTCCGTCCCCCAACGAGCGGAGATGCGTAATATCATTTCTCAGCGAAAAAAAAAAAAAAAAAGCCAGTCGCTTCATGTAAAATAATGGTATTCAGCTGCACCCTGTTAGTCTGGAACCCAACCCCAACATAGTTGGGAAAGGGTAGGTTTCAGGATAGCACTACTGTTCCATGACTCCTTCCAAACAGAAACCTATAAGAATAATTTACTATAACACAATTCATTCTTTGATTTGTATATATAGCATTTATGCTAGAACTGTCTACAACAAAGGACAAGATATTTTACATTTTCCAGAATTCTTCAGAAAATCCTTTCCATCCAGCGGTAATATAACAAAATAGGTCAAATGAATGTAGAACAGTAGCTTTTAAAACAGTCCCGAGATAGCGTGTACCAACTTTTATATGAATAACTTTGTTTTGTTGATGACACAAAGGATTGTCGGGCCACTGCGCCTGACAAACTAATTTACCCATTCTGTCATATGCACAGATATAATGTTGCAGAGATGTGGTAGTTTATAAACATTTCTATGACTTGTCTGACTTCCTAGTTGGAGGGGTTTGTGGCTAAATAATAACAGCCGCACGGGTCGGTGGATGGGTGACCATCTTCACATACTTGGTATGTGAGATGGTCAACCCTCCGTGCCTCGGAAAGCACGTTAAGCCACGTTGGTCCCGGTTGTCATTCGTGCATCTTTGACAGTCGTTAAGGGTCGTCAGTAGCCCGAAAGTCTGACAACCAGTCTTACCAAGGGGTATCGTATTACTCAGTAACTGGGTTGTCGAGGTCAGATAGGCAGTCGCTCCATGTAAAATACTGGTGTTCAGCTGTATCCGGTTAGACTGGAAGCCGACCCCAACATAGTTGGGAAAAGGCTAGGCAGATCTGACTTCCTCGTTACAAGCGTCGGAAGCGCTACTGCTAAGCATGAGGTATTCTCAGTAGCAGCACTGAGTCTAGATTTGTGGTTGGTTGATGACAAGAAGCTTGTCCCCTATTACATGAGACTTAAAATGAACTACACCAATCGACACAACAAAAACAAAGTAATATAGGTACCTCAATCCCCACTTAAAATGCACTGAGCCAACCCTTTATTTATGTCCAAAAAAAATTATAATTAATTGCCAAATGCCATTACAGAAGTAGACATTAAAGTAGTTTAGATGTAAAAACTCCTTTACTGAGTAGTATAACATGGATTCCAGAAATTGTTTCAATTTATAAATATTATAATAAATATATTTGTTTTTACAACTAAAAACTCCTTTACGGGATAGTATGACTTGGATTCCAGAAATTGTGAATTGAGTGAGAGAATTGTTTTATTTTGCAACTGATTTGTCATCACAAATCCATTGCAAAATAAAATAAATCTCTCTCCTATACACTAAACATTAGGAAATATATAAATAACATAATATGGAATATAGGAAATCAAATACTCGTATAGTTATGAAAATATGAATACATAAATAATAACATCATTTAATAACAATGAAAATATTATTCTTTAAGAATTTCAAAATAATTACCTACACTATTCTTACGCAATACATAAAAACTAATATACTACAGTTGCAAGTATGGCGGCAACGCCGTCGCATGTCTAACGCGAACGAGTGTAACTAAATAAAATATAAACGATGTTGAGTGTTGTTAAGTGCAACAGCTGTAATATAATCATCAGTGAAATCCTTGCATACATCCAAAATAAGATCCAGGTGATGAACGAGGAAGGTCTTGTGCGTGTGTGCGTAACGGCTTTTACGAGTGTTGAAATCGAAGAAGCAAAAACATTGCTCTTCGACGCTGTATCCCTGTCTTCCCATAAGAAAACTAGGAAACGCGAGGGTAAGTCCCAGCGAGATATTGATGATATCATTCAATTATTTAAAAGCGTTGATCCAGATAAGACACCTATTTTTGTGGCAAGAGATCTATTTAAATTGCCACCGATTAGCTTTGATCACCTGGATGCAACTAAATTATTGAAGGATATCCTAGTTTTACAAAATGAGTTGAGGCATATAAAGAACAGCTACGTGACAAAGGAACAGATAGCTCAGATTGAATCGAAAATTGATGATCGAAATAAGGCGCCGTTAAGTAACGATAAATATTCAAATAAGAACGTTACAAAAAAAAGAGGGGCTGGTTTGATGAATAGTTTTGAGTGTGATAGTGGCCCTATGGGTTTTGTACAAAATGCTGATTACGATTTAAGTATCCAAAATGAGGAAACAATCAGTAAAAATGATCAAATCAGCAAAAATCCCACTAATGTCACAAAGATACCCGCTTCCGAAAAAAGCGAGCAAAGTTGTTTACCTATGCGCCAGCGCACAATACAAAAACTTGTTTCGTCCGCGATTGATATTACTTCGAAGCGATCAACTGATTGTACCAGCAGCGTCGATGAGTCACCGTCAATGCGACAAACCTCGGTAGACGTAAACAATAGCGTGGACGCGGACTGTGTCATGCAAACTAAACCAATAGAAAATCATGGTACGCAAGTTGACAAATGGATTGTAGTGGAAAATAAAAAGGCAATACAGAGGCAAAATAAACTGGTAGGTAGGATGGGGCGTGGCTCCAATAGCCTCGAAATCAATTTTAAAGCGGCTACGGGTAGTAAAATCCCACTTTTTATAACCAATATTCATAAAGAAACCAGCGAGCAAGATATAAGTGATTATATATGCAGAAAATCACAGGAAAATGTAACGGTTATAAAACTAAAGATTAGGAATGAGAAACATAATGCGTACAAACTATTTGTGCCAAAACACAAACTGAAGATGTTCCTAGATGACCGCTTTTGGCCTGAGGGTGTTATTTACCGTCGTTTTGTACATGTTAAGAACAACGTGGACGCTCCAATACGGGTTGAGGCAGTTAATAAAAATTCAATCTAATGGGAATGACAAATGACGATATTATGCATAACGCCGCCCTTACCTCGTTTAATTGTAAGTCACTTAAGAGGTCAATGCAGGGAGTTAGATCTTTATGCAAGGAAGTGGACATACTTGCTCTTCAGGAGACGTGGCTGCTGCCACATGACCTGTCTTGCTTGTCACAAGTAGATGAGGAGTTTGGCAGCACTGGAACGTCCGCAGTAGACACATCGGAGGGAATGCTAGTGGGTCGGCCTTACGGTGGTGTAGCGTTAATGTGGAGAAAAAGTATGTTCAGTTGTGTGTGCGTAATTCCGTGCGAAAATCCACGTATCGCGGCAATAAAAATATCGTTATGTGACCGTTGCGTGTTGGTATTTAGTGTGTACCTACCTGTAGATAATGCGAACAATTTAACTGAATTTTCGGATTGTTTAGGAACTATAAGTGCAATTATAGAGGAGAGTGGAGTGGAATCGGTGTTTGTCCTGGGGGATTTTAATTCACACCCTGGAACATTGTTTTTTACCGAGTTACAAAGCTTTTGTTGTGATCAGGAATGGCTATGTGTAGATGTAAATAAAATGAGTTCGGACAGCTATACATTTATAAGTGAGGCAAACGGAAGTCGAAGATGGCTAGACCATTGTATAGTTACTGAAGCAGCCTTACCGCTAATTACTAGTGTACACGTTGATTATGACATATATTGGTCCGACCATTTTCCACTTATAATCAGGGGAAATTTTGATTTAGTAAAGCAAAAACTTGTTGAGCATTCTACACAAATATCCGACGGTGTCAAGTGGGGGGAAAGATCCTCCGCGCAAATAGCGCAATTTTCAAATTTGTGTGGTAATTACCTACGCAAGATAGACTTTCCAGTGCAACTGGAATCTTGTAGTGGGAAGTTTTGCAATGACATCAGCCATAGGGTGATGATAGATGAGCTATACAGTAACATAGTACACTGCTTAGGGTTGGCAGCTAGTACCACACACCAGAAAAAGCCTAGGTATCGCAAGTGTGTAGCGGGGTGGAACAGGCACGTCCGTGGCGCACACGGGGAGGCACGAGCTAAGTTCACTATATGGGACTGGCACGGCCGACCGTCATTGGGTACTTTGTATAATGATATGATAGAAGCGCGAAAAGTTTTTAAAGGGAAGCTGAAGTGGTGTCAAAATCACCAGGAGGCCATTAAAATGGACATCTTAGCCTCACATCACGCAAAGTCCGATTTTCGTAGTTTCTGGAAATGTACCAATAAGATGAACGCGGCTCATGGCCTTCCCGTGAGCGTCGAGGGCGTTACTGAACCGCAACTAATAGCCGAGGTTTTCAAAGACCACTTCATGGTTCGATCACCGTTGGGACCAGCGCAGCGGGTGATCGATGATGAGACCCATACAGGACCCATTTCCACTCTTATCACAGCTAAAGAGGTTAAGATAGCTCTTAAAAATATGAAAAGAGGAAAATCCCCAGGTCACGACGGACTCAGTATCGAGCACTTGCAGCATGCGGGTTGCCACTTGCCCAGAGTTTTGGCATTACTATTTAATTTTTGCATCGCACACTCTTACTTGCCTGACAGTATGATGAGTTCGGTGGTCGTGCCAGTGGTTAAAAACAGAACGGGAGACTCATCAGATCGGTCGAATTATAGGCCTATTTCTCTGGCAACGATTGTCGCTAAGGTGCTTGACAGTGTGCTTAACGTACATCTAGAGAAATATATATCATTACACGATGCGCAATTTGGTTTCCGACCTGGCTTATCCACCGAAAGTGCAATCGCGTGCCTTAAGCACACTGTCAGGTACTACGCTGATAGGAGTACACCCGTTTATGCCGCGTTCCTGGATCTCTCCAAGGCCTTCGACCTGGTCTCATATGACATTCTTTGGGATAAATTAAAGGAAACAGGGATACCCAATGAGCTGCTGAACGTTTTTAAGTACTGGTACGACAAACAAACTAACTTTGTAAGGTGGGGGAATGGCTGTTCTCTGCCGTACAGGTTGGAGTGTGGCGTGAGGCAGGGCGGCTTAACCTCCCCTAAGCTTTTTAACTTGTATATGAATGCATTGATCGAGGGACTCAGCAGTGCGCATGTGGGCTGTTTTGTGGACGGGGTGTGTTTTAATAACATCAGCTACGCAGATGATATGGTGCTGTTGGCTCCCTCGGTCAGTGCACTCAGAAAACTTGTGAAAATCTGTGAGAACTATGCTGCCAGCCATGGGTTGCTGTATAATGTGAAGAAGTCTGAACTTATGGTCTTTGAGGCTGTTGGCAGGAAATGTCCAGTAAATGTGCCACCAATAAAAATTAACGATGTCCAGATCCGTCGGGTATATCAGTTTAAATACTTGGGACATTTGATTGCTGACAACCTTAAAGATGATGCTGATGTTGAACGGGAACGCAGGGCATTGGCAGTGCGGGCGAACATGTTGGCACGTAGGTTCGCTCGATGTACAGAAGCGGTCAAACATACGCTATTTAAAGCATACTGCACATCTCTGTACTCGAGCGCCCCATGGATCAGCTGTACCAGACGTGCTGTCAATGCGCTGCGCGTCCAATATAATAACGCCTTCAGGGCGCTGATGCGGCTGCCACGTTACTGCAGTGCATCAGAGATGTTCGCAAAAGCCCGAGTCGATAGCTTCTCAGCTATCGTACGGAAGAAAAGTGCGTCTCTGCTCGCCAGATTGCGTGGCAGTGGCAACAGCCTCCTGAAGGTGATAGCTGACAGGGTCGATGAGAGCCCCATAATGGGACATCTCATCAAAACAACACTGTCTGTCGTAGTGTATAAGTATTAACATAGATCATAAGCCACATTGTTACTAACATACTAGTATATAAGTACTAACATAGGATATATTGTTTACTAACACCTTTTATGTATTTTTGTTTTTGTCAGTGTGGACCGTTTTGTTGTCCGTAAACTAAATAAATTATTATATTATATTTTATTATATCTATATACACAAACCTAATATATATATACAACATTATTTTTAGTATATGGCAAATCCGACACACGGACCGGACCGGACTTTCTTGCCAAGAAAAACAATGGGTTGTTCGCCGTGTGTAGGCACGATTCGTCATTGTTGTATGGAACACTATGGAAGCTAGTTGACGGACACGTTTTTACTACGGCGCGGTTTATTTTTGCCATACCGTAAAGAAACCGTGCAGTGTACAAAGGGCATTAAAATCCATCTACGGATGGAATTAAACAATTGTTTCAATCGAAATTCTTTTCTCCCAATAAAAATCGGTCCCCTTTCCTCTACGCTAGAGCGTAGAGGTTCGACTACTGAAAGATGGCCGATTTCACGATTTTTTTTTTTGTTTTTTTTTTTTATGATGGAAAAGCTTTTTAGTGAGACCAAAAAACCCTTTCACTCATTCTCGATTTCAGTGTTGACTAGTTACATGTATTTGCTATTGCAGGTGGGATTACGCAATGGGCAATTATTATACAAATGGATTTCAGATTAGCTATTTTGGTACCCGCTGTGTGTTAAATTCTGTTTTGAATTTACAGATACAATTTTCGGAAGGGAGTTTGTTTGGGTAAGTTCGGCGCTTGAATAAGACCTTACGAATTAATTCCCAGCAATTAGGCAATATTTTTTAATACTGATAACGTTGGGTTCTGCCCCATTTTATTTGGACGGTCTTATGCCAGTGCCAAACTTACCCCAACATACTTATTTTGCTTTGCGATTGATAAATTAATTTGATGAATTGCAATTTATCCTACTACTAGCGACCCGCCCCGGCTTCGCACGGGTGCAATGCTGATCACTATCACTACATAGTATAAAACAAAGTCGCTTCCCGCTGTCTGTCTGTCTCTATGTATGCTTAGAACTTTAAAAATAAGCTACGGATTTTGATGGGGTTTTTTTTTTAATAGATAGAGTGATTCAAAAAGAAGGTTTATATGCATATAATACATGCATAATATAGTAGCGAAACACTGATAATTTTAGACCCATTATTTCTCTTAAAAAGTATAGGATAAAAAATGGTTATTGTAGGTTATCCCTAAGAGATAGACATATGCCATTGCGGACTTTTTTGTAGACCTTTTTAAGGTGTACAATACTGTAGTACATTATTTTGATCTATCTCGTAGGGTTAAGCCAGCGTTTGCAATGTAAGCGCAATAAAATGTGTTTATTTACGACATCATATTAGAAACCCCTAAAATGATCAGTGTTTCTCTACTATATTATGCATGTATTATACATATAAACCTTCCTCTTGAATTACTCTATCTACTGAAAAAAACCGCATCAAAATCCGTTGCGTAGTTTTAAAGATTTAAGCATACATAGGGACAGACAGCGGGAAACGACTTTGTTTTATACTATGTAGTGATTCTACCTAATATTGACTTGCCCGTGTTGGTAAGGCGTGCTCAATCTTTGTCCACTTTAAAAATTATGATAAAAAGCAGTGCTTTTTTTAATTAGGAGAGTGTCCTTAAATATCATCATTATATTTTCTCTTTTTCATGTTTATTATTATTTATAATAATATACTTAATGTATGTATTTATGTAAATGGTACACCTTCCCCTTTTCTATCTATCAGATTTAGATGAAATTAGGCACACAGATAGTTTATGCACACAGGTAGTACGCTCCCGTGGTATAATTTCCGAAGTCAACGCGGGCGAAACCACGGGTAAAAACTAGTTAGAAATTAAATTGTAAAACTTATTGTAAGTTTCAAAATAGAATTTCAAAAACAATTTCCGCTGCATCTCGCACAAATTCTTAAACAAAGTAGAATAAAGGCAGCAGGAACCAAAAATCCAGCGAACTGTAACTGTTTCTGATTCAAAAAATAAAAAAGGCTATTATCTCAGTGAATGAAAGGGTTCTGGGGCATATTCCCTTTTGTGTATTTTTTGTATGGGATCTGCAAATGATGGTAAAAACGAAACAACGCAGTTCTTCTTTTGGAAACATTGTTACCATATCTAGCACGGAGCGGCGACTGTTTGTAGCTCAATGAATACCGTTTTTGTAACATTAGGGCTTGTATATTTTTATAGAGTCAAGTTAATAATAAAAAGATGAAGTCGAGAGAGAACTTGAGGTAGTTTCAAAGTAGGTTTGAATTTGTGAGACGTTTGGGTAATATATGATTTATCACGAAGTAAATATACACACTATTAGCCCAGGTTCGCACGGGCGATTCTATTTCGCGCACTGTTTTTTAACGCTCTGTTTAGCGCCGAGAGTTGAAAACCCAGCAGAGTGTTTTCTTGACGCGCGTGGATGCATTTTGTTGGATTCTCAATGCTCGGCTTAATACCGAGAGATAAAAATCCAGTGCGAATCAAAAAATCGCGTAATAAAATCGCTCGTGCGGTTCTGGGCACATCGTTTCTCATTGATATCTTTGAAACACAAGGTCAAGAAAAATACTATCTTTATTCCCAATTTGTGACGCATTTGTAGGTAATTTGATGTGCTTTCCTTGGTTGAATGGTCAATTTGAAAAATAATTTAAAAACAAAACGAGAGACGCGAAGAGCAATGGTGTCCCAGTGGTAATGGCCCCGACTAACGAGTTGTAGGTCCCGGGTTCGAACCCGGGCAGTCGCTTTACTTTGTGTAAATAATTTCAAGACCACTGCTCTCAAAACCGAGAAGAAAAACATCGTGAGGAAGCCGGTTGCCGGTTGCCGGTTGTCCTAGAACCAAAAACTCGGAGACATATGACATCTACCTACCCACACTGGATGGGGGATTATGGCCCACTCTCTCTCTCTCACCTAGAGCAGGCCTGTGTCTCAGCTATGGGAACATTATAAACTGGTTATGAAAACGATAAAAACTTTTACAGATAAGTTCTGCACACAATTCCACAATAATTAAATGAACGTGAAATAATTCTGAGTTATTAATAAAACAGTTTAATAAGATCTCTATAATAGACAGAGGAGGAGCCAACACAATCGCATCTTATAAATTAAGATGAACGATTAATTAATGGAAAATGTTCCCAAGATTGGGACAAGAAACAATGATAAGTGATTGACCAATCAAGTGGATTAAGTTATAAACATAGATGGATGATTGAGGAGGCAGAATACAACGGTGTCTTTACATCCCTAACACCTTATCGACGCACGATAGATGCGGCTGTATTGAGTAGCAACTGTGATGAAAGTTTTCCACTCTGAATATTGTTAGGGGTAGCACTCACCTAATTAGTAGTAATAAATTGTCGAATGTAAATTTGATTGTTTATAAAACTGTTAATAAGGCTATCGGTTATCGGTTTTTTGAACAATAAAGTAAAGAATGTATAACATAAAGAATAAAATTTTCGATTTTGTACCTAATTTGCTAAAGATAAATGGATTTATGTACCTAAAAGAATTTTGCCGGCGTTTTATGAAATTCCTTTTAATTTTGGATTTATTACGACAAAACCCAATCAATACTTAATACGTTCTTATTTCGAGGAAAAAGTCGCTTTCTGTCGCATATTGCGGGAATATAGACATATTTTTATCTCATAAATCGGAAACGCGCTATTGTGCATTATCGCACCCAGAAATCATGAATCCAAAAAAAAAATGAAAATGGCTTACATTTTCTTGCCATCATGTCGTAGCAACTTCTGATTGGTGATTGTCGCTTTGCTTTTACTTGTCTAAAGTTACTGGCGGCTTGTTTATTGCCAGCTTTAGGATGTAACCAGACTCCGTCCGAGTGACTGATGTTTTGACCATTTTGAGTGGACGTCTATCTACCGCGGTCTGGTTACAACTTTATGCCTCGATTCATCATAATCAGCTTATAATTTTCCCACTGCTGCGACACATGCCTCCTCTCTGTGAGAGGGGCTGGACCGTAATCCACCACGCGGGCCCAGTGCGGGTTGCTAGATGTCACACGTCTTCGAATTTTTGGTTTTAGGACATGCCGGTTTCCTCACGATGTTTTCCTTCACTGTTTTGAAAGCAGTAGTGATGATATAATTTACACAAAGTATAGAGCTTGTCTGGGTTCGAACCTACGACCTACAACTCGTAAGTCGCGGCCGTGTCCACTGGGCCACCACTGTTCATATGCCTCGATTAATGGTTATTGATTTGAACTGACATTCGCGTATTAATTTATGCCAATATGGGAGATCCTTCCATTTTATGTTTCGCAAAGGTTTTTTTTTAAGAATTAGGTCAGCGTTTAAAAAGTTTATTCACTCGGTAGCTATACGATTGATCTTTTAATGGAAACTGACTGTGAAAATAAATTTCACAGCCAGTTTCCATGCACTTTTAGGTAGGCTACGCGCACACTTTGAGCAAACATAAGATTGGAATGTCAAATTCAATAATGTTTTCCATTCATTAAGTATAACGAGCTCCCTTTTTAGGAACAGCCGTGCGATTCTGTAACCATCTCATCGTGAAAGCTTGGGTGAAGTGAGCGTGGAGTGAGCTGTCATTAGGGATTAACACCACTGACACTGCTCACTTCAAGCTCACTTCACTTATGATCACGGTGAGATTTTTACAGAATCAGCAAGTGTAGATCCATTATGTTGCAAAGACATTCAAGCCATACGCGCATGTTTTACACTACACCAAAACATGACTTCTTGACTCAAAACACTGCACCAAACAAAGTCCTCTAAAGCAGAATCCACTCTAAAACAATCAAGAACAGACCAGTAATTCCAAGACATACCTCGCACCATCTGCTCCAAGTAAACAGTCGCAGAGCAAAAGTCTTGGCTTAATTTCACTTGAGTCACAGACTAAAAAAGTGCAGTGCGGTGGCAATACGTGCTTCATCCGCCCGTTGATTTAAAAAATTAAGTCTGCACCTTTGTCGAGCGATTTGCTGAACTCGCTTTTGTTCGGCGCTCCATTTGTCCGGATTACGTAGGAATATTCTTTTGAATTGTTTCTTTGAACTGTTTTAAAGTTTGTGTTTTTGGGAGTTTTACCTATGTGTTGGTAAGGAGGGACCGACTGAAAGATGAGTATAAGTGTAATCAGTCTATAATGTTCCTACTGGTGGGGCAAAGGCCTCTTTTCCGTGAGAGGGAATGGGCCGTAATCTACCACACCGACTCAGTGCGGTTTGGTAGGTGGCGGCCCAGTGGCGACGACCCCGAGTGAGTCCCGAGTGAGTTCGAATGCAGGCAGGCACTTTACGTTGTGTAATTTATAGTATCACCACTGCTCTTAAAACGGTGAACGAGAACGGTTAGCGAGATACCAATTATAATTTCTACGTATTTTGTGATTATGTTAAATCTAGAAATTCATTTCCGAATAATCGTATGATATTTTGATCAGGCGTTTGGATGAGAATTATTGAATTATTATTCTGATTGATTCCGTTAGAATATGCGCTTTTCGATTACTTTCATATGATTCTCCTACGTCCTGCAAAGCGGATTTTGTTGTTAGAGAAAAGTGTTAAATTCGTAGTTGAAATAAAGTCCTCCAGACCGAGTTTCGGCCATGGCGACCAATCTCAAGCGGAGACTAGCCATCGGCGCGGGAGATATTATAGTGCACAGACAGAGGTGTACTCTCTCTTCCCTCACTCACATAGTCCGATGGGACGGCAATCCGACACGACCGGAGAGAGATCAGGCGCAGGACCAACGGCTTAACGTGCTTTCCGAGGCACGGGGGTATCACACCACCAACTTCCAAACTCCGGGCTGTTACTGAGAAATTCCAATGGAAATGATAAATGATAAATAAATGATTTATTTTCTGTAAGTAGGTTTGTACAAACACTTTTACATGTCAATCATGGGGCAGTGTTATTGGAAAAATCCAATAACACTGCCCCACCCGGGAATCTAACCCAAGACCCCACGCTCAGTAGCTTGCGACCACGAGACCAACGCAAACACTAGGGATAATTAGTTAAATTAATAGAAATTAAGAAAATAATTAAGAAATTGGGGGAAATGAGTAGGGCTTTGGAAGCATGCTGCGGGCGACTGACCTATGTCTCCGAAAAAATTCCTTAACTTTTTGCATAATAACGTGTGGTTTTTAAAAATAATCCAAGAATTCCAAAAGAGTAGTAGCACTTATCTATCTTTTTTTATGAAATACTGTATTTCTTTTATTATAAAAAGGCTTATCTGAATTAAAAAAAAAGTAATTTCTCGAACCAAACCTACTGAATATAAGTTGTCAATATTAATCATTAGATATTTTTTCTCATAAAAAAATTATACCCATGCAGAACACACGTTCGCATTCCCACAAACAAAATTATAAATGCTGGACAGAACATTTCACTGAGCGACAAACAATTAATGATTAATTCAAACAATGGCATTTCATTAATTTTGATCCGAGTTTTGGACATAATATTCTTTTAGGTTTATAAAATATTTACTTATTCAAACAAATAAATCAATAAGCGTCATTCATAGAATTTATATTTTTAATTTAAGCCTAATTATTATCGAACCGGACAATGTTACTTCTTCACGCTCAAACGGCTGGAGCGATTTTGATGAAATTTGGCACACATATAGTTTATAACCAGGATTAACGTAAAGAATACTTCTCATCCCGATGTTCCTACGAGATCGAGACTTATGCTGGTGAAACCACGGGGCGCAGCTAGTGTAGTTATAAATGCGAAAGTATCTCTGTCCGTTCGGCACCCTTTGAAGGCTTAGCGGCTGAACGGATTTCGACTAAATTTGACACACAGGTATACCATAACATAGGACATAGGATACTTTTATCCCGGGAGTACGTTCCCGTGGGATGAAACCTTCACGTGGGTGAAGCCGTGGCAAAAGCTATTAGGTTGTCTCATAAATTATTGCCAGTTAAAAGACAAATTATTATTAATATTTTTTTATTAATAAAAAAATACATTTAATCAATTATATAGTCTCCCTCGTTATCAACAACAGTCAGCTATCTACTGGGCAAAATTTGAATACCTTTCTCCCAAAATGAGGCAGGGACTCGAAAAAATTTTCAAGTTCAATTTTAATACTTCCAGAATTTTCATTTTTTTTTTCCTAGTAAATGAAATTTAAGAGCTCGAAATAAATGAAAGTCAGAAGGCGCATCCTAGCTCCTGCAGCTGTTTATGTGTTAACTTGGCGCAATGAGGTCGTGCGTTGTGATGCAAAAGTTGGACTCCAAGTCGTTTTGGCCGCTTAATTATTAACATGTCTGCTAGTTTGCGAAGCTGCTGCGTATACAGATTGGCGTTAATAGTCTGATGAGATTCGAGGAGTTCCCAGAAAATCATTCCTTGCCAATCGCAGAAAACAGACAACATAATCTTACGACCGTGTTCATTAAGTTTAGGCTAGGCTGGTGGGTTTTCCCCGAGAGGAATCCAATAGGCATGACGCGTGTTAGTTTCATAATGTATCCAGCTCTCGTCACATGTAATAATGTCCTTGAGAAAGTCTCGTCTGTGCGGACGAAGTAACAAACTTTAACAAATGGCCACACGAACGGCCCGGTCATGGTTGGTTAACGCATGAGGTGTCCAACGTGACATCACTTTGCGATATCCCATCAATTTGAGATAACGATCTATAGTCGTGTGGGATTGTCCAAGCGCCTTCTCTAAATCGTGCGTACTATAGTCTGGATGTCGCTAAAGTTCGTGATGCAAAGCATCTTCATCGAAGCTGGTGGGTCGGCCTGGGCGAGGTTGATCTTCGCAGCTCAAATCTATATCACCGGTGTCAAAACGCTTGTACCAGAAACGAACAGTCCGATCACTAGTAGTAGCCGGTCCAAATGAAGTGTTAATCTTTTTAGCCGTTTCTGTTGAAGAGACTTTAAGTCGGTGCTCATAATATAGCATAATAGCTCTCAGTTGACGCTGATCCATTTTCACTAAAGAGTAATTATTGCGTTGCGTCCGCGCCTATTTATACCCTCACCATAAAAGATACGCATCCTTACTAGAAAGATCTAGAACTTTCTTAAATTCACTTTAGTACGAAATTCACTTAAATACGAGAAAATTGGAGAAAAATAAAATATGGCAAGAACTTATGAGACAACCTAATATATTTGAAAATAAGAACGACTACAGAAACGAAAGAAAAGAAAAATATTTTAAGTGGGACACACAGGAAATACAAATAGTAAACAAACTTAACACTGTACCTAGTTGAAAATCATGTTCTCCCAAGCATTGCAACTGCAAATATAAGGTGGTTGACTATTACTCTTAAACTTGTAAAGCCTACTTAGCTGTGATAGATTTCCTTTTAACTTCGTTGTCTATACATACTACTACCGTGAATTAATTTCACATATAAAAACAACCATTTAGTAGCTTGGGGGGGGGGGGGCATGACTAACCAAAGAAGCTTAATATTTCACAAACTGATCCCTGTCGGAAATCGAAAAATGGTTTTCACAAACCCACAATATTTTTGAAAGACCTATCCAACGACACCAAGAAAAAATCCCCACTTTACATGTACAGAAGGTACCCTTAGCAAATATTTTTTCATGCATTTATTTTACCACTTTGTCGGCGTGATTAATATATCCATGCCAAATTATAGCCTATTTAAGAACTTAAAAAAAAAAGAGCTGTCCAAAGAGGCTCCACTCTCAGCATAATGCACAGGCACAATTTGTCGTTAAGTCTACATCACACACGTCGACAACATCGTTTAAACTAAGTAAAAATACATGATTTCTGTATCTTTTTCGGCTTTCAAAACATTCTCGAAGCATCATTTATTATTAACGTCTATGAGTGATAAGTGCCCACTTACGCAGTTCGTAAATAATAAAGTTGTTAGAATATTTTATGAATAGATTTATTGATAATCGTCTCTTATAATGGCTGTTTACTTTGATTTTAGTCCCTTTTAATAATAATCTTTTCGTGGAAAAAACGGTTCATTTTTGAATAGCACCAACAGGTTTTAGAATGTTTTCAATAGAAAGGTTTACCTTGATGTTTTGATTTCCATATTTAAACTAATATTATTATGAAGAGAAAAGATTTGTTTTTTTTTTTTTATGAATAGAATAGAAAACTCTTTATTATGTACACCATATAAATGACAGACATAAATATAAAAATTTTACAAAGGGTGACACAATGGACGGTCTTATCGCTAAGAGCGTTCTTTAAAAGACAACCTTTGTATGGATTGAAAAGGAAAGGCGAGACAAATACTGTAGGTAGTCTGTGGTGTACCATTTATACGATACTCGCGCAATGAATACATACATAAATTATATTATATAAATCTTAATAAATATATACATGTAACAATAGACATTAAACAGGAGTAAAGAAAATATAATGGTGCTGTTTAAGGAGAGAGGAAGTGATTTTTTATCATAATTTTAAAAGTAGACAAAGATTGAGCACGCCTCACCGACACGGGCAAGTAATTCCATAACCGTACTGCTTGAACAGTAAAAGACTTGTCATAGAAACTGGTGGAATGCATGGGCATCTCTAGTCTCAGGTTTTCCGATGACCTCAGATATCTATTATGTATCACACTAAAACAGCTGAACGGATTTGGATGAAATTTGGCACATGGATAAACCATGACCTGGAAAGGCTACTTTTTAACCTGAATTGCAGACGAAATTACGAGCAACAGCTTGTATAAATCTTACACTAGTTACCTATGTAATTTATTCATAACTAGCGACCCGCCCCGGCTTCGCACGGGTGCAATGGAGAAAAACTGATAATTTTTTTCGTAAAAAGTATAGGATAGAAATGGTTATTGTGGGTTATTCCTAAGAGATAGACATATACCATCGCGGACTTTTTTGTAGACCTTTTTAAGGTGTACAATACTGTAGTACATTATTTTGATCTATCTCGACGGGTTCAGCCAGCGTTTACAATGTAAGCTCAAAAAAATGTGTTTATTTACGACATCACATTAGAAACCTCTAAAATTATCAGTGTTTGTCTACTATATTATGCATGTATTATACATATAAACCTTCCTCTTGAATCACTCTATCTATTAAAAAAAACCGCATCAAAATCCGTGGCGCAGTTTTAAAGATCTAAGCATATATAGGGACAGACAGACAGGGAAGCGACTTTGTTTTATACTATGTAGTGATATGTTTTCATTTTTGGTTTCAGATTACGGGCAAAGAAATACAGTGTGCATATAAATCACTAACCATTTGTAAGACAAAAGAACCCAGCAGAAGACAATCTTCCTTATAAGCTTCCGTATTTCCGTACCTATAAAACTTCTGAGGAAAATATCGGTAGCGTCACGATAAAAGTTTTTCAATACATTATAGAGACATTATGAAGTCATAGTCTGGAAGTGGCTATCGATTTTTCTTAAGCTACCAAGTAGGTCAGTAAATACACCTGCCGATACAAAATATGACGCAGCTGATGTTTCAAGGAAGTATCGCTTGCTCATTTGTTTTTAATTTATATATTTAGCTGGATAAGAGAGAGAAGCCTATGTCCAGCAGTGGACTGCTGTAGACTGATGATAATGCTTTAGAGTCTGTTGACTTTACATTAATTTATTTTTAAATTTTATAAGAAGATAATTGAAATTCTATTTTTGATAAAGTAGCCAGTATGATAATTATATTTATAAAAAAATAATTTTAAAATTAATATAAAACAAAAATAATAATTATATGTCTCATATCTGTTCTATTTTCATAATTATATTTTTATACCTAATTTGATTGTAGGTCGGATGGACTGCCATCCGACTATTTTGCGTTTGTGAAAACCTTCTTCGTCTTCTGATACGGCTCAATAACTCTGCCGTCCGCAAGCTATAATGCCGTTAACCAACAAATTCATTTTTCGAGTTATGGACAAAAAAACGCGGAAAAATAAGAAACGGATGCTGTTTCATAACTATAACTCATATGCGAGAGTTACCGGTATCAAAAAATAGATCTAGTTTTGCGCCTTCGAATAATTATACTTTCAGTTCTTAACAAAAACTTAGTGTTAGGAAAAAATAGTTTTTTGCGTTTAAGTTTAGTGTTTTTCGCGATTTACATCTTATGCAATCACGACTATAATGCCGCTAAGCATACCTTAACGGCATTTTAATGTTTGATTATCATTTAATTTTATTGACATTTAAAAGACTTAAAAAAATATCTTTATTACTCAACTACAATGCCGCTAAATACTTTAACGTTGTTATAGCTAAGCACGACGACTACGAGAACAAACACTATGCTAAACTTGAATGCAGCTAAAGCTACTTAGCCACATTTAAGACTAGTTTATTATAAGGATACTTTTCCAGATTATTTTTTTAAGGTTGATAACATAGCTAAAATGCCGCTAAATACAAAACTTTAAAATGTAACGGCGTTTAAGCTTTGATACTGGTACATGATAATTGAGGAAATACAATAAAAATGTAGTTTCTTACAGAAATAAAATATTTATTCAGAAATATAAATCAATCATTTAATGACACAATATTCTTCCAAATCACTTTGTGATGACTTACTTCTAATTATTTCAAATGAGATCTTATTAATAATAGCAAATAACTAAAAATACGAAAAAGAAAACAATAAACATTATAAAATCTTAACCCATCATCATTTAACTTTATATTCGATGCAATTGCCTGAATTCGATGGTGAGTAACATAAAATGTATATTTTTACTTTAAATTGTAAATATTGTTTGTTAAGAGATAAAACTATATCTACTTTATTTTCAAAATTGTAAAAATCTAATTATTTAAGCAATTAACATAGTACTAAACGAGGTAAGCAGTCTTATTGTTTACAAGTTATTGTTTCAGTCTTTTCAAAGTCTCTCTTATTTCTAGTATAGTTTCAGAAAAAATAAAAATGTAACAAAATGTGTCAGAAAAAATAAAAATGTAACAATGTTACTAAGTCTAGGCATCCTCATGGTCCTTTATTGGCAAATTTTTCCAGAATATCTGTTTATGGGTGGGAATTATGCTGGATAGTTTTTCAATAATGTCATTTTTTCTTGTAGAATCTATTCCTTTGGGCTTCGAGCGGTATTTAACTTGTAAAAGATTGGGGTTCTTTAAATACTTGTTATTCATGAATCTTAATGTTTTATATTCGTCATCAAAATCATTCTTGTACATTAGATCATAATTATTACGTGTAAAACGTACTTGACACATGTTTTTTAAGTAAGCTCTTGGATACGAGTTTTGAACTCTTCTGTCGGATATAAAATTTGATATATTAAGGAAATGTTCAGGTGACAAACATTTCACAATAACTTTTGATTTATTAATTGAAGCTACCGTTTCTTCGAAGTCCCCAAAATCATAAATTTTAACTTTTTTCTTCATGGCTAATTCGACTTGATGATGCACTTGATCAGCACTCATAAACGTGTGCCCTGGTTCAAAATAATACAGTGTTATTTGTTCGGTAGAAATTATTTCACAATTGACTAAATGGACAAGTAACGAGTATAATAACCAATTCTTATTTTGAGCACTGCAGTTATCGAGCCATATATTCACATTGGTAACGTCTCGGTTACATAAAAGAAAATGGTAGAAGGCCGTCATGATGTCCTCTTGTCTTCTGCCTGCAATAGCATCATGCCAGATGACTGTCAGTGGCTTTAAGGAGGAACTAATTTTGCCTACTGGTGCAAATGTCTGATTGAATGCCGTGAGGCGTTGGCAAAAAATTGCAGCTTTGAATGTTTCTAATCTGGGCAACATAATTACTTTTTCTAGATCTGCACTATAATATATTTGGGAATCATTTTGTGGTATTTTTTTGTGTTCATTGTAAAGCTCTCTAGCTTTTTTATACTTTTGATGATGTTGTGCCCACTCGACACATGCACTACAGTCTGCGACAATCTGGCTACCGGCATCATGCGATGTTTCTTTTTTATGCAAATTGTAAACTTCACACATTTCGCACTCTTCATTACCCAGACGAGTAAAAGAAATATTCATTTTTTTTACGTGTTGCCTGTATAGTTCATACGAAACGATCTTATCTGGGTATTTTTCGCAGAAATGTTTATGCATGTTAGAGACATTAATATCACTTGACAAATATCTTCGTAATGGAGCATGTTCACGTCTGTAATGGGGCTCAGATGGGTGAAAAGATTCAACGTGCTCAGTGAGCAAATCACGATCATATGCAAGTGTTTTCTGGTGCTTTCCTCTTTTATCCGTAAATTGGGGATCTGTAAAAGAGTTATGCAAGATCCTGTCGTTTGTTTTAACATAACCTAAGGTAGTCAAAAAAAAGATTTTGCATACCTCAACTCTGGTTTCGTCTAGTTGTTTAAATGTGAATGTTCTTCTTGGTTTCCTTTTCGGGTCACTTGTTGTTTTTCTCTTAGGAACTGCTACTGACGTGTGTGCCTTCACAAATAAATGCCTTTCTCGCCACGACATGTCCCAATATATTTTATTTATTGCTTCTCGCTGATCTTGGTTAATTTTAGAAGTACATTTCTTGAGACAAGTTTCGTTGCATCCCGTTTTAACATTATGCTCTAATCTTTTTTTATTGTTGGTATCTATTTTTCGCTGAAGTAAGGGAATGTTATATTTTTTACGTTTTCGTATTAGTTGTGATGTTTCAGGTTCCAAATTGAGTGCAACGGATTCATTAGCTTGATGCAGTGTTTGATAAGCACCCACATCAATGGTGTTCCTACGATTGCGAGAAAGTAGCGACGCCGGCGTATCTTTATCAGCACAAAGAACATTAATTGAGTTTCTGCGTTTATTCTGCAAGGTATTGCTTTCTTGAATAAAAGGAACCGTGTCAAGAACGTCAGAAGTAAAGCTTTTCGTGGCCACAGGTAGTGTAATGGGTTTCGAACCCTTTTTCTTAGATCTTCTGTTTGCTTGTAATACTTGGGACTTCTGGCTACTCGGTTTAGCTGTTTGAAAATCGTCACTTGAAGTTGAATCACTACTTGAATCAAATGGGCGATAGTCTTTATCACGCACAGAGTCATCGGAATCAAAATCACATTCCAAGTTCAACTGCGAAATTGTAGATGTATTTTCTGTTGTAATAGTAATATCATTCGGTTCAGTTACATTAAATGAGAGATCTTCTAATGGCGTTACTTCGCTGCAGGTTATATCAATTTGATTTTCTAACGGCATCAGTTCGTTGCAGGTTACATCAATTTGATCTTCTGATGGCATCACTTCGTTACAGGTTAAATCGATTTGAACATGATCTGGACTTGGTAAAGCATCATAGCTCTGAGCAGGAGAAGAAGTAGTTTTAAAATCTTTATCCAAATTATTTAGGATCGACGAATGCACATGTGAATTATTAGTAATTTGCGTATCACAAAACTTTTCAAAAATATTAGATGTCATCGAATAGGGCCTGTTATAGTATAATGCATCAAAACGCTGTAATTCCGGATTAGGACTTTTATTCCTTCTGCTAAAAGTCTCAAAGTGAACTTGCTCAATGTTGGTTGTACTATGTTTCTTCTTAATCATATCTAAAATATTTTTGGATCTTTGTGAAATAGCAGCGCGCCTGTAACAAGTTAAATAAAATTTAGGTTAACGTTATCTCATACATTTACCGTCATCCTCTACAATATCTTCAGTGAATTTTTACCTATTAGGTAATCAAAATTATATTGGTTTTTGTTTAATGTAGGTTGGTAAAAGATAAAATGGCTATCATTAGTCAATTAAATAGCTGTAGAACATAGTAAGGCCTAAAGAAAAGTCTGCGGTAGCATGGACCTATCTACTAAGGTCGACTAATTTATCTTTATCCCATCTGTAGTTTACTAAACATGCAAAAATCATTATCGTAATTAAATAATGTTTTTACCTGGAGTTGTTGTTAGCCATCGTAAAATTGGCGGGAACGCGCGGAGCGTTATACGTCCTTCACCTTCAAACTTTTGCGGTGCACTGCAAGGACGCGGGGGGCTGCACGGTAAGCGATCAAAAGTAGATAACCGCGTTTTAGTGTAATAATGAGGGATAACTGCATTTTTGTAATTGACGTCGTAAGTAAAATATTTATATTTCATATTGAAAATGCCGTTATTGGCGTATTTACTACAAAATCTCTTAATAAAATTTCACCTTAGTACTACACATAAATGCCGTTAGGTGACTTTAACGACATTTTTGTCTAGAACTGACATTTAACGGCGTTTTAGCGTTGGATCTATAGTACTGTAATTTGAAACAAAGCAGAACTATAAAACCGTTAAAGTATTTTAACCTCATAATAGGGTAGGAAATTCTGTTAACGGCAATTTAGTTATGCAACTGATGGTAAAAATTCTAATTAATATGTAAGTTAAAGGCCCTTAGTCACTTTTTAATTTAGTAATGTTGCTTACCTGCGTTTTAGCGTAGCTAACTTCTCAAATAAGTCAACATAACGGCGTTATATTTTTTTATATTTCTGCATCCATAAATCGTAGAAAAATACTGCTTGAACAGAAAGATAGAGAATTTTTTTCTGATTATGGTGGCATCGAAAAACGAAAATCGACCATATGCGAGATAACGGCATTATAGCTTGCGGACGGCAGAACTGTATTGAGCCGTATCAGAAAGACCAAATCCTGTAATTAAAACGTTCAAAATCTAGTCGACATCTCATCTCAACTACTATCAATGCCAAAAACTTGTCAAAAATGTTGATAAATTAGAGGAATTTTTGACAGATTGAGACTGAGATCAGACTGTAAACGTTCTTAAGTGTATTATTTTGTTTGCAATTTTTATTTTTTAATATTTTGACATTTTTATATGTTTTTACATTTGACAATTTTATATTTAACATTTTACTATTTTTTTTTTATACGAATCTGACATTTTTATAATTTGTTTGAAAATTTTAATAAGTATTATTTTTTTATGAGTTTGTTGAATATTTAAAGTTAATTAATCACAATTTATTTTGGGTTTTTATCTGAGTAGAATTTAAAATAGTTTATAAGTTAAATGTAATAATGAGTATAAAAGTATGGACTAGATTTATGTATGAAATAAAATAAATGAATTAATGAATTAAAGTTACGAGAATTGCCCTTCTGGTTAATCACGAAGTGGAACCCAAATTGATGGGAAAAAGGCTAGGTGACCAAACGGCTTATGTTGTAATAGCCAAAACTTGACATTCTGGTTGTACCTATAAACTAATTATTTCAAAAAAATTATAACAGTGTGCCAGCCCCAAGATCAACCTGTGACCGTACGCTCTGCAGCCGCGCTTTCGACCAACGAAAATACCAATAAGACGAACAAGGCAGTCTTATTTACAATAGACATTTATTCTAACAGGCCCAATTGTCCTCCTATCCCTTATGAGTCATCCCCCAAATAAAAACAACCTCAACAGAGCTCATGTACGCAATAAAACACGACATCTAATAACTCGCAGACCTTTTATAATACTTTTAATTGCGCCATGTAAAGTTGTTCGCACTCAGTTAGAGGTCCCGTACGTTGCCCGTACATAGCTCCCTAGTGGACCGTAACTGAATTATAGCCCCCTTGACAACAGTCGAGATGACCGCGACAAGACGCCTGAAGTTTGTGAAAGTTGGTATACTCGTAGTTATGTTGAAATTGTTACAGTTAGTATTGAATTTTGGAGCGGTTCGGTTAGCAGTTTTGGAAATATACTTGTGGTAATGAAATTATAGTTAGAAGGACCTTTAAAAGGTATTTTTATTGAATCTGCCGTTATGTCAGTCGAACAGTATTATTAGTAAGTTTGCCAATTTGAAAGATAGTGAAGTATGTGTGTATTACTAAAGCTAGTAGCTCATTTTATTTGCTAGCTTAGATGAACTGCTTCCCACAGCTAGTAGCTAATTTTAGTTGCTAGCTTAGATGAACTGTTTCCCACTGCGAGTAGCTCATTTCAGTTGCTAGCTTAGATGAACTGTTTCCCACTGCGAGTAGCTCATTTTAGTTGCTAGCTTAGATGAACTGTTTCCCACTGCGAGTAGCTCATTTTATTTGCTAGCTTAGATGAACTGTTTCCCACTGCGAGTAGCTCATTTTAGTTGCTAGCTTAGATGAACTGTTTCCCACTGCGAGTAGCTCATTTTAGTTGCTAGCTTAGATGAACTGTTTCCCACTGCGAGTAGCTCATTTTAGTTGCTAGCTTAGATGAACTGTTTCCCACTGCGAGTAGCTCATTTTAGTTGCTAGCTTAGATGAACTGCTTCCCACAGCTAGTAGCTAATTTTATGAATTTTAATCATTCATAACTATTGCCAGTTAGTTAATTTTTCGCAAACATAATTTAACACCGCTCGGTTTATTATTAAAGTATCTCATTAATAGTCATCCATATATTATTTATTCGTCCGGTTAGTAATTCCCCAATTATAATTATTATGTTCTATATCCCGGCGAGCGGATGGTTAAAGTATAACGGCAATTCTGTACCGTCATCATTAGGTGGGTCCATCTTGCGTGGGTATATAGGCAGGTAAGATGAAAAACAAAGGGGGAATATGATTCTCACACACTTATTTAATCAATCCAAATCGATTAACACTTGTATAAACGTAATTTGACGCAGATTAAAGGCGATTCGTCGATGAAGCGCAACCGCTGTCGCGCTCCATTAAAAACAGCGCGCCACAAGATGGTTGCCCGTTTGACGTTCCGCTAGAATGACAATATCCAATCTGTCATTCTCGTCTACAAATTGAAGGTGACGCTACCGTCGCGCCGTCAAGTATATTATGTGATATGTTACACGGAGCGTAAGGTGGATGTAACAAATCCTGATATGTGATCGTGTGAATTTAATAGTGTAATGCCAAAACCCACTAAAATATCGATCGATTCATCTTGTTCTGGGTGTGCCACATCCAACCTTTCGCTCACAGGAATATAAATTGGCTAACTAAAGGCGTAATTTAACTGTTGTTACAACAGGAATGATAAAATAAGGGTTTTTATTAAGAAAAATATTATTTTGTATAATTTACGAGACTAAATACTGCGTAATCTCCTTTCTATCCTAACTAGATATATGTAAAAAATCTAGGTAATTAGACATAGACATTGGGTGAGGTGAGTCGTTGACGTCTGTAGGCACTCAGATTAATGAGCTAACGACTGCTCTCATTTATCAGGCTTTGTACGTAGGCTAGTTAGAGGTTCGGGGTTCAGTAGCAGAATAAAAATAAATTAATATTCTACACAATGTAAAAATTGTTACGAATAAATAAAAATAATTGTAATAAAAATGTGGGTCCATAAATCTAGTATTAGTCGTAGTATAGTAATAGTCCATAGGTTGTAATTAAAAAGATTGAAATTATATGTTTATTTGGCACTTATAATAACTAAACAGTCAAATAGATACTTGCATCTTGGAACTGTATCTAATGAAAAAAATCAGTCGTACTTAGGTACTTAGTCATTAACATTCTGTACCTAATATTTATGTCAATATAAAGTATATTCATATTCTTTCTTTATTGTGGATCACAGGTAGGTACATGGTACAGGTGTTAAATAGTTTAAAAAATTCTGAACAGCTATGTCCCGCCCATACGGCATACAATAGTCAAGTGGATTATATTAAATGAAATTACATAATTGCTAATAAAATGAACTAAACATTACAAAAATAAAAATTAAAATAAACTAAAATAAAAATTAAGGTATACAACGTGTAACGTTAAATGCGCAAAACCTGAAAATAGTTTGATCAGAATTAATATAGGTCCATTTTTCAAAAAATCTTCATTAAAAACTTTGCCGTGTCTATTTATTAATAGGTCAAGCAAGCCAATGTCAGCGCGGCGCAGCGGCCCGGTGACGACTCCTCCCTCGATAAAGCGTCGTCGTAGACGCAAGAAACGATCAGAATGGTCAGCAAAACTAAAACAGCACATAAAATCTTGACAATATTTTTGATGACTTATTTTCTCTCTGAAATAAGTCAATTGAATTAAAAATCAGTGGGGGTGTCTGAGGTTTTGCGCATTTAACGTTAAACGTTGTATGTGTAGCATACCATTTTTCATGACATGAGAGCACTAGTGGCCCAGTGTTAACTGCCCTGACTTACGAGTTGTAGTAGGTCGTGCGATCGAACCCACACTTTACACATAAGCGCCTGCCTGTCGTTTTACTATTTGTAAATTATTTCATCACCACTGCTCTCAAAACGATGAAGGAGTCCTGAAAAACCGGCATGTACTAGAACTAAAAAGACGACGAGATGTCACGTCTTCGAGACACATGTGACATCTACCAACCCGCACTGGGCCCGCGTGGTGGATTACGCTCCAGTCCCTCTCACAGAGAGGAGGCATGTGTCCCAACAGTGGGAACATTATAAGCTGATTATGTAATCACACATCACACAAAAAAAAAAAACGTACCTGTTTCTTGTATTTAAAAATATCTAGCATAATATTGTCATTTTTAGCATAATTTTTTCCATTTTGTGCGCAAAAGGTAATTATCACCCATCGATCTAAATGCAGCTGGGCACAAAATGTTTTAAAAGTCATTATCTCAATATAAATAAATCTATACGAAACCACGTTCCAAACAAATTAGCCACGAGCAATCAAGCCTTTCCGCCCACAATAAATTACTGGCTGCATAGAAACACTAGATTCCGCTTAGAATAGAATAGAAACAATGAGAACCAAAGGTACAATAGAGATGCACATTTGACCAACTTTTAATATCACTGGAGCGGGATAAAAGCGCCGAGCCACCTCCGGCGAGCTCATTTAGACAAATTATGCACGTGCATTCTGAAAAAAATAAAGGTACGATGGTACCAAGTATACGTACAGTTGGCAGGATGTTCTTTTTTAAGGAAGCCAATTTTATATGGAGCTGCAATTACCTATTTTTGTGAGTTGCAAAACGGAATATTTTATTGTGTGGCTCTACTAGAAATCTGATGATGAATAGTAAGAGCGACGATACTTGAAAGCAAAACTAATTGCTCTAGAAATTAGTATAATAGAATAGAAATCCCTAGAAAATAAAGTATGCAGAGTGAGCAACACTGAACCATTTGTATTTTTAAATGCAAAGTACAAACTGCTTTGGTCTTATCACCATAATTTCTCAACATAACCATCAAAAATGTATATCTATATAATGTTGTTTTCGTCTTAGCGCGCCGATGGCAATCTAGATGGACTCGACCCAGAATTTGGCTACGTGTTTGGCGGCATCACTAGCATCCATCAGTTTCTGTAACGTGCAGCTGACAGGACACGCAGGACATAATTTTGTAGGTACTCACAACGCGTTACGTGATTATGTTTTTTCTATTACAATAAAATGTACGAGTATTCTACCTATTGTAAACTCTTTATCGCGTTATATTTTTTGCGTGGATCTGAATACTATACGTATATATAAATTTAGTCACCATTAAAAGACAGACTACCGAAACCTTTGCGCTTTCGTCCAACCGTACGTAAGAGCATCAAACAAAAATGTATAATTCAACACATCCTTTGAGCCTTGCTAATGTATGATGTACCGCAAATGTGTTATGCGACGCCAGTGTGTATCCCCCTTAAGATCGCGTGCGTGGATTTGTTCTTGTTTGCGAATGCATTTGTTACAGGGAGGAGGGCGGCCTAAAACAATAGCGTTGTTCTCCAAGAGAACAATAAAAGTATCATGTTCTTTGCTGAGTAAGTAGAGATTAATCTTAGCCACGGTCGTGGGTAGTACGCGATGTATTCATCTCGCTCCGTGCATTTTAATGCCAAGACAATGTCTGGGTCTTTTCTTGTGTTTTCTCATTATGTGGTTGGCTTTTAGAAATGGACGTTTGCTTATTACTTAAGAATTCTCTCTTGAGGAGCAGATTTTAAACAAGTTCTTCTCATCTAGTTTCACAAAAAGAGGAAGAGAATTCATGTTATGATTTCTAATAAAATTCGTAACATCAGTGGTAAAATAGGCTGACAAAATAATTACTTTTCATAATACGTATAAAGTAGCTGAACCGCTTAGGTAGTTTTTTTTACAAAATGCAAGTAAAATAACAAAATCATAGATTAATAAAAAAATCATTTTCAGATTTGGATGTCCACCTTACAATCTGCAATTACTCAAGAAATTTTAAAAGTTATAGCACAAAAATTTAATTTTCGCTCTCCCAGTTAATTTAAGTTACGGGTTTTACGTAAGTTTCCATTTTATTAAAAAGCTTCTTTGTATTTTAATATCACTTACATTTCAAACACAGATTACTTTGTTGAAGGACCTACGTATTAGGAATCCTTACCAAAAGGGTGACAATGGGACCCTATTAGACGTCATTATAATTATTTTAGTGATATTTATTTTACAAATTTATATGAATTCAGGTATATATTATTGTTTTATTTAATAAGTGATTTTTTATATTATTTTTTATTATATGTATTTTATTTTCTCTTCGACTTAACACACTTATCCTCTGACCTATCGCAGGTATGCTAGAAGAGATTTCTTTAGAAATATGTAAGTATCACATTTGTACGTATTTTTCTGTTCATTTCTTCTTGTCTGTTTATATAGGTGTGCACATAAATGGTTAAATATTGCTGTCCGTCCGTCTGTCACAGGGTTGAATCTTTTGAGCCGCAATAGGTAGACATTTTATATTTACAGAGTGTGTACCTACTATAACAAAAAATGGCCATTATAACAAAAAGTAAGATAAAGTAAAATTAAAGGGCATATCCCGATAGAAGAAATGTAATAATCTGGTATTGCAGTGAAATCTTTATAATACGATGGTACGGTACGTTTACGAGTCAGACTCACACTTACTGGTTTAATTAATGCGCTGTCATTTTGGAGTAGTTTTACGTATTTTATAGTAACCGGTGGTTAAGAACTTACGGTTTTATGATGGACAGTATATTTCTATTTTCAGTTGATTCCTTCAAAGTAACTCGTGAAATTCATAATTTCTTACGTTTTTTGCAAGGTGTTCAACATACCTACATCCGTAAAAAAGCTCCGTTTTACGTTTTATGTCGATCAAAATTAAATACGCGGATGTTATGATACAATAATGTGCACTAAATTAGAAATAATCATTTATCATACCAATAAAGCTCTCGACATTATATTTGCCGGAAACTTTAATTATTAATTTAGTAGCAATTTTATGTTTTGCTGTATATACAACGTGTAACATTAACCCGTGAGAAGGCGCGCCTAATTTTCTTACACGAGTAGGCGCGTGCGAGCAAATTGCTCACACTATCATAAAATGTTTATATTTTTAGTGTTTCTATATTTATTGGCTTATAATGTATTTAAATAAATAACACAAGGTTTAGTAAGTAAGAAAACAAGTATTTTAATCAAAACTATTGAACATAATAGCAACTTCTAACGCAAATAACAAAACAACCTAGTATTAATTAATTTTTTTGGCACGTTTCATAAAAATCACAATAAAAACTGTTCCGTAACAAAAACTAAAAAGTGTTATTCATCCATTAAATCTACACTAATGTGCCTCTCGAAACACACTGAACACATGTATTTTACATGTTCGGTGCAAAGTAATTGCTGGGCGCGTGATGAGCAAATTGCCGCACGTTGGTACACGGCCTCCACAAACGCCTTGCTGCGCGGTCGCAACGCCACTGAGCGGATCAAGAATTGCGTCAGGGGAGAGGGGGTGAATATTTAGGAAGGTACTTAAGTGCTTGAATTGGTGTGGCATGGGAAAGACAAAAAATTTTTGAATTAGATTTTTGTGTGAGCAAATTGCTCATAGCGCGCCTTCTCACGGGTTAAATGCGCAAAACCTCAGCCACCCCAACTGATTTTTAATTCAATTGACTTATTTCAGAGAGAAAATAAGTCATTTAATGAAGATTTTTTGAAAAATGTGACTTATATTAAAGAGTGGTTCAATTAATTCTGCTCGTTATTCTCATCAAACTATTTTCGGGTTTTGCGCATTTAACGTTACACGTTGTATATTATACAGAATATTTTTTTTTTGTGAAAAAAAAAAAAATTGTTGAATGTCGCTACGAATTTATTGAATTTCCGCGTAGACAGAAGGCTGCCTTTAAGTTGCATTTTTATATTATTTGAAGAGATTTCTGTGCTATAATAGGCTTCTACTCCGTTCACCTTTTATACCCTGTTTTTGTCCAGACGGTAAAATTCATTCATGCTGTTTGATAATGATGAGATAGAATGTGAAAGAATTTTATTTTCTCCGAAAAGTAAAATGGCGCTGTTCTTATACGGATGTGAACTTTTATATTTTGGGAAAACAAAAGCCATGCTCCATGCGATCCGTCATAATAACTACCTACATGTAAGCAACTCTTCTCTGTATCTTCAAACCAAAGCTGTATCTTTCTTGTCTATCCAAGATCAGCCTAACAAAACTACTCGGCACATTTTCTTTGACATCATTCGTCTGGCATCACTATATAAACTTGGAGGCGTCTCGAACGAAAATGTTTGCACTTTGGCGTATTCCCATAGCTCTCTGGCCGGGAATAGACAGCCGGTTCGCTGTCATATCGTAAATTTAATTTAACACTTCGGACGGGGCGCTTATGTCATCCGTTTGCTTTTGAAACTTATGCTAGCAAGATGAGGGATGTGGTGTTTTAAAGAGATGTACTTCTTTGACATTTGAAAGTGACTAACCGTATTTTGTAAATGTAAAGGCTGTTTGGAGGAACAAAGGCTCAGTACACTGTCCATCCAACTTTTGAGTTTTGTTTGTTTCTTGTGTTGTGTTTTGTTTCCAAATCCATTATGTGTAAAGACTATCTTTTAGTCTCCGAGGAAGTAATAAGATAACTCTGCTTGTATTCGAACAGTCTAGCTTTAGAATGAGCTTTCAAATTTTTGTATTAGGTTTTGTTTGGAAGAACCAATGATAATATAGTCACAGTGATGGAAAGTTTGCTTGAAATAAACGCAGAAAATGTAACGTTGAATGATTTTAACACAATATTACACGCAAAACATGTACCGTTGCCACAGTACTTTTACTTTGGCTAAGCGTTATTTCCGTCACTGTCGCACAAATAATATGGAATCAAATTATTTTAGCTTAACAGACATATAATCGCACCTACGGTGCAATAACGTCACTTATGCAATTTGGGAGGGTTGTAAATTTTAAACGTTTATATTATTTTATTACAAAATTGTGAGATGTTCGCTTTAACTTTAATATGAAGTTCAAAGTTGTAGTTTATTACCAGTTAATTTGTTTAGTCAAGAAGAGGAAGAAGAACATTATTATAGGATGGCGAATTTTTAAACGCTTCTCCTGAAATATTACATCATTTGCATAAGTGACGTTATTGCATCGTAGCTACGGTGCACCTACGCGTAGGTGCGATATGTGCTGCTGAGGATTGATGCACTATTTCTTCGTCCCAGCTAAAGCACTAGGAAATGGTGAAGGGCGGGCGTTTTGGGGGACTGTAATGTATAATTTTGACGTTCAAAAGTGCTGATTCTCAGCCTAGTTTTGAATAAATGACTTTTGGTTTTGAAATGACAAACTACAAGTGCAAGATTAAGACAAGAACATGAGTAAGTCAAAGCACGTGCTAAGTAACTTTTATAAATCTCTACTATACCCTCAAGTTACGCTATGAATAAATTGGGCTTAACTTCACACTATTCAACATTATTTGATTCGTTTCAGACTCTTTTTTACTATAAAATTGTTGCCATCCACCAAAATCTTTATCCATTTAAAACAATGCCAAAAATAGCCTTGATTGTAAATAATAATATTCAATCATTCTGAATGATTAAAATGTATAAAATTTAAAATTGAAACATGGCGCACCCGTGGTGTCAATTCGATGCATCGCGCCCATATTGGAAACTGTTTAATCAATTCAGCGGTGTAATTATTGGACAGTGACTATAGTCCGGGAGATGGATTGTAGGAAATTAATTAATAATAACACTGTAAGTCACTTCAAATATTTTTTTAGTTTTATCAGAACTAAAATCAAAAGTCATTTGTTCAAATTAGGCTGTGAGTCAGAACTTTTCGAACGTCAAAATTTCATAAGACAGTCCCCAAAACGCCCGCCCTTCACCACTTCCTAGTCGTTTCTAAAGGTTTTTTTTAAATTCTTTACTTCTTTTGTAAATATGTACTTCTTTTTTTTAATGTACCTAATTAAAATAATTACATTGTACAGGTTAATATTAAATATTTGCACACCATCTATAATTTACCACCGCAATAAAATCCTGATGACTGTAGCGGACCGGAGCTCATCCTCACTGTGGAGGACCTTAGTCCGCAGAATTATTTAATTATTATTATTATCATTGTTTCCGATTCCACATAATATGGATTGTTGATATCCGAATTAAAGAATATTTTATTTATTATTATAATGGTAGAATGTAATAGGACCATTATAGTTTTGAGAGCATACATTGTAAACCTACATTCTGACAAATAAATGGATTTGATTTGACTAGACTTAAAAAATATCAGGTATTTCTATTTCAACTATTCAGAAGAATATATTGTGTTTTAGATTAGATTTCTTCATAAAACACTATCCACGAGTATAATTATGTCACTTAAAAATTCAGTGGCTTAGCCATTATTGACAGAACTGGAACGCAGTCCGGTGAATGCAGTAAGTTTTAGTAAGCGTAGAAGGATAAGGAAACTTAGATGCTTATAGTAAGTTGCCATTAATTACATTTAGAGATCTGCTGCCTTTACAGCTGCATTACCTACAACAAAACTAATTTAAAAACTCCAAAAACCCTTATTTAAAAATCGTTTAACCCTTAATTCGATAACGTGCAATATATTGGACATGAACTTAAAAAAAATATACAATCATTTTTTTTAAACTATATTGTATTTATTTTAATTCCATTAGTTTATTTGTATACTAATATAATGTATATAAAATTACGCGTAAGGTGCGCGTGCTCATTGCTGGTTAGTCGCCGCCGAAATGTCTGGAAGGAAGCACGTGCCGCGACCGCTCTCGGTAAGTCCCGATTTATTTGTTAATTTACTTTGCAATAATTACTCATCTTTTCTAAATATATTTTATAAAACCTATAAATTTGTGTACACAAACTAAAATTATAATATCTGTTATGGATTTACCGTAATATTTAATGAAATTAGCGTGTCCAGTATATTTCCCATTGCCAAGTAGGTACTGTTTTAGTGCGGTTTGGGGATGTGTAGTATATTGGACACTGCCAGTTAGTTAGAAAAGTAACTGCTAATATGATTTTATAAACTAAGATGCGTATTTAGTAATTATGTGTAATGTTTTTTTCTAATAATTTGTATTATTTGCAGGTGTTCAAACAAACATCACGTGCATCAAAGTTATTGGCACTAGTGCCGCCAATTAACGCTTCATCAGACGTAGAAAATCAAACAAGTTCGGATGAAGAGGTTGTTATAAGCACATGCCGCCAAGACAGTGACGATTTGTCCTCTGAAGCACCATCTATACCGTCGTCATTAGAAAACTTGGATATTTCCGAAGACGATGATGATAGGAATAATGCATCTGGTGATGAGATACCCAATAGCGAGCCAGAAGATCAAGAACTAGCAGTGCCTCTAACACCAATTATCAACCAAGTGTTGCCGTCGACCAGTCAAGTAAATTTTGATAATATTCCAACTTTATCATCCATTCAGTCTATACCGTCTGTTGAAAATATATCACCGATACTCAATACCGTGAATACCAGGTCTAAGAGAAGGCGCTATGTCAACACCCACTCTCGTGTTCATAATATCAAGCCCAAAAAACGTAAACACACAGACTACAAATGGAAAAAAGGGAAATTCCTGCACAAAGCCGAAATAACTAATTGTGAATTTAAGAATAGCTTACATGCCGATTTCACGCCAATAGATTATTTTTGGAAATACTTTTCTTTGGATATTTTACAAGATATAGTACATAATACCAACCTTTATGCAGTTCAAGTTACCGGCCGATCCATCAATATCTCTGAGGACGAAATTAAAGATTTTATTGCCATTTTATTACTTATGGGTGTGGTAAATTTGCCATCATATGTAGATTATTGGTCAAAAGAATTACGCTACCCAGCTATTGCTGAAATCATGTCACTGAAAAAGTTTGAAACCATACGCAGATACATCCATTTTGCTGATAACTCTTGTCCAGATTCAGATCGCTACTTCAAAGTAAGACCATTTGTAGAGAAGGTGAGGAGAAACTGCTTGGCCACCGAAGAGGAAATGAGATATAGTATTGACGAGATGACCATACCGTATAAAGGCAAAAAGGCGGGTAACAGGAGACAGTACAATCCCATGAAACCCAATAAATGGGGTTTCAAGAACTTTGTCCGAGCAGGCATGTCGGGAATAGTATATGACTTCCTGCTTTATGGAGGTGAAGACACATTTAGATATATCCAGTTTTCACAAGCCGAAGAAACCTTAACCTTAGGAGCTAAAGTTGTCGTTGCTTTATGCAAGACAATACAAACGAGAGCCGTCGTCGTGTATTTTGACAATTATTTCTCGACTCTAGATTTGGCAATACACCTTAGAGACGAATGTGGTATATTTAGTTTAGGCACTATACGCCAAAACAGGCTAAAAGGTTGTGACAAACTACTGATAAGTGATAAATCTTTAAAAAAGAAAGGTAGAGGTTCTTATTGCCAAGTCGTTGATAATACCAATAAGATAGCAATAGTTAAATGGTACGATAATAAGGTGGTCACTCTAATCAGTACTTACGCTGATGCTTACCCTGTAGGAAAAATAAAGAGGTACAGCAAGGAAATGAAAGCCCGAGTTGATGTGGACTGTCCAGAACTTATTAAGCATTATAATAATCACATGGGAGGCGTCGATCTCGCAGATATGCTGGTTGCGTTGTACCGGACTACTTATAAGAGCCGTCGTTGGTATACTGCAATCTTTGCTCAAATGCTCGACATTTGTGTGAACAACGCATGGTTAGTTTATCGCAGAGATTGTAGTAATCGGGCAGTGAAACACATGCCTTTGAAGTCTTTTCGATGCCAATTAGCAAGAGAGTTACAGAATAAAAGTAGATCTCGTATATCTGTAAACAACAACTGTCGAACAGATGACAGTGTCCGCTATGATAGTATTGGCCATTTCCCTAGTTTTGGAGAGTCATACGGTCGCTGCAAACTATGTATCAAAAATAAGACTGATGTGTATTGTGTAAAGTGCAACCAAAGACTGTGTTTAGTACGTAAGAGAAATTGTTTTTATGATTATCATACTACTTAAGTGAAAGTTTCTAACTATGTTGACTGATTATATAATATTATAATTGTTTAATTTTATCTGAAATTCAGAATAATAATCGTTACGTATCTTTTCATTCAGATTGATTATATTGTTGATCTCACTTAGAATAAGTAAAATGTTCCTCATTCTATTCATAAAAAATAAAGATTTTCTAATACAATACAAAACATGTCATTGTTTTTGCGTTTTATTATATTTTATTTTATCACTTGCACAAAATAGAAATAAGTCCTAGAAAGTAATAATTCGGCAATGTGTAATATACAGCACATCAAATTTATCGACAACTTTATGGCAAACCTGGCAAGGTCCAGTATACTGGACATGCATTTTCAGGAAATGAGGTAATACCAGATTTTTCAAATTATTTTTTCATGTCCTAACAACTCCTAGTGAAGCCGAAAATGTGAAAAAAAACACGAGTTTTTTTAATTTTTTCTCTTGCCAAATTAAGGGTTAAACGAATATATTAACTTATAAAACTTTTTCAAAATCTATAATAATAGGAAATAAAAAGCCGTTTTTATTTATTTACAGCTGCAACTGCCCTATCAAATATATCAGCGATACTTGCACTTCTTTTTATACAAGATGTAACTTAAATAACGCACAACCTCTTAAGGGGTCATTGTACTCATCATTATGAACAACTTTTACTATGGGACCAAACTTGAAACCGCGAAAAAAAAAATCAGCTGTTCCCTACATTTATGTTCGCATAACTCGTCAAAATGTAGGGAACAGCTGATTTTTTTTTCGCGATTTCCGGTTTGGTCCCATAGTAAAAATTGTTCATAATGATGAGTACAATGACCCCTTAAGAGGTTGTGCATTATTTAAGTTACAACTTGTATATGTATTTTTTGTGAACGTAGATTTGGCTAGCAACCTTATACAACAAAAGAGGTATTATCCTCTTTAGTAATGTTCCATGCAGTCAGTTTCACGTCCTTAACCTGCTCGCTATGAATAAATCATCTTGTAAGCAACCTGTGCATTATGTAATTGTCTTAACTATAAATCATATTAAATGATTTGTGGCAGATTTAACAAGAGATTTATTAGATGGAATGAAATCATAGAAATTATCTGTGATTATGTGATTATGGGTCTAAGTTATTGTATGCATGGAGCCCATAATTAAGTATCCATCCAGTCGAACATTTTGGATGGATACTTCATTATTGAAGGCCCTTAATCTCGGTCACTTTGGTTTACGGGACTGCAACGACCGGGGTGTTCGTTTAATGCAGTTTGCCTTTGGACAGAGCATGCACATAGCCAACAGCTTATTTTTAAAGAAACCTCAACGGCAGTGGACGTGGTTCGCATCGAATTCCACGCGAAACGAAATTTACTACGTATTATCATCAGACATACAAATTATCAAGGATGAATGGGCGCCGTCGGTTGAGACTGGTCATCTCTAAACTGCCAGGGCTTATTTTTAAACTTACCGTTTCTTAACACGTTCAGTGCCACCGACTCGCCCGGAGAGTTCACGTAAATCTTATTCCAGTGCCGGCGACTGGCCTGGCAAGTCAACCGTAAAATGTAGGCGGCATCCGAGAAGTTATCATGAAAATCGTAGTGGTAATGAACGTGTTAATTTCATTTTTTACTTTGTTCTCACATATAAAAGCAACAAGAATAATGTACCCAGGATTTTGATCTTGATTTAAAAGAGTGTCGTTGGAATTTCTTACCCGTTCTTCTACATATATCCACATTTTAGAATGAGCAACTAGCTTCAACTTTCTGAGTAACTGACCGACTCTTTGACAAATCAAAAGTCCTTGAAAATGGTTTTATTGAAATGCTTTGAGTTTGAGTATTTGTGGTCACCGTGTGTACTTACTTTGTATTCCTACAGATTTGTATCTCCAACCGCCTGTGAGAAAAGCCGCAATGACAACGTGTGGCAAAAAATTGAGGACTGTTTCGCTTTGATATTTTGTAAATAAGCAATGCAAATGTCTAACGATTATATTATCTTATACAATTAATTGTTCAAAATTTGTTGAATTTTTTAGAATGCAACGAATAGCATAATCAGCCTACAATGTCCGTACTGCTGGGACACAGGTCTCCTCTCTATGAGAGGGAGTGGGCCAGAGGAGTCGCAGAGGGTGGATAATGAATCGCCCGCCATTGATTTTTTTTTTTTTGCTGAAGTTTCTAATGGACTTTATTTTGAGAATGCATATTAAATTGGAGGTTTCTGTTCATTCTTCTTACCATTTCCCTTTGTACCGCCAAAAGCAACAATGAAACGAGGAATATTTAATTAATAACATAACATAGACTCCACGGATTCTATATCTCAGCCCACTCGTCAGTGTTGCCACTGAAATAATTAAAAATGTACGTGTTTTAATAAAAGAATGTAACTCGCTACCGTTCTCTCGATTCCCTCACGTATCCACTCCAATTAATATTATGCTTATATTAATTATTTCTTTGTATTATATATTTTTTTATTTATTTATTTATTTATTTATTCAGTAGTACACATACATTTTCAACGCTTAAGTTGGTGCCAACATAAACTCATTAGAGTTTTACCGTGCACCAAAATCATCGACTACATATTTAGAGTTATACACATTTAGAGTTTAGAGTTATAACCACTTAAGTAGGTAGTTCGGTAAAAAGTATCAAACTCAGTATTAAACTGAGGGTTATTTGCGAATTTTCAAGCTGATGTCAATTTGAATGAAAGTTGGATTACAAACGATTAGCAATAACGATAATTTGGATTACAACCTAAATACACGATAAGAATATTTTGAATCATAAGCGATGAGAAAGACACGACATCATTGCACTTGTTTCGTCTCAGTTTCTATCCAGGACCCTAATTGCGTAACACACTATTACTCTCAATTTGAAACATATTGCTAATCCATTGCTCCATAATATGGAGCAATGGATTTTCGATGAGTTAACTACGGACGAACATAATATGTTCGAAAAATGTTCTGCTCAACAACGTAAATAACGCAATGAATGTAGTTGAACTGTCAAAATGAAACCCATTGCTTCTGATAGTGTTTTACGCAATTACACTGCGGAGTGGTTTAAAAAATAGAAACTGTTAGTAGATACCATTCCCAATCTTAGGGCCGGTTTTTTGATCCGTAGTTAACTCATCGAATTGTTAAAAATAGTAACTAATTAGTAATAATAATAATAGTAGTAGTTAAATGTTGGCAAAATGTGTTTTTGATGAATAGTTTATCCAATGGTCAAATAATTAACTATTACTTAAAAAAATTAACCACCCGAAGTTGGAGAGTTAACAATATGCGGATGGTCAACTCAAACACAACAGATGTTTTGTACTAGTTTTCTTGTTGTCAACTGTTGTTAACCTTCAAGCAGTCGCGCGGCGTCGAATCGACCGCGATTCGATCGATTCTCGATACATTTATGATGCCAAATTGCTTACAAATCCAAAGAAAATTAGAATATTATTTTGATTTTATAATTTTGTTTATATCCTAAGATAATGATAATGTGATAGATACAAAAAATATTAAATAATTAGTGTTTTAAATCCCTGAAATATCCTATAGGTCTTTTAGGTTACGCGCGACCGCTGGCGTTACAAATGACCGCGCGCCCGCTTGAAGGTTAATTGACAGGCCTGTTGGTCTAGTGGTCAGTGGCCCTGACTGCTATGCCCAAGGTCGTGCGTTCGATTCCCACCTAGGACAAATGTTTGTGTGATGAGCACGATCATTTGTTCTTTGTCTGGGTATAATTTATCTATAATATGTATGTATTTAGAAATATATATGTATGTTTATCAGTTGTCTAGTACTCATAGCACAAGCTCTGCTTAGTTTGGGACTAGATGGCGTTGTGTGAAAGTTGTGGAATATTATTATTATGAATATTATTATTATTATTTCGTATTTCTCAAATATTCTTTGTATTATTTATCATTGATTTAAACATAGATATTATGATGTGTCGGAAAGTTCATCAAAAGATGCTATTTTTGCGGAGTACGTGCTAATGAGAAGGCCGACAATTTTTAGATCACGTAATCCACCATTATGGCTAGTGTTGTCACATAGAAAAATATTACCCCCAAAAAACATAACTGTTTTTAGGAAATGATTTCTCATTATACTGGCAATATAATAGCCTATGCTTAAGCTTGACTATACTTAAAATAGATATTGAAAAACGAAATAGCCCTTTAACTATTAGTTGACCAGTTGTCTATAGTTAATCCAACAAATTGTTATACGGTGTTTTACTACGGATCATGAAACAGTCCCTTACTATCCGAAGATGAAAGTGACATGACATTATTTCTGATAGAAAAACTTCAAGCTCTTAAGAAAGAATTTCAAAAAAAAAAAAAAACGCAAGCAATATTGCTATAAAGTAAAATGGAATAACAACCAACAATAACATTACTGCCTGCTACAATTTCAAAATTAATTTCAACAAATATTATTCCGAATTTAAATTTTGTCTGCACGTACGAAATTTCCCCACTATCAATCCTTCGACAAAACCTTTTAGGGGGATATGACAGACCACCAAGCGTGCGTGTAGCGACTTCCAAATTGGACAAATTGAAGAGGAGATTGAGCGATGGGACCGCGACAAGAGAAGTGCATTAGTCAGTGTTTGCCTTAACATGGATGAATGATCTGGTAATACAAGTACGAGAGTGCAGGTGTACCGACGAGTAGGTAGATCAGTAGCTGACTATCTGCAAATGGTGGAGGGGCCTTTTTGGGATTATTTTTTGTAATTAATCTAATGCTATAAAAAGAATGTTTGTATTTTTTATCGAATCTAGCATGTTGTATAGTTTTTGTAAACGAGAGCTTTTTTCTGCAGTTTGCGTAAAATTATAATTGATGACGAATTATTATTATTGGCTTAAAAAAAATATAGCAATTCGTCGGGGACTTAGTAGGGCACAGACTCCCATAAAATCATTGTAGTATGTGTATAAAAACCGCATCCATATACCTAACGGAAATGTAATTAGGTATTGTTGCAAATACATTTAGGTTTTAGCTTAGATTGACGACATTATGACATTCAATAAATGAACTTCAACTAGTAAACAATGATTGAATGTCACGTCTCATCAAACTAAATATTGCATGGCGACCCTTGCCATAAAAACCAACTGAATATAAGCAGCTTCTTTCTTCTTAGAGAGCGGTTGTGGTGAGGTCGGTACGCGAGATGGTGGCAATGTTGTTCCTGTTCAATTCTCGCTGAAGTGTTCGGACACGGTGCTTGTTACTGCTTGCAATTTCTTGATAACGTAGTAAATCACATCAAGTACCAATATGATGATACCTGCAGTGACCAATGTTTCAATTAGTTCCAATTTCTCTAACGTTTTATTGAAAAAAAAAGAACAATATTAAAAACAGACCTTTAAAAAACAAATATAATAAAAATGTTCGCAAAACAATACAACAATTATAATAACATGTTTTTGCAAAATACAAAAACCAACTTGGGCCTGTCACGGATTTGAACACACATGTCTGTTTGGGTAACCACTTAATGGAGCTGTGTGTACCTGCTCCAATAACTGACAACGTTGCACAAAACTAAACAAAAGTCGAATTGAATCCCTGCCGACTCGGGTTCGCCTACTTCGCACAACCGAAATCGTTGGAAACTCGCAACCGAACATCGTAAACGTTATGTCTGTTTCACATGTTGCCATTCTTTTTCTCTCAAAATTTACGAGAATAGCTATGCTGTGATTTATTTTTTTTGACGACATAATTTTTTTTTAGGGGTAATAATCAATCAAGATAATTTAAGTATGGGCTCCGGTAGTATGGTTTCTATCCTGTATGTAAATCAAATCAAAATCTTTATTTCGAGGTGTCTTCCCTCGAAATTCGTCCGCGTTTTACTAAGCGTTTTTGACGAAAGAGCGCGTAGAATTCGGAACTGGGTCAAGTATAGATTAGACACTTTTGAACGTGCAAAGTTTCGATTTGAACTGGAAGGAACCAATTTTAAATCTTTGAAGATTTTAAGTTTGATTTAATTCAAATGAACACTCTTGTTATTCTATACTGATATATAAATGGCGGAGTTACTTGGTCTGTCTGTTACGTTTTCACAGCTGAACGACTTTTGATGAAGCTTGGTAGACCATGATCTGAGTAAGGATATAGGATACTTTTTATCCCGGTAGCACGTTGTTACGTGCCATGATTTCCGACGTAAACGCAGGCTAAGCTGCGAACAAGTGCTACTGTCAAATAAATACAAAAATGATCAGCATAGTTAGCCTATACTGTTTCCACTGCTGCAACACAGGCCTCCTCTTGGTGAGAGGGAGTGGGCCATAATCTACCACGCGGGCCCAGTGTAGGTTGGTAGATGTTACATGTTTTTGATTTTTTTGTTCTAGGACATTCCGGTTTCCTCACGATGTTTTCCTTCATCTTTAAATAAAAAACTTGGCAAATAATAAAAAAATATCTTGCCAATATGTCACCGAATCCAAGACAAATGGCTGACTATCCAAACAGTGTACGTGAACAGTATGATTAAATATCTTTTATTCAGGAGTGCTGATGCATTTATAACGATATCTCCGTCAGAGACTCAATGATTCGAACCACGAGACTATAAAAACTTTCGACAAAAGCCATCACATCTTAGTCTTGTCTTCAAATCATCCTAAAACCGAACAAGTTTTGAGACTAACATTGATAGAATATTCTCAGTGATGTAGAACTAGCTACAGCGTCTTCTCCTTTGACTTGCAGTACCTAGGTACCACAATCATCCATTTACTTTATGTTCGACTGAGTAACTTTGAATATCAAGCTCTCTAGTTCTTTGCACTTTTTCGGAGAATAATAATTATAGATCTAAGATGACTTGAAGAGAGTATTTTAAGGGTTCAGTAAGGTTTTTATCCTGCACACGAATTGCGTCACACACACAACACACTTTGAATAACAACAATCCCACGAGATTTTAAAGGTGATTGCTAATCCATTGCTTCATAAATGTATAAACAATTTGCATATAAGTGTTCTTGTAGTGTCAAAATGAAATGCATTGCTATTGTAAGTATGTTTACGCAATTACCCTACGTTATGCTATTTTGCCTAACTGACCATTTTTATTGGAAAACAGATAAGTACTTACAAATTAATACTAATAAAAAAATAAATATATCAAATATTGTTTTTCCAATGCTCGTCTTTGTACAGACGCTAGCACATTAAGTTACCCGAAACTGTCAAATTTTCCCCATCAACTGTGAACCTTATGCTTGAGCGATAAAGTTGAAAATATATTAAAGAAATTTGACAGATTGTAGTAGCTTGATGTGCTAGCGTCTGTACAAAAAACTGGTACCTAGTTTTTTTGTAGAAAGACGAGCATTAGACAAAAAATATCTTTAGTTTTAACCGAACTCACAAACATTTGATTGAATAGTTTCTTGCCCCAAATAGGTTATAATTGAATGGAGATATAAAAGGGACTCGTGTGAACAGCCTAAAATGATGTTCGTGTGTTAAAAGCCGTGAAAAGACTGGCCTTTCTAACTGACCTTATCACAACCTAAAAACTTCCCAGAAATTCACGAAGTTACATACATAACTCATGTGGCTAAGTAAAAATCCCACATTAACACGAACCCGTGGAAAGTTATATTATTCATATACCCACCGTCCTGTTATGTAGAGTGTGTTTTTTCTTTCATGTCTTTTTGGTAAACAAACATGGTACAAAAAACACAAATTGTCGCATCAATAACACATTTTATCTTAGATGTGAGCCGTGTGGTGTAGGTATCATTATCATCATCATTTTCATTTTAGCCCGGAATGACCCACTGATGGGTAGCTGATAGGCCTTCTTCCTTCTGCCATTCCTCCCGGTTCTGTGCGTCTCTCATCCAGGTGTTTTCCACGACTGTTTCAATTCTTCAATTCTTTTTCATCAACCCAACTCGCTTTTGGACGGGCCTGATTTCTTTACCTTAACCTTGGCCACCATTCGGTTACAGCTTAGGTACCTATAAAAAAAAAACAAAAACTATACAAATGACATCACGCGAACTTCAAATTATTCATTTAAACACATTTGAAAATCAAAATCTCAGTTTGCTTTATTTGTTTACCAAATATGACAGGCAAAACATGATACACTGTAGGTACGTATACCGTTTGAGGCCCAGGTGTGCCACAAGGGAGACAACTCATAAGTTACAGGGACTTGCTAGGGTAGCATAATATACTTATGTGCATCAGGCTTTGATTCTGAAGGACGTTATATTGTGGGAAGTAACAATTTATTCATAAGTGAAAGTAATGAGAAAAACCTTGATTGTGAAAAGAATTATGTGAATTTTATGCAGACGTCTACAATTAAGATTTTGACGGTAGATATATTGGGTGTGATTATTTTTTGTAAATTATTTTGAGAGCAGTGGTTTTAAAATCATAATCTGCCTAGCCTCTTCCCAACTATGTTGGGGTCGGCTTCCAGTCTAACCAGATGCAGCTGATACCAGTATTTTACATGGAGCGACTGCCTATCTGACATCTACAACCCAGTTACTAGGTAATACGATACCCCTTGCTAAGACTGGTTGTCAGACTTTCGGGCTCCTGACTACCAGTAACGACTTTCAAAGATCCACGAGTGACAGCCGGGACTAAGCAACGGCTTAACGTGCTTTCCGAGACACGGATAAATATGTACAGACGCCAGCAATCAAAGCTACTACAATCTGTCAGATTTCTTTAATAGATTTTCAACTTTAGCACTAAAGCATAAGGTTCAAAGTTGATTGGGAAAATCTGACAGTTTCGGGTAGCTTGATGTGCTGGCGTCTGTACATACAATGAGATATATTACCACAATAAGAAATCAAAAATAAAATAAATACACAATACCTAGTTCTAAACATATATTAAAGTTTGGTAACAATAGAAAAAGTAAAAGTAAGTGACAGTTGAGCTCAAAAACGTAATGTAATATTTATAAAATTGTAAAATTCCGGACGACTAACTCAAAAGACATGGGTCAAACGTTGACCAAAATGTTAAGATTATTTCACAAAAAACAAAAATACGGAATGGATTTAGGCGTCACACATACGGATCACTTGTGACAGCCAATAGTGTAGTACTATCCCCAACAAAATGTACAAAAAAAAAAATTGAAAAGTGGCTGTCAGTGTCCTCTTCAGGTACTAGTGCTGACCCAACTCATGTACGGCTGCCTATGTGTGAGCTATTGATCACTCTTTCGTCTCGGTCTGAGTGATACAAATGTTTTTGTTTAACTTACGTTCGTAAGAATTTGAAGGGTATGATGCTTAGGGTAATTATATGCCGATGATACCTCACGGTCGTGGTTTAGCTCGCTATCTCGGTGTCACCTCCATGTAAAACAAATGCATGCTAATAGACACACACGCACATGCTAAAGGATACCTCACTGTGATATATCGCGGGCTGCTTGGGGGTTACTTCGATTGCTGGCATGTCGGTGCGCGTCTATTAGCATGAATTTGTTTTACATGGAGGTGACATCGAGGTAAGTGATCTGCGACCACGGTTTGATTACCATTCTTGGGTTATTTAGTTAATTATTACTATACTTAAGTGATAAATTCCATATAATCATTGCTTTATCATTTTTGGCAAAAATTGGCGCTTCATTGAAATTTTATTAAAGTTAAAACTCTCTACCTGGCATATAGACAAATACACCTTGCCGTTTTATGTATACCTTATACGTAGATAAATCAGTTACGTGGTCAACTATTGTTGCTTGAAAAAAAATATTAATCGAAATAACAGAGAATTTTCGCGAAATCATCATCTCTAAAAATTTCTTTTACTGCATATTATCGGCTGCAGACTACCATAGGCCAAGATGAAAATTACAGTATAACACAACTTCACAACTCCTCAACAGAAGACAACACGTACGTTTTAGTACGTCTCAAGTACTTGCAATAGAAAATATACTTCCTATAATAAAAACATTTACAAGTACGTACAACGTTATCACCAAATTCAGCGTTGCAGTGGAAGCACTGAGACGTGACCTGTAATAGTTAGGCTGTGTGCAGAGTAAGGCAAGACTGTTTATTAAGGCTTCCATATGTGGAGACATTAATTTGAAATAAAACTCTCCAATGTAAAAGTTGTTAAAATTTTCTGAGACCATTTTTGTTACAAGCTTAAAACTGTTTTGTTTATGATAGAGAAAACAGTTTTTTTTCTACTGTGCACCCTGTTTTATAGTTTTAAATATACAACGTGTAACGTTAAATGCGCAAAACCTCAGACACCCCAACTGATTTTTAATTCAATTGACCTATTTCAGAGAGAAAGTAAGTCATTAAAAAAATTGTAAAGGTTTTATGTGCTGTTTTAGTTTTACTGGCCATTCTGATCGTTTCTTGCGTCTGCGACGACGCTTTATCGAGGTAGGAGTCGTCACCGGGCCGCTGCGCCGCGCTGACCTTGGCTTGCTTGACCTATTAATAAATAGACACGGCAACGTTTTTAATGAAGATTTTTTGAAAAATGTGACCTATATTAAAAAGTGGTTCAATTAATTCTGCTCGTTATTCTGATCAAACTGTTTTCAGGTTTTGCGCTTTTAACGTTACACGTTGTATATATATCGGAAATAGGTCATTCGTTTGACTGATCGGAACGTCATCGGCATCTGGTGGCGCTGGACAGAGTCTAGCCTGAGTTTGTGGAGGGGTCGAGTAGAGCGAGCAGTGAGGTGGAGCAGCTCACTTGAACTTGACCATTGGACATCGTATGGACAACATGTGCTCAGAAACTGTCTCGCGTTCCGTATCGTTGAGTTGTGTACCTACAGTGTGTGATTCGCTAGTGTCTTACACTGTTAAACCGTTTTTCTATAGCGCAGTAAACAACACTACCTATAGTACGCCCACAGCAGTTAAAGAATGGCTGATAATAACGAGACACACGTACCTTCTCCGTCATATACATACATTATACAAGCTACATAAAATCAATCTTCATGCTTTATGTTTTTGCGAAATAATATTTTGTAAGCTTTGTATAATCTAACAAAACTGAACAGGTTTATACAAACCTATTTAAATGCTACAGAGAAACGCCCCAACATCAATACCCAAGGTGGTTTCCATAATAAAAGCGTCTACGTAAAACGTTATCGGCCACAGCTACAAATTCGGCATCGTAGACATTCGTAGCGTCGTAGCATCGTAGCCTCGTAGCCTCGTAGCTTGGGTGCTACGAGACGTGACTGGTGTACATGCGATCTTCGATGAGATCACAGTGCAGTTTTGTGACAAACGGATTTCAGGAAGACGACTTATTTCAGACGAGATTTTGTTCTGGAGGATAAAACTTTTTGTCTTTACAGGGATTTGAGGAAGACGTTTCAACTGACAAAATTATGACTCCATTGTTGTAAAAATCATACGTTACGTAAGTTCTTTTGGGATATTGGTTTTTAGTGAAACTTGGGAGAAATGGTAGTTGTATTTAGCCCGTGATACGTCAAGTTTTATTATTCCGGTTTTATCTGGCTAATGCAATAGTGACATCACCAGTTTTTTTCTTTTCTAAAACAGTCGGTGATTACGAAAAAACAACCGATTTCCATAAAAAACACTACAAGTGCTTTTGTATTTTTTTGCTACTGACTTCCGAAATCAAAGTTATTTTTCACTTTGTTTTTTTTTTTTTAATTAAAAATTTATTTTTTACTTTTTTATTGGGGTACCTACACCACACAAGTACTTGCTAAGTACATAAGAGTGACAGGAAGTTATTACTACAACATCATCAACATACCCAATGCGGAAAAAATACGTATTGTTGAAGCTAGCTCTAAAACCACTCGTCAGAACTTGACCAATTTTATGTGGGACCACCCTATAAGCGATTATAACCGATTTGAAAAACAACAAACAAAAAATACAACCATATTGAGAATCTCCTCCTTTTTTGAAGTCGGTTACAAAAGAACACTGACGGGCTTCAGAAGGAAGCACAGAGCGTTTGAGTATAATGAAACAAATCACTTGATTTTATTTTAAGTGATCCCGATTTGTCTAACAAACGGACAAAGGTTTTACTATCCTCTTCAAAACATCACAATATCTTTGAACTATTTGTACTTACGAGTGCAGATTTTTATTGTGTTTTAAAACAGACGACACTGCGTCGGTGTCGGTTAGAAGTCTTGCGACGTGACCGGTATGCATTCGATCTTACACAAGGTACGGCTCTTTGTGACAACCGGGATCTACGATTTGTTGAGGAAGACAAATGGATGGAGAAAAATGGATGATTCTGAACTAGTAAATATTTTAGTGACATCACATCCGTAATTCTCGAAGAATTAGGCAAGCCTAGTTAAACCGAAGGTTTTCTAGTCATGTTTATCTACACTAATATTATAAAAAGGAAGGATTTGTTTTTCTTATGTATGTATGTTTGTAACGAATAAACTCAAAAACCACAGGTCCGATTTCAAAACACACACAAACATAGCCTATATTTATATTAGAAAAAATTAGGGGTCCCTACTTGAAAGTTCAATAATTTAACCCAAGGTGTAAAAAAGTTTGCCACACAATGTCTTTCATCACAGAACAAAAAAATGTTCTACAATATTAAAGAACATATCAATATCTACAAAAAACTTTGCAACACCATATGTCCAACTATTGTAGTTATGTCACTATAACTACTTTTTTACATTTTAAAAGTTCATAGAAAAGTCGACCAAAATCAGACCATGCTATCTATACCTTTGTATTAATCCTTATCCAAATAAATATAAATCAGTTTCAATACCTGTGGATTACTTTTTGAATTATTCAAAGCGGTCATTCCATTCAAAAGATATTACGAATTTAAAAATGTCAATATAAACAAAAGTGGCCGGTGTGGCTCCACGCAGCGCAGCGGGAAATATATAATGTGTGTTACTTCTTCACGCAAAAACTAATGAATCGATTGCTATGAAACTTGATAGGTACATAGCTGTTACTTAAAGCTCTTATTTTTTATCCCGATATTCCCACGGAATCGAAACTTACGCGGGTGAAACCGCAATGTGCAGCTAGTGTCTCATATAATAAACGGTGACCCTATTTTCATAAAACAAACAGACATTCTGTCTCCAAGCTGCTACTGAGAATGTTCTAATAGAAATAACCCTAAGTCCGACCTATGGATCGAACCCGATGCTATAATTATATAGGTACGCTCAGCACGTGCCCTTGCGTCTTTTAGACCAACGAGGCCGTTTATTTCTAATTTAATCCTTAATTCACTGCATTCTGACTAGTTACTGATAGGATTTTTTCGGCTTAAACTAATTGGAAGCATGGGCCCTAAAAAATAAAAAAGCTTTACTTCTTATGTAAGATTGTCTCTAACAAAAATAATTGCTTTCACCCAAAATAGTATGTCGTCAGCGGGGTACTTGCGTAACAAACTATCAGTAGCGATGGCTTTTATTTAAACAGATCAACCATATTCATTGCGTTATTTACGTTGCTGAGCAGACAAATTTTTCGAAAATATGAAGCAATGGATTAGGAACATCCTTAAAATTACTCTGATTCTCATTGCTAGTGTTTTACGCAATTAGGGTGCAGTTATAGTTCCCAGTTCTTAACCTCTCTTCATACAACGAGGAAACTTGGTGACTTTGGGTCAAACGTGACCACTGACTTCGGATTGCCCCTTTGTTAGATTTCAAAGAACCGCACTGGAAAATTTTCATTGTTTTCGAACGTGAGTAGACTATCGTCCGATAACTGGAGTGGGGATAACTTAGAAAATATGGAATTTAATGCTGGGTTAATTGTGGGATTTATATGTTAAATGGTTATTAGGCTATGGGCTATGGCTATTTTTTAGTTCTGTAACCTAAAATCATAATCGTACATCCCCATCCCAGTTTGCCGTGTTATTAACACTTCATCACTGTCAAAGAATGACAGTTGTGATTTGAACATTCGGTTAAAAATTTGATATTTTATTTGCTTAATAATTCATTTAATTGCCTTTCCTTTTTTCTTCGTTTTTCTTTTTCCTTGCCTCCATTATCCCGTCAATTATGCTGGTAATAATTATCTAATTATATTACTAATTATAATTCCTCTCTTTTTCTTAGTGTTTCATTTGAAACTATGTATGTATGTACCTAGGGATTCGAAATTAATTCTTAAACTTGAATCAAACTATTGCGTGTTCGTAGGTTTCGGCTATTCACTGTTTTAGCCTTATTAATGCCCAGCAGTGATCTTTAAACCTAACACGTAGCATAATTGACGCGAAAATAGAGACAAGGAAAAAAAATCATCTGCCTAGCCTTTTCCCAACTATTTTGGGGTCGGCTTCCAGTCTAACCGGATGCAGCTGAATACCAGTATTTTACATGGAGCGACTGCCTATCTGACCTCCACAACCCAGCTACTGGGTAATACGATACCCCTTGGTTAGACTGGTTGTCAGATTTTCAGGCTTCTGACTGCCCGTAACGACTGTCAAAGATCCACGAATGACAGCCGGGACCAACGGCTTAACGTGCTTTCCGAGGCACGGAGGAGTCTCGGTATGTAAAGATGGTCACCCATCCACAGACCAACCGCGGCAAGCGTAGCTTAACCTGATCAATCGACCTGTGCGGCTGTTATTATTTAGCCACGGGCCCCTCTCAAGGAAAAAAAAGACGAAGAAAAAAGGAAAGGCGAGTAAATTAATTGTTAAGCAAATACAATATCAACTTTTTAACCGGTTGTTAAAATCACAACTGTCATTCTTTGACAGTATTATATGAAGTGTTTATAACACGGAAAATTGACGTAGGGTACCAATTTGCTTAACAATTAATTTACTTGCCTATAGCACAATCAACATCAATGTTCCCACCGCCGGGACACATGCCTCCTTTCTGTGAGAGGGAGTTGGCCATAATTGCCCAAGGCCCACCTGGGCTATTATGGCCCACACCATGCGGGTTGGCTATAGTTAGACTAAATGAAGAAAAAACATGTCATGCATCAATGGCAATTGCTCAATAGCGCGCTGAGCGACCTTGAATTTTTGGACCAGCCCGAGTGTCCGTGTCCACGTTTTGGCACCGTATGTCATGTCTGATTACATTGCCACCAGAAAGTTTGTGAAATTAATGAACATAACATCAATCAATCTAATATCAACTAACAAAATAATATTATAATCTAAAACACCCGTGTTCGCAGGCACTCTCTAATTAAAATGTACCCCCAGAAAAGATGGTGATAAAACGCAAATGTTACCGCGTCAATCCTCAGGCTGATTTATGAAAGGTTTTCATTTGCACGAATGTAACAAATTAGTTTATTGCAATTTGTATTTCGGATACGGGATTCGTATATTTTGTTTGGAAATGTACGGGGATTTATGTTTCGCGAAGTCGTAATTGAGAGGATTTAGAGGAAAGGTTTCTTTGTTTACATTAACTTATTTAGTTTGTACTCAGTTATGTTTTTGTGTTGTGGCCACACACCAGAACTTCAACACCTTTTAACCGACTTCAAAAAAGGAGGTTCTGAATTCGGTTGAATATATTTTTATGTTTGTTACTTAATAACTCCGTTATTTATGAACCGACTCGCAACATTATTTTTTTAATGTATAAGGTATGCTTCGTGAAACTATCCATACAAATTTTATTAATTTTACTTCGGTAGTTTTTGAGTTAGCTTCAATAATACAATTTTTTTCCACTTAGTTTATATTGATAATATTTTAATAACTTCCTTTTACTGACATTTACATAGCAAGTAGTGTTATATGAATTTGTGTGGGGTAGGTACAACAAAAATGTGAAAAATAAAAACATTAAAAAAAAACAAACGATTTCCAAAAAACACTAAAAAGTAAAAAATAACTTTAATGTCGGAAGTCGGTGTCATTGGTTTCACGTTTTCGTTTTTTGACACCGACTTCCGAAATTAAAGTTATTTTTTACTTTGTAGTGTTTATTTTAGGAAGTCGGTTGTTTGAAAAAAGTTTTTATTTTTTCAAATATTTTGCAAAACAGAAATAGGTAAGAGAATAAAATCAAATTTGATTATTCTTTTTACACTGTTTTTACTTGTTTTACACAAATTTAATGCATATGAAGGATCAGCAACATCTTTAACCATTCGTATGTACCTTTCGTAATGCTTTCGGATGCACGAAAGCCACAATGGCTTTTCAATTGTTTTTGTAATTACGGCATTCAACTGGTTAAAGTCAAAAGCCTTGCCACTAAAATCATTAGAAAGTAATATTCAAATTTTTATTTTTCATAACTTACCTGAAAAATAAATCTGTGAAAGTCAAAAAATGTGGTTAAAGAAAAAACTGTTGACAAATTATCTAAATTATAATATTTGAGGCGCACCCGCATCATTTCCAGCCCAGTATATTTCAGAAACATGGCCGATCCGTCAGCTAAACGCGTCGTTTGTATTTTTCCAAGCGGTCGTGCGTACAATTGCCTTCATTAATATGTTCAACGTATTGACGTTCCCGAAATTATTAACGACTGTTCGTTAACCCACTTTATGATTTATTCAATAAATACCATCTCTATTTTATTTATTTTGTTCACTTTTTCTATTATTTTTTACTAGCTGTGCCCCGCAGTTTCACCCGCATAAGTGTCGATCCAGTGGGAATATCGGGATAAATAGTAATTTATGTGTTAATCCTGGTTATAAACTATCTGTTTACCAAATTTCATCCAAATCGGTTCAGCTGTTTGAGCGTGAAGAAGTAACAAACATACAAACACACTCTATCACAATTTTTCGCCTTTATAATATTAGTGTGATATTTATCTGATAAATAAATTGCACCTGTTTTATTTTGGCTTCACGTAACTGTGGTGAAAACCTGCCTAATGAGACAAGAGTGCTCTTAATTTGGAATTTGTTAGCTAAAGGGCTTTTGTAAATAATGTGTCGTTGTCTTTACAAATAAATGAAATACCGTAACAAAAAGGCAAACGATGGTGTATAGATTTATACGCACCTTTTGCTTGTTTAACACCTGGTGCAATTTTTCAAGTAAAATATTGTACTTGAGAGCTTTTTTCTTTCTAGGTCACTTTAAGAATATTATCAAGGTGTCTTATCTAACACATTCGATGTGCTTTTTATGCGAACGTGGCAGAAACTCCCTCAGGATATAGATTGAAATATCGATGCTCTTTGTGAGTCAAACTTGTCTCAAGATACCTTGGCCTAAATTTCTAATCTATTGGGAATTTCTGAAAAAGTGGTTTTATTTTAGTGCTAATCTCTTTGTAAAGTGTCTGCTACACGGAGAGAAAATTCTTAGAAAAATTACTGTGCTCGTCACTGTAAAGTGAGTGCAAGTGACATCTACAGAAAATTTTCTGAGTGAGATTGGGAAAAATTCACTATTTGTCCAATAAACTTTACTGTACAGCATAAGAATTTATACTGCGTTAGCATGGTAATTTTTCCATTACCACTCAAATGCACTCAGATTATGAGACAGCACAGTATTTTTTCTAAGATTTTTCTCTTCGTGTAGAAATAAAAGAATTGCTATAACACCACCACTAACCAACCAACCAACCAACCATCCAACCACCACGAAGACTACTAGACCCAAACATGTTTTTTTTTTTTTTTTGACTGACCAATCAATCAATCAATCTTTATTCGTGAACACAGGTATTACAATAAAGGTCTTATGTATACATTTTAGTCGAGCTCTATGTCCCACCAATGAAATTAGGGTACAAATATATTAGTGTTTCAGTAATAAGTCTGAATCTATACAATACAAAGTCACGTTCAAGTAAATAATATCGACTAAATGTATTATTAATAAATATTCAATAATTATAATTTAATTTTAAATGTGTGTCAATGGTAAATTATATTAAAGGGCTAGTAATGTCATATTACATCATATTGTAAATAATGTCAATTAAACGTATTATTAATAAATATTTAATCAATTATAATTTATTTTGAAATGCGTGTCAGTGGTAAATTATCATTTAAAAATTATTCGATAGAGTAATACGTAGTATCTATTAGAAATAAATACAATTTACTTTTGAATCGTCTAATTCTCATCGTGGTAGTAACCATGCAAAGAGATGTGTTCACCAATGTTTATTATCTAGACAAGTCGCAGTTTTTTTTTTTTTAACTAATTTTAGTAAACATAATGAATTCATCAATTTTTTTTTTAGTATTTTATAAATATGTAAGTTACCATACGGTTCATGATTGAAGATTCTGACTATAACACAAACAACGAATAAATTTTATAATTTCATAGATATACACAATAAACGCATTAAGAATCTTACGAGTACCAAGGACAACGGAAACCCAGCCACTAATTGACAGTTCTATCACGGGAATTCAGGCCTTAACATACAAGAGTCAAAGATGAAAATGGCGTATTACATTTGAGTAAAAGTAAGTTTAACTAAGTGTACGAAACATCTGCTACGCTCCTTATAAATCCCGTTTTCTGCGTTGAAGTAAGACGTAGGATTAAATGCCTCGAACGAATGCTTGCACGCACAGAAAATGTTAAGTATTATATTCACAAGCACCTAGTCTGTTGGCAAGTATGATAATAGGTAATGACTTTAATTTGTTTTGTAATGATTGAAAGTGAACATCAGACTGATTTCGACATTTATCTATACTTTCCATTGAAATTAAGTTATTTTTAGTTCCTTTCCCTTTCTTGCTTTCCCAGTAGTGCGCTAATTAAACTTCCTTGTACTCCATCATTTGATTATACATCGGATAGCGCCGAATCACGAGTTCTCTTCAAGTTTTTTTTTATTATTTTAATACTGTTTAAACAGGGTCGGTTTACTCAGGCAGGCACTTTATTTTGTGTAAATTATTTCATCACCACTGCCACAGAGAGGAGGCCGGTGTCCCATCAGTGGGAAAATTATTGACTGAATATGCTTTACAGGGTTTTTATAACCTACTTGCGCTGCTGTTTTCTTTATTTATAGATTGGTTATCGCAGTGTGAAAGAGCAAAAATGTAAGGTTACTCTTGTAAAAAATTTTGCAGATCATTCTGCAGCATCATTGCTAGTTACAATAATATATAACAAGTCAATGTGGATACCAATACTGTGTGTATATCATAATTGGTATAACTACAATGTGGATACCATAACGGATACCAATACTGTACCATATGGATATTAATAAATGTGTCATTATGATTTTGTTTATTCAAGATACTTTCTAAAAATCATACTTAACATTAATATTTTTAAAGAAACGTCCTCACTGTGATCTTTTTACATACTAAATAATAATTATCATTCCAAACGTCAGACATTTAAGGATTTATCTTACTACTTGACATAATAAAATTATGCTCTAGGTAGTCGTACAAATTCTTGGAGAATTTCCAAAAACTGCTCACGAACTTTCACCTAATTCAGTAACCCGTTTTAATATCGCGTGATAGTCCGACCTTTAACGGCTATAATAAAACAAAGTTAGTTTTAATAAAGCCTATTATTTGCGTCGAAAGCAGTAAATACGGCTAATAAAATTATGTTAACTGATTACCTAATATTCAACAGAACGTTGTTGCGTATTTCTAGTTAAGACTGGTTTTGTGAAATTTTGGTATTTTATAACTATTGAATTTTTAGTAAATTATGATTGGTATGTAGTAAGTTCGAACTAAGACCGGAAATCTACTTTGTGTTAATTATTTCGTCACCACTGCTCTAAACGGTAAAGGAAATCGTCGTGAGGAAATCGGCATGTCCTTGAACCAAAAATTCTAAGACATGTGACATCTACCAACCCGCAATAGGCCCACCAGTTAAATTACAGCCCATTCCCTCTCGCACAGAGGAGGTCTGTGTCCAAGCAGTGCCAATGTAATTGGCTGATTATGTTTTGGCTAGCAAAAGGCATCATTATGATTACTACAAACCACTGAATGTAAGAATAGGGTCTTCTTAATAAATGGTAAATGGGAGTTTTCCATCGTAATCTACGTTTGGTAGTGATTTCAGTCACATTTTTTTTTAAGTAACACGCTTAATGGAAGGGTCACTCATTCCTTAACAAAAACAAATAATTAGTTTATTTCATATCATGTTGGCTTACATTGCATGTCGAGGAGTCTCCATTTAGTCAAAGCAATGCCGGTACTTGAAGGCTCCGCTCTTCCCTTACATTATAAATTACAAGTAGGTAAGTAACAAAAAGAGAAAAAAATAAAAACAAAAACAGAAATATAATAGTACGATCAATTGTATAAGTGCGTGAATGTAAAAGTAGCTCACCCGAGTTAGGCTCAAGCTTCAAGTTCAGGACCTGCAGGGTAATTTCGTAACACACTCTCAGTAGCAATGGGTTTCATTTTGACAGTTCAACAACATTCATTGCGTTATTTACGTTGTTGAGCAGACATATTTTTCCAACATACGGAGCAATGGATTAGCAATATGCTTCAAAATGACTCAAATTGAAAGTAATAGTGTGTTACGCAATTAGGGTGCTGGCCGAACGCAGAAGGAAGTGTCTAGCTATCAACGATTTTCTCACTCAAAAAGCGTACAAAATATTATAGGTCTTGTTTAAGTAAAAGAGATACATGTATTAATAGTTGATTGCGGACTGTTTACACCGCCGGCTGAACAGAGTACTCTCTGAGCGACGCTCGCTTGGCGGGCAGAACACAGCAAGTCTTCTGAGGTACTCACGCTTGGTATATACGCATACCAGCGAGCAATTGCTGCTCGCCACTTCGTTTATAATTGCTAGCTCTATTCGCTTCTCGCTTATAGTCGACAGTGGGACATGTGCCTTCAAGACAACATAAATGGTTAGGGTTATACTGCAAATCACTTTAAACAATTTTATAAAAATACTGGCAGTGTGCGGGCGTAAAAAAAACGGAAGGTACTAAAATCCATTTAAATTGATTCTATAAATACAATTTCAAATTGAAATGTTTAAGGTAATCACTTGAATGACTTTTACATCCATCTGTTCACTCAATCAATTCTGATTGATTGAACAGATTTGGATTTAAATGGAAACATTAAAATGTTCGACTCTGAAATGACAGAAAAAGTGACAGTACTTGTTTAATTATTTGAAAGGAACGCGTTATATAACCAGTATCTAACCAAATATATATTAAATCGTTTTGATTGTTCAACAGATGACCAATATTGACGTATACTTTTTTTTTTATAAAACGTCATTCCCGCTAAATGAGTATACACTCATTTAGCTCAAAAAACTCGTTCTTGAAGTAATAGGTACTTATACACGTATTACTTCAAGAACGATTTTTTTTATATAATTGTAAAACACACATTGCAGTCCTTTCAAAGTTATTTTATCTTACTGCCTAAATCACAGTGCTCTTTATTCTAATCCTAGTAAGGTTGCTGTTGGGTTGCTGCCACTGACAAGTCTGTGAAAATCATTGTGATCTTTATTCTCGTCACAATAACGTTGCTGTTATGTTGGTGCTTTCAGAGGTATGTACGAAGCTGCTGGAAACTTCGTTTTCGAATTACATAATCGAGATAATCGTGTGTCAACAACAATAGTATCATCACTAGAGTCAAACTGACAAACAACGAAAAAACTACAATCCGTTGATTTTTAAACTACTTTAGGCGAGAGTAAGCTAAATTAAAAATGGGATTAAACACAGGAGGACCCGCTGCAGCGTCTATGGTATTTTTATTTTTATTTGTGAAACAGATTCGGTTACCACCTCGAACTGCAATTATGTACAGACGCCAGCATATCAAGCTAATACAATCTGTCAGATTTCTTTAATAGATTTTCAACTTTAGCGCTAAAGCATAAGGTTCAAAGTTGATTGGGAAAATCTGACAATTTCGGGTAGCTTGATGTGCTGGCGTCTGTACAGTTTTTTTTTTTTTCTTAAAATCGTAATAAACGATTCAATACATGTACGAGTATTTATGACATTGACGACTATACCTGAAATTGAATCAATTGTGTGCATTATCAAAACCATTTTCTTTTTATTACGATTTCGTGATCCCGGTTAAACCTTATTGAAAAAATCTATCATTTTAAATGATAAATTGGTTACATTTTTTTTAAGTATCATACAATTAACAGACGTTACAATGCAGTGGGTCCAAAAAAAACTGGCATGGTAAGGTCATGAAAATATATAGCTATTATCGGTTACTGCTTTCAACATTAATTTGGTCAGTTTATATTATATTAGTAAGTAGATATACTTTTAGAGATAAATACCTTTTCTTGTTTACTCCAATTATTGAAGCTTACTGTTTTCATTGCTGCCATCACAAACACAGACACGGCTTCAATAATTGGAGTACACGATTACGATTACGATTTATTTTATTTACCAACTATGTTCTGATCTTCACAGGATTAAAATGATTAAAATGTGCCATAAGTACCCAAATAATTAGGAAATTAGCGTTATTTTGCTAGCCCCGAACAGTACAGTTCCACATTTATTGAAGTTAAACTGATTAAAGTCATTTTGACTTATTTCATTCCACAAATTTTGAATTTTGAATTGTAATGATGTACGCTTTTTTTTTTAATCAATAAATCTCTAAAATTTTAGGTTTTTAGTGATATACACTTTTTTAAAATATTGAGCCTCTTATGTCTATTGCACAATAGCTCTTTTTTCAAAAGGTCCTTCCAGACAGGCCCTGCATTGTTAGACTCACATACAATCGTAATAATATAATGTTTGAAAAGGAGACCATGACCTCTAAGTTTGTTTCGGGATTTCTTCACAGGGATCAGTCAGCTAGAAATGGCCGACGCCATTTAGTTTTTAAAATACTGACCACCAAAATATTGATGTATAAAATTGTCTTAAAACATAAATAAACATTACATTTCTGTATTTTTAGGATCCCAAAATAGAAATTATTTAATATTACGTTAACATTCGTTGAAGTATACTTTTAGAAAAGCAAATGGGAATAATTTGTGGTTCGATCAAATAAATGCCCTTTTAAAAAAGTTAATATTCATAATGGTGTACAAAAATTATTCCCTGTATATATTTAAGTATTGCTACCGCAAAGGTTATTTCGGTACCGCCAGATCCATTATAGACTAGTCTGTGCACCGCGAAAGCTTCAGGACTGAAGTCTTAATTAATGAAGTTAGCTCAGAGAGTTATATGAGTTTGACCCATATTGTTGTTTTATTGTTTTTGTACTGACACCCCGGCTAAACTCCCCCCGGACATCGAAGGTTTTTTTACGTCATGCTCCCTAAGTTTGCGGTACGGATGTACGGTTTGCATTTTTTGTTACTATTGGAATATGTGGGGTATTTATTAATTGGCTAGTTAGTGCTTCAGAGCAGGGTTGGTTCAGTGATAACAACCGCGACATACAAGTTGTTTTTGGGTTCGAACCCAAGCAGGCAGTTTACTTTGTGTAAATTATTTCATCCCCACTGCTCTCAAATAGTACATTGTTCACCGAGAGGAGAAAGTGACCGATTACCGTCGAGGGTGTCGTTTGAAGCCCGAGCCGTAGGCGGGGGCTTTAAAACACCCGAAATCGGGAATCGCACTTTCTCTCGAGTGATACATAGTGCTTTATACTACATCTACGAGGAAAATAAAAAACGAAATCTTTATTTTACTTTCTACGAAAACTGAATCCTCAAACAACACACAAATTGGAAATGGCGCCAATTTTCAATTTTCACATGTTCTTTTTTCAAATTGTTTATCCTGCCGCCGCAGGGTCGCACTGCCAGCCCGACACCATCCAACACACAGCTAGTGGCCAGTGTCATTTTGCGAACTTGGAGATAAAAACTCACTGTAAAAACTTTTTGGCTTTTGATATTTAGGTTACCGGCGCATAGTCTTACCCAAAATTAAAAAAGAAAAACCACGTAAGAAATGGATTTTCATACACTTTTCTCTCCCGCTCAGATGCGTTTTCTCCCCGCATATTTGTTCGATATGCAATGACGTACTTTCTACCGTAAATTTGATAAAGTATCAAGGTACTTTCCAAGCAGGTGTAGTATAAACCATTGTGCCCAGTGCGAGTTGATAGATGTCTTCGAATTTTCGGTTCTAGGCTAAGCCGGTTTCATCACGATGTTTTCCTTCACCGTTTTTGAGAGCAATGGTGATGTAATTTTTAACAAAGTAAAGTGCCTACTTGGCTGGGTTTGAACCCACGACCTTCACAACTCGTAAGCCATTACCATTCGGCCTCCAATGCTCTCTCCCTATATCTATCTTTCATGTGCTGTTGTTCAATTACTTACTAAAGTAGAAATATCGAAATTACGATAATAATGTATCTTTCTCACAACACTAGAGTATTCCTTAACGTAACCTTGAAACCACAAAAATCCACAAATAGTTGCCTTAAATTGTTATAACTCTAAAACCTACTTAAGTGGTTATAACTCTAAACTCTAAATTATGTAGTCGATGATTTTGGTGTGCGATAAAACTGTAATGAGTTTATGATGGCACCAACTTAAACGTTTCAAATGCACGTGTACTACTGAATAAATAAATAAAATTAAAAAAAAATATTTTGTCAAGGAAGGTTTGATTCCGAATTAATCTGTATGAATGATGACGTGCTGACATTTTCGATAAAGTATATACTTGTAGTAATGTCTCTATTACTGTATTTGTTCACCGATTGACATTTAAAGGGAGTTAAAGACTGAATCAATATGTTATGAGTTGAACGTTCAAACGGTTTGTTATTTGTTGGGCGTCATAAAAATTTGTTTCATGAGGCGTTTAATCATGGATAACGAATGAAGAAAATGTCGTGAGGAAAGTTTTGAATAAGAATGTCGATGGTTATAAAAATAGGGGAAGTTCAAAGAAACGATGGATGGACTGTTGGAATGATGGTATGGTTAAAAAGGGGGTGACTACCGAGACGAAGACCATAGAGAACTATGGAAATTAAAGACATGTTGCGCCAACCCCAAATAAATTGTGATAAGGGCAGAAAAATGATGAGGGCGTTTAATCAAAACCACCTGAAAAGTTATTTTATTCAAATGATGACCTTTAAGGTCTGTTAGCCTGCAAAACTGTACGCAAAATACGTTAAGTATATGAATTTGTTTGGGGTAGGTATAACTAAAAAGTGAAAAATAGTCGGTTGTTTTTTTTTATTAAAGAAAGTTTTTATGTTATTTTATGTCTTCTGGTGATTTATTAAATTGTTGGGGTCGGCTTCCAGTCTGACCGGATGCAGCTGAATACCAGTATTTTACATGGAGCGACTGCCTATCTGACCTCCACAACACAGTTACTGGGTGATACGATACCCCTAGGTAAGACTGGTTGTCAGACTTTCGGGCTTCTGACTACCCGTAACGACTGTCAAAGATCTACGAATGACAGCCGGGATCAACGGCTTAACGTGCTTTCCGAGGCACGGAGGGGTCTCGGTATGTAAAGACGGTCACCCATCCACAGACCAACCGCGGCAAGCGTAGCTTAACCTGATCGATCGACCTGTGCGGCTGTTATTATTTAGCCACGGGCCACTCTTAGTTCCTATATAGTATTGATAGTTCGTATCAATACTACAGAAGAATAATTAGAGCCATTTCTCATTTGCTCATGCCGTATTAAAATACTACTGCCATGCAGTAAAGTGGCTATTTGTCGCCTAGGGTGCGTATTACCTAGGTTTTCACTCGAATATCGCCCCAATAAGCCCAAAATGAACATCTTACAACAACGTCAGCATCTATAAAACAAAATAATAAATACTCCTCGAAGAAAACCTCAAAGAATAAATACCTTAGCGAAGTTATTCGTTATTTCTTTGCATCGAACTTGAATGAACTCCACGTAAGTAACTATTGGGTCAAGATCGGAAAAACAGCAGAAGTTGATTAAGTAGAAGTCCCCCCGTGGCAACAATAGAACTTTCCGGGTGGCAACAGTAGAAGTTCCCGGGTGGCAACAGATGAAGTTCCCGGATGGCAACAGTAAAAGTTCCCGGATAGCTACAGAAGAAGTTCCCGGGTGGCAACAGTGGAAGTTCCCGGCTGGCAACAGTAGAAGTTCACGGGTGGCACAAGAAGAAGTTCCCGGGTGACAACAATAGGTCCCGCAGTTTACCCTGTAAGGGGTTCAACATTGCGCTTTTACTAAAAGTACATTGAATTTCTGCTAGGCATTACATAGGATTTCACTCCAGTATCGCCCCAATAAGCCCCCACATGAACATTCTACAAAAACACGAGCACCTATAAAACAAAATAATAAGTACTCCTTGAAGAAAACCTCAAAGAATAAATACCTTAGCGAAGTTATTCGTTGTTTCTTTGTATCGAACTCGAACGAACCCCACGTAAGTAACTACCGGGTCAAGATTGGAAAGACAGGCGAAGTTAATTAAGTAGAAGTTCCCGGGTGGCAACAATAGGTCCCGCAGTTTACACTGTAAGGGGTTCACGATTGCGCTTTTATTAAAAGTTAATTGAATTGCTGCGACGTTGTTTTCGAACAAATAGGCTATGGGTAAATGTGATTGGTTGTTTTAGTAGGCTATTTATTTTGGTAAGATTTGTATGTTTTTAATAAAGGTTGTTTTTTTTTATACGTAGTGTGTAGTTTTCAAGGAAGAAGAAAAATAACTCATTTACTGTTACATTCATTTGAAAGGATTTGTTAAAATTAACAGGCAAAAGGAAAATTACAAATGGCATCAATTTCGCTGGCTTTTTCATGACTTAAACAGCTAAAGGCTGTTCATAAAATCTTTAAAGCGTTTCCCAAAAAAAAAAAAAAAAAAACAGCGGAACATAGAATATTTACTCAACGATACTACATAATAAACCATTGAATAACAATTCGAGGATAAAACGTAAAAAAAAAAAAAAATCAATTACGACTGGCCATTCGATTTTTTCCCCAAAACTCCGCATTTGAGGTAAAAAACGAGAGGGGCCAACCAAATAGTGCGGCCCAGTGATATACCGCTGGCATTTGTAAAAAACAATAGTCGTTAACCCTTCGTCCATTCGATTTTCACACCACGTACACACTTCACAAAGTTTAGCTTTTGCAAAATTTTCACGATTTAACGGAATCACTGGAGGGTTTATTTTGATTTATATCGATAAAATTGAAGCGAAAGGTTACAATGTTTTATGACGTTTATTTTCTTTTTGTATTTTTAAAGGAATTTATTTGAATGAAATTTTGAAGGAATTTGAAATTTGTTTGTATTATTATTATTATTATTTTTTTAATTTGTACCTGTACTGTTTTGCTTTACCTTTTAATTTTGTTTTACTTTGTTTAATGTTCGTGTATTGTATTGTGATTTATTTTAAAGTGTCCGTCCTTGTCAAACTTGTTGTACCTACCTGTATGTTATGTGAATGATGTGGTCGCCTATAATTGGAAGCGCACACTTGTACTTGTCCCTCGTCATGTTAACATGCATGTAACTGTGTAGCCTCTGTTGGCGATCCAACAAATAAATAAATAAATAAATAAATAAATGATATAAGACAAACTTGATGACGCATACTACTAGGTGTACACGCAGCGACTTGGATCGCCGGAGACACAGACTTTGACATCATAATATTCCCTATCATAATAAATAATATTCCATAGTATAATATATTATAATATTCTATTATATATCAGCCTATAATATTCCCACTACTGGGACACAGGCCTTCTCTCTGTGAGAGGTAGTGCGCCGTAATCCACCACACGGGCCTAGTGCGGGTTGGTAGATGTCACATGCCTTCGAATTTTTGGTTCTAGGACATGCCGGTTTCCTCGCGATGTTTTCCTGCAGCGTTTTAGAGCAGTAGTGATGAAACAATTTAGACAAAATAAAGGGCCTAACTGGGTTTGAACCTATGACAACAATAACCTACACAACTCGGTAATTCGCAGCCGTTACCACTGGCCCACCACGGCTCATCTACTGATTTTGACATCGCTACTGACAAATCTTCTGTCAAAGTCTGTGTCGATGTAAGATTTTGACATCGCTAGCGAGTCACCGGCCGTGATGAACACAAACCCACAAACATCCCCACTTTACGTGTAGAGGAGTTACCCCAATTTTTTTTTTTTCATGATTTTATTTTACCACTTCGTCGACGTGGTTAATACGTATATCCATGCCAAATTATAGCTTTCTAGTACTAAGAGTCTCTGAGCTAAGCTGCGGACGGACGGACAGACGGATATGGCGAAACTATAAGGGTTTCTTGTTGACAACGGAACGCTAAAAAAGAGGGAGTCAGCGATGTTGTGACTTCATGCTCGCCGCACTCTTACCCCCATTTTTACACTTTTAAATCATGATACCCAAAAATTGCTCTTTTCGAATCACGACAAGCTTCTCGCAAATTAACGGTGTACTAACTAGGTATATATAAACTTGCTCGTTAGTATTTGATAATAATTCGGCATCAAACTCAAAACTCATTAGATCAACAACTGTACCACCATTTAATTGTTTACCTGTTAATTAAAGTAAACCACATAGTTGACAACACTTACATTGAAAGCAGTGTTTAATCAAATCGAATTACAACACCTTATGTATTAATAACAATGTGACAAATAATTTATATGGATAACATGTAGGTATATATGTTACAGGCAGTGGTTAACAATCATAGTAAGACAATAGTTTGAGAATTGCTATACAACGTGTAACGTTAAATACGCAAAACCTGAAAATAGTTTGATCAGAATAATGAACAGAATCAATTGAACCACTTTTTAATATAGGTCACATTTTTCAAAAAACCTTTATTAAAAACGTTGCGGTGTCTATTTATTAATAGGTCAAGCAAGCCAATGTCAGCGCGGCGCAGTGGTCCGGTGACGACTCCTCCCTCGATAAAGCGTCTTCGCAGACGCAAGAAACGATCAGAATGGCCAGTAAAACTAAAACAGCACATAAAACCTTTACAATTATTATAATGACTCGTTTTCTCTCTGAAATAGGTCAATTGAATTAAAAATCAGTTGGGGTGTCTGAGGTTTTGCGCATTTAACGTTACACGTTGTATTGTATTCGGATCCGTGTATGCCGTGTTTAGTTGTTATATCAATACAGTATGTCAGGGACAACAGCGTGCAAACTGTAACCATGAATTCAGGACATGATTCTACCTACTGCTATTTGCCTATTGCTGACGTATTGTCTATACAGCGTGTAACGGAAGGGGGTATCAACCCTGAAGGAGGTGAATGTGCTCATGAAACTCAACAACTTTCCCCAAAGAACATAGGTCGAAATATGAAAAAAAAATTTGGCCCTCCCATAGTAAATCAATCAGCTGGTAGTCAGTTTTGTAAGGGAGGGCCAAATTTTTTTTTCATATTCGACCTATATTCTTTGGGGAAATTTGTTGAGTTTCATGAGCACATTCACCTCCTTCAGGGTTGATACCCCCCTTCCGTTACACGTTGTATAAGGTATATCTATTCATACACGAAATGAATGAATGAATGAATTAATTCATTAATGATTTATTCACTTAAAATTTCTTAACGATAGGTACAGTGCCCCACAAAACTGCTTTAGCGGTTTAACTGTGAGATCGTTGAATATCTCTTAGAGTAAACTTAGTATCAGGTACATCAATAACCTATACAAGGTGTAACGTTAAATGCGCAAAACCTCAGACACCCCAACGGATTTTTAATTCAATTGACCTATTTCAGAGAGAAAAAAAGTCATTAAAAAAATTTTAAAGGTTTTATGAGCTGTTTTAGTTTTACTGGCCATTCTGATCGTTTCTTGCGTCTGCGACGACGCTTTGTCGAGGGAGGAGTCGTCACCGGGCCGCTGCGCCGCGCTGACCTTGGCTTGCTTGACCTATTAATAAATAGACACGGCAACGTTTTTAATGAAGATTTTTTGAAAAATGTGACCTGTATTAAAAAGTGGTTCAATTAATTCTGCTCGTTATTCTGATCAAACTATTTTCAGGTTTTGCGCATTTAACGTTACACGTTGTATATACTATCTCTTAAGGGGTCATAGTATTCATCATTACGAATTACTATGGGACCAAACCTATAATTATTGAGGAAAATAAATCAGCTGTTCCCTCCATTTTAACAGCAGATTTTTATTCGCTATTACTGGTCTGATCCATAGTAAAAGTTGTTCGTAATGATGAGTACAATGACCCCTTCAGATACTCGTATTTGGTGTATGAATAAATTGACCTTATATTTGTCTATATAAGGTCTATTTATTCATACACCAAATACGAGTACGTCAGCAATTGAAAACACTAACATGTTTTCATTTTACTGTCGTATTGCCGTCTCACATTGATTGGCTCACCTGATATGAAGTAAAAATAATGAGCTCTGGAACCAAACCCACCAATACTCGTAACCAAAATGAACAAAATCTTACGGGGACCAATTTTTCAAACAAGACAGAGATTACACTACCACAGACTTGCTAAAGCAAACCTAGTACATTCATCACTAACATTATTAATAGATTCACCGCGGACAATACATGGATTAAGTTGGCAAAATGTATAGTTTCCCTGCCAATTCAATAACCACCTTACGAGCCAAAGTTACGGTAGGTTTTTCAACAAAGAATTGTTTAATCAAAGTAATAAGGGCGGTCAACATGACGCCGGTTGCTGACAAACAGCTGTGGAAGGTTCAGACAATGATGGACACCAGACATCTATCCGGTTAACGTGCCGTGAAGGGCGATCGTCCACGGCGCACGTCCGGTCCGGATTCTGGTGAAGTATTTTGGTTGGTTTCAATTTATGGGGGAATAGTTTGGGTTAGAACTCGGTGCTTTGAGATTTCAAGCAGACATATACATATATGTAACTAAGACTGTTTGTTTATCTCTGACAGTGATGTCGCTATCGTTGCCTGAAGCAAAACATATTTACAATAATAATATAAACATAATTATGTAGGTAACCTAATACGAGTATCTAGTCTTAACCCTTTACTGCATGATATATTAAGTAAGTGACAATTTTTTTTTTTTTTAAGTTAATGTCTTTATTAGAGTTTCAGAATTAATTATAGTGATTTTTTTTTTTTTTTATGTCCAAGTGGTATGTGATGATAGACAAAATAGTTGTGTTTTATTATTGCTACTGATAATATGAAAAACAAACCCCATTAGGATTTATACGCTAGTTTTTTTTATTTTTTTAGAGTAAATAAACTGTAAACATGTCAAACCATTTATATGGTTTCCTATGCGGTAAAGGGTTAAAATAATAATATTTTCCCATCTTTTTTATAACACTTAAGGTTATAAAAAAGATGGGAAAATATTCAAAGAATTCATTTGCATCGCTGTCAACGGGAAAGGTGCCCAAAAGGCTGGCAGATTTTAAAAGTATATGTGGCGGGGGACATCGAAACGCAAACTAAAACCATGAATTCAGCACATGATTCGAGAAGTAGCGTGAAAATGTTTCGTCGGTTATCAAAGAAATCAGTTGTTTAAAAAAAATGCAAAACTGAATTCATGCTAACAGGTTGCGCGTTGATATCCCTGCCATCCTTCATAAAATATTTAGCGTATAAAATATTGGCGTAAAACATATCGATACTGGAAATATATAATAACGTAAGGGACATTTTGTCGAAAATGAATTATATATTAAAACTATAGGTTTTATTGATATTTTGCTATTTTAGCTTAAAAAAATGAAAGAATCTATAATCTTTGTCCTAGACACTTTTTACATAAAACATAATAGTTAAAAAATTATCGTTAGTTTTGTAAGAAAAATACCCTATTTTTGCTCTCCTATCCTCCTACCTCCTATTCCTCCTATTCTCCTATCTTCCTCCTATTTTTTCTTTCTTCTTTCTTTCTTTCTTTCTTTCTCCTAAAAACCTTAGTTTTGTCCCTTACGTTATTTCATATTTCCAACATCGATATTTTAATCAACATAGGGTGTATGTTGATTGAAACTGATCGGCAAATTGCGTAAGTTTTGAACTTCACAGGCTACCTTGGGTAACTTATGAATATTAAGGGGTTTACCCCTTAATATTCATAATTTATTGCAAATTAGCTGTGAACAAAATAGCTTATTTAACTGTACAGTTAGATTTTCAGTTTTATACAAAGAAGACAATCAAAACTACCTAGCAATGGCCATAATATAAGAATATGGAGAGCAATAGACATAATTCCTGGACGTTAGTCAGTCAACGTATAAGACAAGACATGAGACATGAATAACGTGCAACGCATCTCTGAATCGAAGCATACGTTCACGTTACGTCTGCTGTACTCAGTTACATTAGTTGAATGTATATACCTACCTAGCATTGTCGTGATTTCGTACGGAGGAATGAGGAAAATATCGTGAGGAAAGCTTTGGGTGTGAATGGTGACAGCTATAAGAGTAGGGGAAGACCAAAGAAACGATGGATGGAATGTGTGAATGATGATATAGTTAAGAAGGGGGTGACTACCGAGATGACAACTAATAGAGAAGCCATCATCATCTGCCCAGCCTTTTCCCAACGATGTTGGGGTCGGCTTCCAGTCCAACCAGATGCATCAATCTCATCAGCCACAATCAGCATCATAAACTTGTCAAAAATTTAAAGAAATTAGAGGTATTCTTGACAGTTTGAGACTGAGATTCGCCCCTCATGATTATTATCAACAATTAATTGAAGCCTCTATTGATTAATGCCCATCTTATACTGATTGCAAATGTTAAACACACTGCAACATTCTGTTTATCAAATAAACACAGCAGATACGTGGATTATGCATCCTGAATAGTTAATTCCGTAATTAATTAGCTAAACGACAACAAGCCTACGTCCGATTTAACTAGCATATTTTGTAATAATACTGAGATTAATGATAATGTTTATTTAATATATTTGAATTGTTACAATGACATGTTCTAGTGTTTATTTACAAGCTCTTGTTGTTTTATAATATATTTTATTTGATTGTACAATTACTTTCCATTTAAAAATATGTTATATTTTTGATCAGATTTCAATAAAATGGTTTAAAATGGTCTTGATTATAATACAAGGTGGCGATTTAGTCACCTACATTCGTCATGTAGCTGATGATCTACCCGTAATTTTAAACAACTTTCGCTACGAAACTCATACGTTTCGTGACAAAAAAAGTAAAATCCTATACAACAGTAAGCAGACTGGGAGAGAGGGGTCCGTGGCTAAATAATGACAGCCGCACAGGTCGATCGATCAGGTTAAGCTACGCTTGCCGCGGTTAGTCTGTGGATGGGTGACAATCTTTACATACCGGGACTCCTCCATGCCTAGGAAAGCACGTTAAGCCGTTGGTCCCGGCTGTCATTCGTGAATCTTTGACAGTCGTTCCGGGAAGTCAGGAGCCCGAAAGTCTGACAACCAGTCTTACCTATGGGGTATCGTATTACCCAGTAACTGGGTTGTGGAGGTCAGATAGGCAGTCGCTCCATATAAAATACTGGTATTCAGCTGCATCCGGTTAGACTGGAAGCCGACCCCAACATAGTTAGGAAAAGGCATCTGCCTAGGCAGATGATGACAACAGTAGACAGAATATTTCGATGCATGTATGAAATTCGGGTATGAGTTTTTTTTTTTAATATCAAAGATTATAATTATATAATTATTTTATGTATAGATAACTAACTATTTACACTAGATACTAAATTAAATGACTAACTAACTTACTATACAAATAAATACATAGACAAAGGACACTTAGGCGTCGAAGTACAGACTCCAGGACATCAAGCTACTGTAATCTGTCAAATTTCTTTAATAGATTTTCAACTTTATCCCTAAAGCATTAGGTTCAAAGTTGATTGGGAAAATTTGACAGTTTCGGGTAGCTTGTTGTCCTGGCGTCTGTACATAGCGAAAGTTGTTTAGAATTATGTGTAGAATCACCCCTTGACAGATGCAGGTGACTAAATCGCCACCCTGTATAAGACAATGGCATATAACACATCTTTTCTTTGTCTCTAGGATGACAACGCATCTGCAATGGATCTTCTATTGCAGATGTCCGCAGGCGACAATGGCCAGTGGTAACTGGATCAGATGGGCCGTTTGATTGAAAAAATAAATGACACAATGAAAAAAAAAAAAAAGTTGACATATTTTATGTGGAACAGTAAATCTATGTTTAATGTTTGTATGAAGTTTTTTAGTTAAATGTTATGTTGTTGGCTTGCTGCGCGCTTTGGTGTTTACTGTAAGTGCAGCAAGCAATTGCTATAGAAATAAATAAATAAATATATAAAAGGGTAGTGGTAGACCAGTGGTAACAGCCGAGACTTACGAGGTTTAAACCCAGACAGGCGCTTTACTTTGAGTAAATTATTTAATCACCACTGCTCTCAAAACGGTAAAGGAAAACATCGTGAGGAAACTGGCATGTTCTAGAACTAAAAATTCAAAGGCATGTGACATCTACCAACCCGCACTGGGCCCGCGTGGTGGATTACGGTTCACTCCTTTTGTACAGACGCCAGCACATCAAGCTAATACAATCTGTCAGATTTCTTTAATAGATTTTCAACTTTATCGCTAAAGCATAAAGTTCAAAGTTGATTGGGAAAATCTGAAAGTTTCGAGTACTTGATGTGCTGGCGTCTGTACAACGGGAGGCCTGTGTCCCAGCAGTGGGAACATTATAAGCTGATTATGAGTAAAATATTTTTTTTAATAAGTATTGAACATTGCAAACATGTATATAAAAGCTTTCTATCTATCTTACCTGTTATTCAACAGTCTTTTTTTTTTTGTTTCGGGGTGGAAAATCCTCATGGATGTCCGCCGCCCTGGGGCGGGCAGCGAGGTCTGTCAGACTCTTACTGACTAAAAACCACCCCGGTGTTCCCTCTCTCACCTACGCCGGGGGTCGCGGGAACGAACGATACTTCCGCAACCCACGGCTGATGCTGGCCCGCACCTGCGGGCCTCCTCGTGTCAGGGGGGGGAGTGAGGTGTTAAACTCCCCCCGCGACGTCTAAGAGGGGCGCGCGTGGAACACTACGCGCCGCCGCCTCGGGTCCTGATGTGTGGGGGGCGACGGACGTCCCCAAGTCCGTCGCCCCTGGACCCATTTATTATTCAACAGTCTACCACAACTTTTATCGTTCCTAAATTAGATTTCAACCACCGAATAATCTTCTAAAATGGCAGGAATCTGGGCCATCCAGTGCAGGCGATCGTTCTTAACGCCACATTACGCGGCCGATGTCTCGTGTCCGACATTTGTCGGACCGAATGTCGGACGCGAGACAATTATATGGATTTGAACGCCTATTGTTGTTATGAGATTACAAGTAGAGATCGGTAGGTACCGTTTTAGAAAAGCCTAAAATAAACTTAAGTATACCTAGTTAAAACCGTCTCCGTGAAAAATACAATCAAATGTTCTGTGAAAGTGTTTTAACTGTCAATTCCTGTGATTGCATTACATAACTTTTAGAGGGCAATTTTTAAAGAAAAGTTGTATTATCCTTTGAGAAATATAGCAATAACAGTCCCGTATAAGCGAATCCAAAAAAAAATATTAAAAATACTCGTTAATTGCATCCTTTTTTCTATTGAAGTCGGTTGAAAAAAGAATAAAATCCGCAGACAGATTTCTAGCCAAGACTGCAGTCTCCTCAGAGCTATTTACCTCCAACAGCAGCAAACCAATAGCAACTTTATTATAACGACTATAAAGATCAAAATGATTCCGAGAAACTTGTCTGTGGCAGCAACCTAACAGCCTGCAACCTAACAGCAACCTTATGTTAATGAGAATAAAGATCTCTGTTATATGTAAACATGTGTAAACAAACACTGGCCATATTTACTACGTCTTAATACTTCATACACATCAATAAACACCCCTTATAGACATAGCAATGCCGTGAACATAATATGAGATGTCTCCAACAACTATTTCCTTAGACAGATTTTAAGTCCAGCCCAAAAATACAACCTCCATGCTACGAACTCTTGCAACTAAACTAAAAACTCGTTCACATTATCCAACAGTCAATCGCACATATACGTAACACTTGCACTACAAAAATCGCTCTTACTGCTACAACATAAAGAACTGTCAATGTCATATTGTTACAATTAAGGTGCAGTTGGCTGTAGGTACTACGCGCCAAATCCTCTACTTCCATCAGTCAGTAGGTACACTCGTAATCGTCTAAGCATTGCATTAATTTAGCTTATCCTTGCTTATCCACCGCTTTGGGATGCGTCGTGTGTACCTAGCCTATGCACGCTGCCGGAATTAGGAAATAATCGTATGTTAAGATTATGTGATGGTGAGCAATTATATTTTAAATACATGCATTCATAGTCATCATGTTCCCACTTCTGAGACACAGGCTTCCTCGCTTCGAGAAGGAGTGGGCTGCAGTCTACCACGCGGGCCCAGTGCGGGTTGGCAGACGTCACATGCCTTCGAATTTTTAGTTCTAGGACTTGCCGGTTTCCTCACGATGTTTTCCTTTACCGTTTTGAGAACAGCGGTAAAGAAATAATGTACACAGAGTAAAGCGCCTGTCTGGGTTCAAAGGTTCGAACCAACCTACAACTCGTAATTCGGGGTTATATTTTAAATCGTAACTTCTTATTAATAAATCTGGAGTTCATTTACGCCAATTTCAACATCAGCATTTTTTGAGGTCTAAGTTTGGCAACATTTTACTCTGTGTTTATTAAAAAGTCAACCAACTAGGTTTAAACAAATGGCGACTTGCGTGCGCCTCTTCGTCGAAAATAAAATTTATTTTCTGATTTTTAGCTCGATTTGCTATTAAAGCGTGTTTTTTAGTTCTTTTTTTAACTATATTTTTTTTAAACTTTTTTATCAAAATATTGTATTTTCGTCGGTCGTTGATAAGTCTACTCGTACAACGTTCAAAGTACAGACGCCAGCACATCAAGCTACCCGAAACTGTCAGATTTTCCCAATCAACTTTGAACCTTATACTTTAGCGATAAAGTTGAAAATGTATTAAAGAAATCTGACAGATTGTAGTAGCTTGATGTGCTGGCGTCTGTAGATCTGATCGCTTAAAGTGGGGTAAAATCGAGCCCAAACGAGTCAGTTACATACAGGTGAAACGAATAAAAGCGTATTAAGAAGTACAAACAAACACGCCCTAATAGGATTGAAACGCGATGGCACAGCACTGGGTAAATATCCCCATAGGCCTATCGTATAACTAAACGTAGTAACCCATGGAATCAATGATTGGGTAACAGTACTTGACTATATATCGTCCAAAGTACCTCTCAACGATGAGATGTCCCACTCTCCCGAATACATTGTTATAACATTAAAGACTATTGATCAACCCCGTACAAATAAACCTTATGTGCTGAAGTAATCATCAGATAACCCGTGTGCGCATAACGTTTACGTGGATTCTACTTACATTAGATTCGAAAATTAAGGGATTGTGTTAACAAGCTCTATAATTTCACGAGAGTGTTAATATTAACGTTCTAATTATAATATAAATGTATTGAAGCGTAATAGAAATTAATTTTGTATGATAGAATTAGCGTGGTAGCGGTGTTGTAATACTAAGTTTTGGGTACGTTCCTCGTTCGTAGTTTGCGGTAAAGGGTCTGAACTATTTAGGAAAGTAGGGCATAGTTCGTAATAATTTTAGGGGAAAAATACGGAATACGCCTTTGAGATTGAAATTGATGGCTCAAAGAACTGCACCCTAATTGTGTTGCACTTTAAATCACAGTTGGAATCATATTGAAAGATATTGCTAATCCATTGCTTCATAGTAACTAGATCGAAATGCAAGAAAAAAGTTACTCTTTGGCTTTTGTCTAAATCATATGAGGAAACAGAAAAAATGATTAAACTAAGTTAAGTTTGCTATAACCTAAATTAATCCGTCACACACACACACACAATTCCATACACATACGCGCACACACACACTCACATACACAATACCTTGTTATATATATATATATATATTTATACATATATACAAATAGTTATAATATTTAAGATTTTCTTACCGTAATGCAACATATACGATACACTACACTCTAACGTCACCTATCTGCTGCTTTTAAGTACGAGAGCCCTAGTACCCATACCACAAGTTAAATCTTACTTTGGGTACTAGCGGTCAACAAAATTATTGTACATGTTAAGTTTCTTAAAACTCATGTGTTTTACCATTGTATGTATCTTCTTGAGACAATAAAGTTTTTATTATTATTATTATTTATTATTATTATTGGTTCGAACATCTTCATTGGTTTGTCTGCTCAACAACGTAAATAACGCAATTAATGTTTTTGAACTGTAAAAATGAAAGCCGTTGCTACCGTTAGCGTTAGTGTGTTACGCAATTACCCCGCTGATCTGATGTTATGGAAATCTTTATACTAATCAATTCTCCACCCATGTCATAATGAAAGGTATAGACGCCAGCACATCAATCTACTACAATCTGTCAAATTTCTTTAATAGATTTTCGACTTTATGGCTAAACTATAAGGTTCAATGTTGATTGGGAAAATATGACAGTTTCGGGTAGCTTGATGTGCTGGCGTCTGTACATACAAGCAGGTGGACACTTATTTCTTTTACACACTATAAGCCTAACAAAATCCGTCTTGAATCACGTAATCCCTAAGATCACTGAGAGACAGTCCGAAAATCACAGACAAGGATAATGTTTGTAGCCTTTTCCGAGCCCAAACTAAGTGTCCTATTTGCAATATTAGTGAGAGGAGTAAGAAAAACACGGGAACAAATTACGCTAACTTTTACACTTGAGGCTACGGACACGAAGTCAGCGGGCGCGGGGTGGCGGCGGCGGCGGCGCGGGGAGCGGCGTGTTGTGTATAGATTTATATGGAACTGGCATCTAAGGCAGCGGCCTGCATTTAAGTAATTTTATTTTCTGCTTTTTAACGACCGACGTTTCAAAATGTTGTATCAACAAGACTTTACCGTCGCTGTTCAGACATTTCGTTCGCGAACAAAGACACAAATTTCTCATAACACAATATTACGCCACTAGCGCCGCGCGATCTGCCCACTGGCTTCGAGACCGGCCGTGCGATTCTGTAACCATCTCACCGTGAAAGCTTGGGTGAAGTGAGCTGTCATTCGCTAGGGATTAACACTACTAAGTGCTCGCTTCACTTATGATTTCACGGTGAGATTTTTACAGAATCGACCGGCGGGTTTGCGAAGCCGCGCCGCTCCTCGCGCCACCGCCGCCGCTCCCCCGCGCCCGCTGAGTTCGTGTCTGTAGCCTGAAGGACGTAATCCGCTATACAATATTCAGGGTTTTACCCTTAACCCCGGACAACATTAAGTGCTATGTATTCTGAATACATTGCCATCTTTGTCCCCACGTAACGTTGGAGAAGCTATTTTCGTGTTTCTTATTTAGCTCACGCCATTGGTTTTGATTGGTGACTAGATGATTCCATACTTATATTATAAATTCGAAAGGAACTCTGACTATATGTTAGATTTTCACGCCTAGTCCACTGAACAGATTTCGGTAAAAAAATTGCAAGGAAATAGATGACATCCTAGGGAAGCAGAGCACGCGATTGAAGCTAGTGACAGAAGCTGATACAGTTAAATTTTAATTTATTCGTCAAAAAGATCCTACTTACTTGAATCTACAGACGCCAGCACATCAAGCTACCCAAAACTGTCAAATTTTCCCAATCAACTTCGAACTTTATGCTTTAGCGATAAAGTTGAAAATCTATTAAATAAATTTGACAGATGGTAGTAGCTTGTTGAACTGACTTCTTTAAAAATCCGATTATATAGGGTGACTGGTAATTAGTGACCGATACTTAAACACATGATTCTACTCATGACAACAAACAAGTTTTATAATGGGACAAAAAGTGAAATGACGAAAAAAAAATCAGCTGTTCCCTACATTTTGACGACTCGTACGAACATAAATGTTCCCTACATTACATACAGCTGATTTTTTTTCGCGATTTCGGATTTGGTCCAGTAGTAAAAGTTGTTTGTAATGATGAGTACAATCATGTGTTTAAGTATCGGTCACTAATTACCAGTTACCCTAATGTTACCACGATTTAATATTATAGTAAAAAAAGATTTGAAAACTGAAGAAAAAGATGCCGTCCTACGCTCTTCTTTCAAAATGTAAAACGTTTTCAAACTTCAACTTAAAATCTCTTAAAATAAAATCCAACCCACGTTCCTGTATCGTTGTTAAAAAATCAAAACAAAATCTTAGACTTAGGAAGACGGGCTTGGCAGACTGTGAGCGCATCTGCCACTCACGTCCGGAGCCACACGTGGCTCCACAGATCTGAGAAGGAATTCCAAACGCGAAAATATATCTCACGGATGTGTGCCATGCGGTGAAGCCTCAGGATATTACAGTAAACTGGTTCTATTATTGCAATTCTAATTTTGAAAAGAAAAGAAGATTTGTATTTCGAAACGAATTATAAACGACAAAAAAAGTTACAGCTGGAGCTTCCTGTTTGAAATTGATAATTTAATAACAAGAGATTTTTTATTTTATTTCTTGTAAATAAAAAGAAGAAATTTTTGTGCCATAGGTTTCTAATTTGCCCACCTTTTATACCCGGGTCCAGACGTTAAAAAAATTAGCCGGTATAATAATTTGATTCAAACAACAATCTAAAATGTCAAGATTAAAGTATGTCGCGGTTTCAATTGCTCTCATTAAACAAAAGAAAAAACTCAAAAAAAAAAAAATACAGCTACATTGCACTCGCGAAAACTTCTCTTTGTTCCCTAATTCACATCACAGCAGTAATAAAGCATGACACAGAGACAGCGAGCTTATCGTCTTCAAAGATCGGTAGCCCACTATTGAGGCACGTTTACACGAGGAGAGTATCTTGCTTCGAACAGGCGATTCGTTAGAAAATAAAAAAAAAAATATCTTAAGAACTAAATTTGCAAATAAACCATATCAGCTGTTTCAGAAAAGTGCAATATCTACGCGGTCAAAATGTATGGAAGAGCTATTTATTTTTTAATAACTGACGAAAAATTTCAACGCAAGGATGTTCAGAATATAGTAGCTGTATACGAAAAGTTGACTACAGTGTGACTTTTAATTAGCTGCAGTAAAATTACACTTCTTTCTGTCATTTCGATAGATTATGTTGCCACACTATCTCTACTAGTGATGTGAATGGAACGCAATTGACCAATTTTGATTTAACCTTAAACAATCAAATATTCTTTGTTTTGATCGGATAAATATGTAAATACGTTGTAGTTTCATTCATATTTACGTATATGATAGTTATAGATAGTTCTAGTTCGCATCAAAATTGTGCTCGAATACTGAATTTTCACAGAAATCGTACAAACTATACAGTCTCAATTAAGTGGGCTATTTAGCCGTAATTTATTAGTCTTTTTAGTGCATCCAGGTACCCTGGACTAAGACCTTGACCTGGACCTAGCTTTCAGATATCTAGTCTTTGAGAAAAGCCTATTTAATTGAGTTTATAAGTTGTAATACTCATAGTTTGTTAATTTTGTAAATATGGTTTTACCAACTTGCTTTTAGAGGCTCCTCACGCCCTGAAAAACACAAGCTACTGACCTGAGCAAAAATCAAATCCTCTTTTATAAAATCAATTGAACATTGATCGATTTGGAATTGAATGTTAATTGAATGAATTGATTCTTTTGTCACATCACTATTTAAATTTCGATAAAAAGTGGTAACACATAAGCTGTCATTTTACTACAGCTAACTAAGCCTGAATATAGTGTAAACGATGCGTAAAGTCAACCGGACATTTATGAAACAATTTGACATTGACACATCCTGTATGACGTAGTAGTCATACAAATGTTATTAATGTGCGGTAAACTGCACGATAGTCGCATGTCAAATACACTATAAGAACTTCTTTACTTACTTAAAGTTTAATACTGATTGGTTCAGGAAACCGAATTTCAATTCCAACAATGTAAAGAAACTGCAAACTCAAAACGAGGAAATAAAATTTTCAATTCCATTTAAATTCACGGTCTTCAAGAAATCACTTTCAGGGTTATACGTGCACGTTCACCGAAGTTTCAACACATAAAATGTTACAGTGTAGTTGGTGGTAACCCTAACATGTTAATGACCCTCACGTTTGGTCACAGAAACTAGAATGCCTACTGCCACAATATAGATTGGAACAGAAGGTGAGCTCTTCTTTAAACATCTCACTGTGAAAACTTACACTGTGAAGTCATTAACGGCATTACTACGTAAATGTCTACTAACTGCCGTGCGATTCTGTAACCATCTCACCGTGAAAGCTTAGGTGAAGTGAGCGTGGAGTGAGCTGTCATTCGCTAGGGATTAACACTATTAAGTGCTCATTTCACTTATGATTTCACGGTGAGATTATTACAGAATCGACCGGCTGTTCCCAAATTACGATTTTTATTATTTATTTTTATCCTTTTGATAGATTATTTTATATTTTTTAAATGGGTGAGGACTTTGACTTTGTGAGGCCTTGTAGACTTTAGATCTGTAGACGATTTTTTTTAATTTTATTAAGTACCTGGTACTTGTTGACAGGCCTACGCTGTCCTCCCATACCTACAGTAATTTGAAAACATTGTAAAATCCAATTATTTTTTAAAGAGTAACCGTAGTTTCTTGCCGGCGCTTCTCCATAGGAAACGACCAATTGGAACCTTGCACCTAGCTTCTGACGTGTCATAAGTACCCATGTATATAGGTTTATGTGAAATAAAATATTTTGATATGATTTGATTTGCGTGAGCTTGAAGTGAGTTATCATTCCGCCTGATGTTAGGGATTGACACTATTGACAGCTTACTCCAAACTCACCTTACTTTTCACGGTAAGATTTTTAGAATCGATCGGTTTGTTATTTTGGCGCGTAGCCAAAATCAGAACTAACGCCGACATCTTGCTTTGTCAATGTGCAATGACGGTGTTAATTTCACAAATGTTTACAAACAACGCCCCCTTTCAATGTCATTCAGGCGCCAAAAGATCCTTGTAGAACTCTATACGCGTACAGTATTTTCATCTCACAAAGCGACGCGCCCTTTACTTGTGCTAACCAACTGTACAAGTTGTGATTGTCTGTATAAGCGCAGGAGCTCTCAGACTCCGAGACATGGGCGAAGTTGGAAGTGTGTATATTTGTGTGTTTGTGTGTGTTAGTTACATGCTGACGCTACTCGACTTCACGCAGACATTCACAGCGTGTCTTTACACTTGGTTACCACAAGTAGAAGGTGCGCTGCTTTGTGACATAAAAATACGATACTTACGGAAAACTCAAACTCTTTTAAACAAATGACAGTCGTGAGTGCGCTTGCGCTCGCTGTACGTTAAGCGTGTCTATGTGTGCGTGCGTTTTCGCTCGTTGTACAGAGCCGGCCTACTGTACCGATCGCTAACGTTAACGTCTTGGCACCCAAATACTCGTAATATGACTAATCGCTTAGAAAACGACGTTGTACGATGATTGTGGATCAATTTTATCGCTTTCAGTCCGGCTATTACAACACGTTACATTGAACTTTTAAATTGATGAAACTGGCTTTTGTTTTCACACGCTTTTTTATTTGTTGGGGTGACTAGAATTTCAAATGATTACAAACAAATAACGAGTTTTTGCTTAAAGCTGGTTAAATTATAAATTTAAATAACATCGCTTCACTGTGAACGCAAAGTAAAAAAATAATAATCATATCATTATTTGCCTAGTCCTTTCCCAAATATATTGGGGTTGGCTTCCAGTCTTACCAGCGGCAGCTGAATACCACATATAAATGGGGTGACTGTTTATCCCAGTAACTGGGTAAGGAAAATACCTCTTGGCACGACTGATTGTCAGACATTCGGGTTTGGGACTACCTAAAACGACTATCGAAAATCTAAATATTAAAATAAAAACAGTAACAAACATAAATTATATTACCTATGTATTACATAACACGCATATCAAATTAATACAAACGTGTAGGTATTGATGTGAATACAACAGATGCGGGGGGCACAAGATGTTGATTTTCTAATAGAGTTGGCCCCACGTCACAACACCTGCAAATAATCGAATTATTTCCGTCCTTGTCACTAAATGGATTCCCATTTCCTTTTACATTGTAAGTAACTTTGTTTTACGTTGTGTTTTGTTAACATGAGAGTGATTACCTGAGCTGTACAAGCTATGCTATACGTATGATCTACATATATGTATTGACGTGATGAAAAGATTACCTCACTTTATATATTTGTCGTTAAAATTACTACGGTCTTTATCATTAGACGCTTCTTTTACGCCTGATTGAGTTAGTAGATTTGTAATTTCTATTCACATTTTGATAAACGCATAATGATTCGCAAAAGGTTAAGATACGCCAATTAAAATAATATTTTAATCTCTTGTTACAAGATACCTCAGAAATGGCCGAAAATTGTGATTAAACCATGAGCTCTTCTCTATAAACCAGTTAAAACAAAACCCGAAGCATACAGGAATAGAAACTATATAATCAACTCCTCCCATACGCTTTCAATTTAATGTTAAAGTATGTTTTAATAGTAAATTTTACCTATCGGCGTCGGCTTATCCTGTTCTAAAAGTTAAACAAAGTTCTGCAAACGTTCTTTCAGCGATGGGCTTATTGAATATTATGACGTCGGACAGATTTATAACTTCACGTTATGAAATGAATAAATACGTATTGGGGGATGCGAATAACATGTGTTCAAACTGTGTAGGATTTGTGTTGTTTTTGTAATGGTTTGGTAAGAGCTAAAAACCTATGTTGTATAAATTTTGCAAATTGAATTTTATATTTTTATTGTAATAAATTGTATCAAGAACATACATACCGTGAAAAAGGGTATCGCAAAAACTATCACCTAACTGGGATCTAGAGGTCAAATAGGCAGACTATCCATGTAAAGTAATGGTATCCAGCTGCATTCGGTTAGACTGGAACTCAACCCCAAAATATTTTGGGAAAATGCTACAGGCAGATCATATAGACTTATAATACACACTAGGTAGGTATTATTGCACAGAATACCTTTTATTTGCCCTGAATATCCTTTTAAAAACTGTCCAAATCTGAGTTTTCAAAGTCGTCAGATTTATGGAAAGGCCACAATTTCTTCATCAGATTTACCTATTTAAGTCATTATGGGTTAGGTCGCACATAATCATACTTAAATCAAAGACTCTGAAGATCACTTTATTTTTAGTCCATTTTAGAAATCTGAAAGTGGTCTCCCAACCAGGGGGCTCCTGTCTGAAACTTATTACATATATTTTCGGTATTCTCTCATCATGCCGCCCTTACTCAGCTACCAACTTTTCTGTTTGCGCAAAAATCCGCTGGGCTCCCCAACCACGATATCTAATGAATATAAAACAAAACAAAACGGTAGGTTTACCTATATTTTATGACTGAATATCATATTCAAAACCAATAATGGGTAACTATAATTTTGTCATAATAAGCATTCAACGAAATCACAGCTGAATTGATATTTGATGAATTTCGTAACCACACGCGTTGGTGTCATGAATTGATCACGTACTTGTGGTTATTTTATTTACTTGCACACATCGAATAATGCATAAATGCTGCCTCGCTTCTGTAGTGCATCGGGGATGTTCGCGTTTCATCACACCGACGGCTTTCATGCCGTCATGCGCAAGAAGACGGTGTCCCTGATCTACAGAGTGCGTGGTAGCCGCAATGAAATCCTGAAGACGATAGCTAACAGAGTCTCATCTCCGCTGTGGAGGTCTTTAATTGAGAGGGTTATTTAATTTAATTTTAGTTCTTTTTCTCTATATTATGGACGTTGCATAATTTGTCTGAAATAAAAAATATTTTATTTTATTTTATTTTATTTATTTATTATTGGAATTTGTTTTAATTTGTAATTAATTTTGATTGTAATTTTGATTTTAATATTGATTGTAATTTTGATTTTGATTTTAATATTTATTTTAACTTTGATTTTAATGTTAAGATAATTTTAATTTAATTCTAACTTTAATTTTTCGTTTAATTTTAATCTAATTTTGGTATATTACGTGTACGAACATAGTTTAAAATATTGTATATAATAACAAAATATGGATTGTTATTGTCTGAAATAAACATTTTGAATTTGAATTTGAATAAATGTTTATTAAAAATGACAATATTTATTTTATTCTGGGAATTTAATATATTTATTTATTTATTTATATTTATTTGTGTGTGTTTATTTTATGTTTATTTGTAGTGTTACACGATCAGATAAAATAAGGAATGAGTACATACTCGTAAGACGAAGTCTGAAACTGGCACCGGTAACTGAAAAGTTGTGATTTTTGAGTACAAATGTCGAGGGCTATAAAAGTAGGAGAAGACCAAAGAAACGATGGATGGTCTGTGTTTGTGTGTGTGTGTGTGTTTGTGATATGCTTAGAAAGGGATGACTACCAAGATAATGACCAATAGAGAAATATGGAAGAAAAGGACATGTTATTTTTTTTTTTAAAGCGTTGCCCCACACTAGGAATTTCTCCTGTATTGTCGGTGCGCTTACAAACATTTAAACTCACATACACAAACAGGTACACTACCTACTACTACTTGTAGGTCATACAAATATTTGTTCCGTGCGGGAATCGAACCCGCGACACGCAGCGCGGCAGTCAATAGCTTAACCACTGCGCCAACCGTGCCGTCACCATCATGTTGCGCTGACCCCAAATAAATCGGTATAAGGGCAAGAGAAAGCCTGATGATGATGATGATGATGATGATACCTCCATTTCATTGGATTAGCCCACATTTTCCACACGGATACAGTTAGTATGTATGGCTGGTATACTCACACCCCGGTGGCACACTTTAAGAATAAAAGGAAATATCAGTCTTGTCCATAAAATAAGGCATGAAAATAAAATCACTTCCACTGTTTATACGACCAATATGTGCTCCGTATTTATTTTCTACTAGCGACCCACCCCGGCTTCGCACGGGTGCAATGGAGAAACACTGATTATTTTAGAGCCATTATTTCTCGTAAAAAGTATAGGATAAAAAATGGTTATTGTGGGTTATCCCTAAGAGATAGACATATACCATCGCGGACTTTTTTGTAGACCTCTTTAAGGTGTACAATACTGTAGTACATTATTTTGATCTATCTCGACGGGTTCAGCCAGCGTTTACAATGTAAGCGCAAAAAAATGTGTTTATTTACGACATCACATTAGAAACCCCTAAAATTATCAGTGTTTCTCTACTATATTATGCATGTATTATAGATATAAACCTTCCCCTTGAATCATTCTATCTATTAAAAAAAACCCCATCAAAATCCATTGCGTAGTTTTAAAGATCTAAGCATATATAGGGACAGACAGACAGGGAAGCGACTTTGTTTTATACTATGTAGTGATAGTGATTCTAGCCTTAAATGACAGCAGTATAAATGGTGAAGAGATGTGTTTGGATGAGTCATGAGACAGTTAGTTATAATACACGATAATTCAGAATGCTTCGCTTCTGATCTGTTTATACTATGAATGAGGACCAATTAGGTTAAAATAAACCTATACATCAAATAAAATAGCGACAAAGTCAAAACTGTACATTAAATATTTTTGGAAAAATGAAGTATTTTTGAATCCTGGTAGTACAGACGCCAGCACATCAAGCTATTAAAGTCTGTAAAATTTCTTTAATAGATTTTCAACTTTATTCCTGAAGTATAAGGTTCAAAGTTGATTGGAAAAATTTAACAGTTTCGGGTAGCTTCATGTGCTGGCGTCTCTACGTTCACGTGGGATATTTCCTGACATCCACGTGGGCGGATCCGCGGCCCAAAGCTCGTATTTACAATAAACACAATTTTAAATTACATTTTATTTTCTTGCGATATTTTGTCGGCCTTAAAGGCAAAGGCTGAGATTTGTAGGCAAAACATAAAAGTATCTAATATGTACCGCCTACAGCTTTTGGGCATGGAGTTGACATCTGATCTCAACTTCGGCTCAACCATCGAGTCAAAAGCTCAGACCGCAGCCAAGACACTGGACATCCTAAATAAGGTGAGGCGATACTTCACATCAGGGCAGCTTTTAAGTCTGTACAAAGCATAGGTCCGTTCCTGTATAGAGTATTGCAGCCATTTATGGGTTGGCTCAGCAAAATACAAGCTTGCTCCACTTGTCTCGGTGGAACGCAGAGCTAAAAGGCTTATAGGCGACGACACGTTGGTAGCTACGCTTCACAACCTAGCTCATTGGCGTAATGTTGCTTGTCTGTCGGTCTTCTACAGACTGTACTTCGGAGAGTGTGCGCAGGAGCTCCACGACCATCGCCCTTTTACCACCGGAGAACTAAACAACAATCTAGACAACAATCTAGTTCCCTCTTTATCGTAAAGGTTGGTCAATCGTTTTCACCAACAACCTATAGTGAGCTTATATTGGACACAGGACTCACAACACCAGTGAGCTCGATCTTCTTACTCCTTACCCACCTCACATTCCTATCTTCATATTCAAAAACACACATCTGTATGTGTACATATCTGTATATGCTGGAAGTGGCTTGGATGCTTTCGTCCTGTGACGAAAGCATTCAAGCCACTTCCAGCATATGTATATTACCTTTAACCGCAGTAAATCGCATCTGCGACGGGATCGATGATACTGTTATGATACATAGTTCCCTGCACCGGTCTGTCCCGATAAAACCTTGATTTGTGATTTACTACGTACGCACGTACGCTCTTGTATTCACTGCTGAATGTGACGGTAAAGCCGTGTATTTTTTGGGAACAAAGTAGCGCAACATTGTTTAACAACATGTTTTTGTGAGAAACATGTTGCTGGTAACATGGAATGTTGCAGTATTGCTGGCAACATACTGTACTTTCATTCAAACTCGACGACGCTCGAAGGAGCTCGATCATTTTTCACTGTCAAGCATCCTTGCGGCGAGCTTACTCATTTACGGTACCTTCAAATACTAATATATGTAGGTACCTACATGAATTTGAAAGCACCCAAGCTACTCCTAGCACATAATTATAACCATTTACCGCAGTAAATGGCACGGGATCCATGATACTCTTATGATACATAGCTCCCTGCACCGTCCTCTACCGATAAAACCTTGATTTATGATCTACTACGTACGTTCTTGATTTCACTGGTGAATATAACAGTAACGCCGTGTATTTGCTGGGAAACAAAACTGTACAAGATTGTTTAAAAACATGTTTTTGTGGGAAACATGTTGCTGACAATACGGAAATTTGCAATGTTGCTGGCAACATACCGCACCTTCATTCAGGCTACTATACTCTCCAACAGTAAGCGTGCCACTTAGCTCAATCATTCTTCCCTGTCATCCATCCTTGAAGCAAATTTACTCATTCACGGTACCTTTGAACACACACTTCAACATGTGTTCAAAAGCATCCAAGCCAGTTCCAGTACATATTACCGTTAACCGCAGTAAATCGCATCTGGCACCGGTTCGATGATACTCTTATGATACATAGTTCCCTGCACCGGCCTCTGGCGATAAAACCTTGATTTGTGATCTACTACGTACGCTCTTGTATTCATCGCTGAATGTGACGGTAAAGTCGCGTATTTGTTGGGAACAGAGTTGCACAACATTGCTTAAGAATATGGTCTTGTGGGAAACATGTTGCTGGTAAAATGGAATGTTGCAGTGTTGCTGGCAACATATCGTGCCTTCTGTATTCATGGTGAACAAAAGTTGTACAACAATTTTGTACATTTCTCAACTTACGGTTATTCACTGACAAACGTTTTCTATATATGTATAGCTTCAAAGAGGCCTATTCACAGAGCGTTTTTTGTAAGCGCGTCTCATGTAACGTGCATTGACAGCGGGTTCCTTCCTTTGAAAAAGCAGCGATAGTTGCGGTTGCAACGTAATAAAAACGCCGTGGCTAAGAATCACAATTTTGTGTCTTAGATCACTCCTCTCACTCACTTCTCATCTAAATCACAGCAGACTGTAGGTAAGCTTTTGAAATAAATAATTATTTATCTTTTATACTTACATAAAAAATAACTTCATCAGAGGCTTATACAATTAAATGGAAATTAAGTGACATCAAAAATAACTTAACTAGAGGCTCAAATAAAACAGAAATTAAAATATTATATACCCTCACGTTCTGGGGGACATTACAAAGCACGATACCATAAAGTGTTACCTTACAATTTACGGCTAGAATAATAATTTTATAAGGCATGCAATACGAACTGATATTAAAAACGTCCAGCTTGCATTTGAGACAAGCTATAAATATTGTGACACTATCCAAGACTCAGGGGAATAGTTTTATGTTCCACGTTAAATCATACAGAGAGCTCTGTATACATGAATTTGTTTTCTAGATAGGTACTGACGTTTCTGACAGAATATTATCGAGTCGTTTTGAAACGTGTTTTGTTACTGGCAGGAGGATTGTTTGAATTTGGAATAGAACTTTTGTTCACTGTGGTTTTACGTCATAAAAGTAGCTTTAGCAGTTATTACTCAACATTTTAATGGTAGCAGTGGTGGCCCAGTGCCACGACTGACGAGTTCTAGGTCGTAGGTTCGAATCCAGATAGGATAGGCTTTACTTTGTGTAAATTATTTTATCACCACCGCTGTCAAAACGGTGAAAGAAAGCATCGTGACGAAACCGGCATGTTCTAGAACCAAAAACTCGAAGACAAGTTACACCTACCGACCCGCACTGGGCTCCCGTGGTGGACTACGGCCCACTCCCTCTCACCAAGAGAAGGCCCGTGTCCCAGTAGTGGGGACATTATAGGCGCTGATTATATTATATTATATATATTTTATTATATAAAGTAGGATAGGATTTATGTATTTACACATATATAAACAGACAAGAAGAAAGAAACAGAAAAATAAGTACTAAAGTGGTGCTTATTTCTAACGAAATCTCTTCCAGCATACCTGCGCAGTTGTGGCTCAGTGGTAACGGCTTTCACTTCCGAGTTGTGCTCGTAGGTCATGAGTTCGAACCCAAGCAGGCACTTTATTTTGTGTTAATATTTAATCACCACTGCTCTCGAAACGGTAAAGGAAATCATCGTGAGGAAACCAACATGTCCTAAAACCAAAAATTGGAAGACATATGACATCCACCAACCCGCACTAGGCCAGCGCTAGTGGATTATGGCCCATTTCCTCTGACAGAGAGGAGGCCTGTGTCCCAGCAGTGGGAACATTATGAGCTGATTATGCTTTATCTGTGACAGGAGAGTAGATAAAAACAGATGATTAATTATTGGTGCACACTTACGAGTATAAATAAATCATTAGATGAGCTCCTTTTAAAACAAAACACTCACAACTACTCGTCGTCTGCCTAGCCTTTTCCCAACTATGTTGGGGTCGGCTTCCAGTCTAACCGGATGCAGCTGAATACCAGTATTTTACATGGAGTGACTACCTCCACAACGTAGTTACTGGGTAATACGATACCCCTAGGTAAGACTGGTTGTCAGATTTTCGGGCTTCTGACACCCGTAAGGACTGTCAAAGATCTACGAATGAGAGCCGGGACCAACGGCTTAACGTGCTTTCCGAGGCACGGAGGGGTCTCGTTATGTAAACATGGTCACCCATCCACAGACCAACCGCGGCAAGCGTAGCTTAACCTGATCAATCGACCTGTGCGGCTGTTATTATTTAGCCACGGGCCCCTCTTATTTAGCCAGGGGCCCTCAAAAAAAAAAAAACACAACTACTACGAAGAAAAATGTCTACAGGCAAACAAAATAACTCATTAAAGAACGAAAAGAAATCGCAATAATACCACTCATTCGAATAAAAGTCAAGGTAAGAGTAGAGATAAAATCAAAGCTATAGGATACCCTGACATCGCTCACAAAGGACCTCCAACGCCCATTGTGACTTACTGAACCATGATTTTTTATACCGTCTTTGAATATTTACTGAAGAATATGAATAACATCTCTACGAACTGTATTCTTCGTTTTTTTCATAAGCATCGCATTTCTATTATCAATTGCTTGTTGTTTGCTATTTTATAAATGTGTTTCTTTATGTTTTAGAGAATAAAAAGATACTGTCGCTAATTGCTGCCGTTTCACTTAGTTTTTTTTTTTTATTGCTGAATAGACCCGCGCTTGGCCTCGATCACGCCTGATGGAAAGCGATGGATGAGGTCTATGATGGAACGAGCGTGCGCAGAAGATGCCTAAGGCACTAGAACTCCCACGCATCGACGAAACTCAGCAGGCTGCTTGACGCCGGAATCCGGTGGGATGAAGTGGAAGGAAGGAGCGTTGGTAGACCAATTACCAATAAGGGCCTATACTGAGTAGTAGATTTAACAAGGCTGCTAACGATAACGATGATCATGAAGGAGGCATATTAGTTGAATACGAGACCAGAGCACCCTAACGTTTACTTGAGAGTAAACCTGATGGTCGCACAAATCGAGGCCGCCCATCCCAAGCTCAGGTGGTTAGATGGTGTAGACTAAGATTTAAAAACAGTTAGGGTGAGAAATTGGACAGGTAAAGCCGGTAATAGGTCACATTGGAGAAAATATACTGAACGAGGCTAAAGCATTGCATGAAGAGGCGTTTGTTGAATTACCGAACTCTGTGATTGTGTCGTGAAAGACCATCGCAGTTCAAATCCACCATGATAAGAATTTTGAATGCTTTTTTTTTCTTCGTTCACCTGCAACACTGGAAACTAGCGAAAAAAGAAACTGGCTTTCATTAAATCATAATTTTTCGACTTGCTTCTTCCATAAAAAGGTTACAGAGCGCTTATAAGAAGTCCACTTGAACTTATTACTTGAAATCCTCCTGCGGATAGCAGACACTTATACAAAAGAATAATACAGAAGGCCGGTTCCAGACAATGATCGAAAACTCACGCACACATAGACACGATTCACGTATAGCGAGTGCAAGTGTACTATCAACTGGGATTTGTTTACGGGGAATGCGGTAACGTAGCCCGCAAAAAAGCCTGTAAAGACACCAGCACATCAAGTTACCCGAAACTGTAAAATTTTCCCAATCAACATTGAACCTTATGCTTTAGCGATAAAGTTCAAAATCTATTAAAGAAATAAGATAGATTGTACTAGCTTAATGTGCTGGCGTCTGTACAATATTTCAAAAATGTATCAGGAAAAATCACGAAGTTATAAAGAACACAACATTTTGAAGCATATTGCTAATACATTGCTCCATATGTTTGAAAAATGTGTTTGTTCAGCAACGTAAATAACGCAATTAATGTTGTTGAACTGTCAAAATGAAACCAATTGCTACTGATAGTGTGTTACGCAATTACCCTGCTGTAAATTGCTAAAAACGTATGAAATTTTTAATTTCGCGGGGTACAAGGAACGCGGGTTTCATCTACAACATCGCCGCCCGTACGTGCGCGTCTATGTGTGTGTGCGCCTTTTTTGCTAGTTGCATGAAGCCGACCTTCTGTGGTAATACTTCACCTGGATATAAATCTGGTTTAACGATGCGCTTTCTAACAAACTGGAGGATTAAAACAGTCGTTCCAAGCACTAGCTGTGACTGCGGCTTTGTTTGTCTTTGATTCAGAGATTTAATGTGCTTCGGATTATGATTTGTTTACAAAATATGCATACTTAACTGATTTAAACGTCTATGAGATCTTACAAACTTAAACATGTAATTGTGTTATACACTTCAGCTAAAGACCTTTTCGTAAATCAAAACATAAATATGACACCAACATTCTATGTCTAGTTTATAAAGTTCATAAACAAATAAATAACAATCCAATTAAGTTACAGCAAAGTTAATACAACAGACGTCTCACTTATATTATAATAATAGTGTCAGAAGATTTAATAAAACACTTTAATAGTACAAGGCATACGCTCACAATCAAGGTACTCGAGCCCGTTTAGCTAAATTTAATAGTAGAAACCAGGGAAACAATGCTAAAGTAACCTTGGCTTATCAACCGTTAATTCATTTGGCAGGAGCCCAAAGATTTCGTTATAGTTCCACGATTGTAGTAAGTTGTCTTAACAATAAGTAACACGTTCTTGGCACGCTTGGGAATTAATAAAGGATATTGGACCTGTTTGATTTGCAGATGCAATTTCGGTTTCACGGTTGTTGAATTTGTGTGTTTGGTTTGGTGTACTCGTTTCTGCTTGAGTATGGTTTTCAATGTTTTTGTTGGTATACTGGCGTGTGCTAGCTGATATATGGGAAAAAATATATCATGTTTTGTGCTTCGTAACGTACTTACTATTGTATAGAATCAAGTTCTTTTAAGTGAACAGGGGGGAGTTTGTTGCGCCACTTCTTCTTTCCAGGTAAAGCAAAAGGAAGTGGTGAAGGGCAGGCGTTTTGGAGGACTTTCTTATGTAACTTTGACGTAAAAAAAGTGCTGACAAATTTGACCTCAAATAAAAAAAAAACTACGGTGTTTTATAATTAATTTTAATCATTTTGAAAAAATCTCAATAAAGCACAAAAATTGACGTATCTCCCAAACTATAAAACTTTAGATAGGGAAAATTAGGTTCAATAATTAGTAAACGACCTCTTTTCTATGCGAATTTGCTATGGCAGGTCCAGATCCAGTCACCCTGGATATGTCAAAAACTTGTCAAAAATGTTGGGAAATTAGAGGTATTTTTCACAGATTGAGACTGAGATCAGATTATGAACGTTCTTAAAATTACGAGAATTGCCCCTCTGGATATTTTAACTGCAAACATTTGGGACACATTAATGTACGAGTAGGAATCCCAAAAGAGGAACAGCATTGATTGCTAAACTAATTAAACCCGATTTTTTTACCATTATTTCTAATTGAAGACATTCGTCATATTTCATGACGAATAAACCCATAAAATAACAGATTTCCCCTAATATTCCTTGATACATTGCTGGTCGTTATTGTAAATCAATGGATGAAACATTTGAGTCAACAATGTGATTTTATTACCTGCATGGAAATGGGCACATGGACAATTTTATGATAAAATATTGTTAATCCTTTACGTAATGTTTCTACTATATTTCTAAAAAAAAAAACTTTTTTTGCAATTGTGTGTCATAATTATTACTACGTAAGTAATATTGGTACCCACATACTCTCGAACAGCATGACTGTTCTGCAAGCGCTAAACAGTTACACAGTTCATTCTGGGCTAATATACGTATGCCAACTGCCCCGTTGGTCTCGTCTCGCAAGAGCTACTGCTGAGCATGAGGTACTTGGTTCGATTTCCAGGTCGGGTAAGATGTTATTGAGTTTTTCTATTAGGAATTTCTCAGTAACAGCACGGATTTTGGAAGTTGGTGGTGTGATACCCCCGTGCCTAGGCAAACACATGAAGCCGTTAGTCCTGCGCCTGATCTCTCCACGGTCATGTCGGATTCCCGTCCCATCGGACTATGGTGCACACACACTTGTGCACCATAATATCTCCTGCGAACCTGGCTAATCTCTGTTCAGATTGGCCACTGCAACCGAAATCGGTCAGGGGGATTATTATGATACGAGTGCCACCAGCGCCTCCACCAGCATGTCGATTCTTTAAAAATCTCACCGTGCAGCTGTCAGTGTCATCCTACTGATACTAGGGATTGACTAAGCAAACATTTACAATAATAATCGAGATTTTAATAATATTTTTTATGGTATTTTTTTTATGGTAATTTTTTCTTCGTTATAAGTGAAAAATAGAGTTTAATGCTAATTTAAGTATTAGAAAAATTATATCAAATCAATCAAATCAAAAATATTTAATTGTTAGAATATTTAGTTTCAGCATATCCTGCCATAACCTGGCGTGCAAATGTCTTCACAATCAGAGTCAATTATTCTAAATTACAAATTACAAATAACAGATTCTATAGATTTGTCTTCTAAATAGTCCTTAATGGTATAATATCTTTTAAGCAGCAATAGTTTGAAGAGCAATTTTTTAAACATTGTCAGAGGTAAGACTTGAAAACTATTTGGTAAATTATTGTAAATAATAATTGTCATGGAGTATACATTTTTCTTAAATAATTTTTGTTTTATTGGTGGCAGCCGAATTCTATCTTTATGCCGTGTTCGGCTATTTGGCGTGACTGTGCTTGTTTCAAATAAATAATTATAATGTCTGTTAACGAAAATACATATTTCAAAAATATACAAACATACATAATATACAAATATACCACGTACATACCTACGTCAATTAAAACCCAAAGTTCCTTCAATATGTTTTATTCTACTCACTTTTTTATCCAGTTCCTCTAACGTTTCACTTCTTACATTTCCGAACGAAAATAAATTTGCAGCAAGTATATATCAAAAGCAAAGGGAAACAACGGTAGACTTGGAAGGAAAAAAAACAACGGCAAGTATTTTCAATTCCGAGACGTGCAGTAATGAAACGGTGTTCACTATTCGAACGACCTTCTTTTTAAATTTTTCATTTATTATTTTGTGCCTGTGTCAAATGTTTTATACTTTTGCGTTTTTATCGTCGTGTTTATGAAATATTTCCTTTTTTTTTCAAGTTTGTTGGTGAAGTTTTTGTATAGATTCATTTTTATAAGAAGTTGTGGTCATTTATCTGCTTAAGAAAACTCTCAAGATGATAATGACAGTTCAAAAAGGAGACTTGCAGCCGCTATATGAGAAAGGTTGTATTTGAAAATCTCGTTTGGAATAATAGAGAAGCGACTTATTTCTAAAATTGTGGGTCTGCCTTTATGAATTAAAGGTCTGCTGTAAAGGCCGTCCATTCTTTATGATGCACAGCTTAACAGAATACTGCTTATCAAACTTGAGGTTCGAGTTGTTGAAATTAGAACAGCTGACATTAAAATTTACTTGCGGGCTGTCATATTGCCTATAGATACATAATAATTTCAGCAGAATGGGTTAATTCATTTACTTTTCTTACCAAATGACAGATTTTTTTTTCTGCCGTTTCATTGTCCGAGCCAACAAGAAGGTATAGAACCTCTTTTTATATTTAATTTGCATTATTCTTAATTTAAAATTTTTCATTTTCTGAAAATAAACAAAAAAGAAACGAAATCGGTCGCGAAAAAAATCAGCTCTTCCCTGCATTTATGTTCGCATAACTCGTCAAAATTTAGGGAACAGCTGATTTTTTTAGCAACTGATTTCGTACATTTTTTGTATATCATCAGAAAAGGCGATAACAAGTATGTGTTACCTATCAGATGTTATAATAGTGCAAAAGGTAAAATTCTGTCAATCAATGGATACGTTAATATTACAGTATTTAGCGGAAGTTCGGGGATTATTTTTTGAATTATAAATACATTGTTAGTGTCGGGGGTTGCGAAAGGATCGTACGTTCCCGCGACCCCCAGCGTAGGTTTAAGATGGAATACCGGGGTGGTTTTTAGTCAGTAGGAGTCTGACAGACATGAGGATTTTCCACCCTGGAAACAAAAAAAAAGGGATATCCTGCTTACAAAAAAATCTCTAGTACCTACCTAAATGTGCAGCAAGTTCCATAAAGCCCCCGTGACCCCCTTCGCCTTGCACCCTTCGAAAATTTCACGCATTCTATTTTTTTTTCAAATTTTGTCTGTAACTTCTTAATGACACTTTAACACTGTTTAATGATTCAAAAATAAACGCTCCAACAGTTTCACAAAATAAATCCCTTATGAATTATGAAAAATGTTAATGTTGTGACTTCGATGCAATACTAACTGCAGTAGAAGTAGTCCTTTCTCATTATTTCCATTGTACTGTATCTTAAGTATTTTCAAAGAAATCTCAGACTCCATTATTATTAAAGAAAATGTTGCGTTCGGACAAGGCTGCTGGTATTCTTTGTAGTATTGTCATAATAGTTACTGGGAGTAAATTTAAACTATTTATTCGTGAAAATTATTTGTGGACCATATTATTATTAATGGAATTGTATCGTACTCAATACTCAATACATTTATTGCATTCCAAATGTAGGAATTCTTGGGTGGTATACTTATGAATTAGATCATAATATGGACCTTGTCGGGCACAGCAAAATGATTTAGTTAAGAGAGAGGAACCTTTTTTTAATTATATATATAACATTACTTAGCAAACTACTATTATATATTGTATACTATTATATACAACGTGTAACGTTAATTGCGCAAAACCTCAGACACCCCACCTGATTTTGAATTCAATTGACCTATTTCAGAGAGAAAATAAGTCATTTAAAAAATTGTAAAGATCTTATGTGCTGTTTTAGTTTTACTGGCCATTCTGATCGTTTCTTAAGTCTGCGACGACGCTTTATCGAGGGAGGAGTCGTCACCGGGCCGCTGCGCCGCGCTGACGTTGCGGTGCTTGACCTATTAATAAATAGACACGGCAACGTTTTTAATGAAGATTTTTTGAAAAATGTGACCTATATTAAAAAGTGGTTCAATTAATTCTGCTCGTTATTCTGAACAAACTATTTTCAGGTTTTGCGCATTTAACGTTACACGTTGTATATATTGTATTTATTACAAGTGTATTCTTAAGGCCCGCATAACATCACGGCTTGTTTAATTAAGGGGGGGAGAAGAGGTGTATCTATTGTTTACACGACGACATATCGAGTTACACATTTCCAGTTTTAGCTGACCTAGCATTGTATAGGCTTTCCATACAAAGAGAAGTCAGCTAATACTGGAAATGTATGGCTTAATATGGTGCTGTGCGTACACCCACTATTCGCCAGTTATGTTTCAAGTCCCATGTAAAAGGGGGCAAGCCTTTTGCCTTCAACCGATCACAAATCCAGGCCCCGGGCTGTTATTGAGAAATTCCAGATAGAAAAACTCAATAACATCTTGCCCGACCCGGGAATCGAACCAAGGACCTCGTGTTGAGCAGTCGCGCTTGCTAATACGAGACCAACGGGGCAATTGGCACTCGTATATTATCCCAGAATCAACTGTGTAATTGTTTACCGCTTGCAGAACAGCCATGCTGTCCGAGAGTATGCGGGTACCCATATTACGTAGGTAGAAATAATTATGACACGCAATTGGAATTGGAGCGCTTGCGGCCACTAGCCTAACGAATTAGTCACAACCGAAGCAGTAGGTACCTAAATATTTTGAAGCTTTGAAATCATCGTTCCATTTCTGTCAATTTTTTTAAGTAGACAAAGGCAGAATTATGTTTTAAACATGTTTTGCGCCAAATGTATTTACAGTGAAGCGTCGATTATCCGGACGTCGCTCAACCGAACGACCGCTTATCCGAACTACTACGCCCGGCCGACTCACGCGTGCCTCTCCCGCCTCCCGCGCTACAGTGCTTGTGGCAGTCACTTGTCACGACTTGTCGATTTCTTATGTAAATGTAAATATTGTTTTCATTAACCTGTACGTAAATATGTATGGCTGAATCAATATACATATAGGTAGTTCGATTATTCGAAAACACCTATTTTCAGAACACCTAAGTCCTCAATTAGTTCGGATAATCGACGCTCTACTGTAGTAATTTCGGGAGCAAGTGGACCGAAGTGTTTAAAGGTTAATATTTTCTATTTCTAGTGTTTGTGAGAAAATTAATATTGTTTAATTCCGGAACTTAACATCACGCTAAAAGTAGGGATTGCCAGAAGATCGCTGATCGCCACATATTAGGCTGACGCCTAACATGAAAATTATGGCATCAGGGTTCGACTTTACGGTGTCAAACAACGCTCTCAAGGAAAACACACCAACCTTATTCAAAAATAACGTTTCCGTGACGTCATTCACCGGAGAATTGTGACAGCTAAGTGGCGGCAACAGTTCTTCTAGGAAACTGTAGCTTCATTAAAAAAAAACATTTACGTTCACGAGAATAACAAAGTATGGAAACATTCTTAAAGAGTAACTTTTTTTTCTGGTCTCATAATGGTCTCTTAGTTTATGCCGTACTACTGGTACTTGGCTTATGACCAAATTTCTCATTCACGAAAACTTTTCATTTTTTTCTCATTCAGTTGTAACTTTGTCGGGTGTTTCTCTCAATATTTTTTCTCCTTCAGATAACCACAGAAATAAAAAACCCAGAAAGCATTTAAAATAGGAGCATAAGAATAAAACGAGCTCCAACCGTCCTTATCTGGGATACTCATCACTTCGCCACAGCTTTGAGAGCGTTAACTTAAAACCAGCTAAGCGTACGGTCACAACTTTATGGAGGAACAAAAATTAAAAAAATGTTTTTTTATAAATTCTCCTAGCGTGTCTGGCTGGCCATGGTTTTTATCATTTAAGACTTCAAATTACAGCTATATGAACATAATACAGCATTACATATTAAAGCGGGCATGCACTATATGTCTGGAGGCTTTTATTTATATATTAAGATCTGCCGTGCGATTCTGTAACCATCTCACCGTGAAAACTTGGGTGAAGTGAGCGTGGAGTGAGCTGTCATTAGGGATTAACACTATTGATACTGCTCACTTCAAGCTCACTTCATTTATGATTTCACGGTGAGATTTTTACAGAATCGACCGGCTGTTTACGTTTTTAGCATTTATTTCTGCTTGAGTATAGTGTCATTTTTTTTTGTTGGTATATTGGCGTGTGTTAGCTAACATATGGCAAATAATTTAATTTAAAGTTTTGTGTTTCGTAATGTGAATTACTCAATATTGTTTAAAATCAAGTTCTTCTAACTGAACAGACAGTGGTGTTTCTGGGGAGTTTGTTGTGCCGAATCCTCCCAGCTAAAGCACTAGCAATTGGTGAAGGCCGGAGTTTTGAGAGACAGTCTTATGTAATTTTGACGTTCATAAAGGGCTGATTATTTATTTGACAGGAACAGTGATAAAAAAAAAAACTATTAAAACTAGATAAATACATAAATTGGTTATAAACACATATATACGATTTACTGTAATATATATTTATAATATATAAATATATACAAAAAAAAACAAATAAATAAATAAAATGACTTCACTGATTGACTTGACTTGCTTTGGACAGTTTTTATGACTTGACTATGATAAAAGATGAAGATTTATTTATTATATCTAATATAAATAATAATATTGATATATTTTACACATAAACCTTTGGGAATAAATTCTCCAAATGATGTTGAAAACCAAAAAGTCCGTTGCGGAGTTTAGAAGAACAACGCGGTCAGACAGACAGACACGAAAAGCTACTTCAATTTATAATAATAGGTATGTATAGATATCAAATAGGGGTTTAGCTTAACGCATTAGGGTTAACTCTAATTAGTTTCAATAATTATTTTTGGACGCACTGAAAATAAAACAAGAAGAAAGATCAGCCGGTCGATTCTGTAATAATCTCACCGTGAAATCATAAGTGAACTGAGCACTTAATCCCTAGCGAACTGAGCACTTAATGAGCTTACTCCACGCTCACTTCACCCAAGCTTTCATGGTGAGACGGTGACAGAATCGTACGGCAGAAAACTAAAGTATAAAAGTAGGTACTCTTCTCATTTGTAATCATAATCATTTGAAGAAGAGATTTATTTTTATTATTAAATTAACTTCTTTTTCAATAGACCAGCAACAGCAGTTTCAAATTGTTAAAATCAATCAAAGTCACAGGAGTCCATCCCGGGAATAAAACATTGACGAAAGAATTATCATGTTCAAAATCACTATAAAAGACTTGAAACAAAAATTAAACAGAACGGAAAACAGTAAAACGTAAAGTAAACTTAAATTATGTACAGCAAAGCTTACCAAGTTGGCAGACACGTTTTCTCATTAGTAACCAGATATTACTTCTGCGGCGTCAATATAACACTGTGCCAGGAACCTGGAGGAGGCTTTTATACGATGTGTGGTAACGGTATTTCTTATACAGCGTGAACCCACCCTTCTTCGTACGATTTTTATGAATTGACGATGAAGTGGGAAGATGTAAGTCCAACCTGGTAAAGTGGGGCTATCTTGACAGAACGGCAGTAGGGTGTGATTGTGGAAGTATGTCGCAAAGCATGCTCCACCTCCTTTCCTGCCGTCTCTGACCCAAAACTTGCGGTCAAAGTGATTTCTGCGCTGTGACTGACATTGCCATAGAAATGTCTAAGTTTTGGGCTAACAAGACTGTACTCTGGACTTTATATTATAAAATACAGTCGTGCCAGCGACAAGAAGATGAATAAAATGAATTGACGAAACTTCGAGATTTTTGTGCTTATGTTAGATTAATAATTCACATAAACATTTACGATAATAAGATAAAGAAATTAATAAACGACATAATAATAATAAGCTTCATTTAGGAATAAAAACAGTTAGCAAATTATACAGATGAAAACGATGATACTTGCAAAAGTTAAAACTGTATCACAACTATCAACGCTCGTCTTAGGATAAAGATAACGACTTGTTCCAGACTTAACAATAGGGATGGGACAAAATAGATTTACATATAGATATATTGAAGATGAGGTACATATGCATTTTGCTTCATTAAAAGATAATGCTAAATGCTTAATGTTTGCATGAAGTGTTTTAGTTGAATGTTTTTGGCTAGCTTTATGCTTTGGAGTAAACTGTAGGTGCAGCAACCAATTATTATGTAAATAAGAAAAATAAAATCCACCTACTTGCATTATTTCGTGCATTCGAATCTAATTGACTTGTAAAACTTTTTCTTGACGTAACGCTAAAATAGTTTTAAGTTACAAGATTGAAATAATAGACAACAAAATTCTACTTTTTATTTATTTATCTCATAACACGGTATATAAACTTAACACTTATCTTACAACTGGGGAAGTTAATTGCTGATCAAATTGACCCCTAACTCAATTCCCCTTATTATAGCAATTTCATACAACTATCAAATAATAATAATAATAAAATGTATTAAAAAATATAAGGACTGACGTTAAATACAGTTTTTCTTACATCTATGTCAAGTTCACCCATGATTTGTGCCTGAACTAGGTAATCCTGTGTTTCAGGCGAATGGAGATAGCAATAATTGATTAAATAATCACATAATTATCATATTTCATTTTATCTTATTGGTACACATGTAAAAGGTTTATAAAATTATATACAACGTGTAACGTTAAATGCGCAAAACCTGAAAATAGTTTGATCAGAATAACGAGCAGAATTAATTGAACCACTTTTTAATATAGGTCACATTTTTCAAAAAATCTTCATTTAAAACGTTGCCGTGTCTATTTATTAATAGGTCAAGCAACGCAATGTCAGCACGGCGCAGCGGCCCGGTGACGACTCCTCCCTCGATAAAGCGTCGTCGCAGACGCAAGAAACGATCAGAATGGCCAGTAAAATTAAAACAGCACATAAAACCTTTACAATTTTTTTAATGACTTATTTTCTCTGTGAAATAGGTCAATTGAATTAAAAATCAGTTGGGGTGTCTAAGGTTTTGCGCATTTAACGTTACACGTTGTATGACGAACAATAGTTACATTAGCACAAGTAATAACTCCTCTGTATCTCATACAACTATCAAAAGATGATAGTTGTCAAAGAATGACAGTTGTGATTTGAATATACGGATAATTTAGGTTTGCTAGTGACTTAGCCTTTAATATCTCTAAATTTACAGCCAACACGATGGGTACACACTGTATAAAATACTCAACGTAGGAGCAAATAATTGAATTTTCCCTTGTGTAAAGATTATTACACACGTTGGCCTAAGTTGATAAGGAAAAGACACTGTAATTGTATAAACTAAACGTTTTCCTTTATTTTTGTTGTAACATCTTCTTATTTACTCTTTGCGATTTTAGTTATTTTTGACCTTTGTCTGTTACTGTACTTAAATTTTTGTTTGTAAATGTAATAATGAATGACAGAAAAATCTGGACTATTTTTAAATGCTATATACAGGATAGGTTTTTAAGCAGTAACGGTAACCATGAATTCAGTATTAAATGTTTCTGACTACCCCAAAGTTGATTTTTTTGTCAATGCAGTAAATGCTATAAAACTCACGGGAAAAACATTCAGCTACTTTTCACCGAAAATAACCGGAAAATATTTACCTATAGATTTCTGAGGTTTATACTCGTATAGACTGAATACAAAGTTTTTTTATTTTTTTTCGTTAGCTTGTTCGAAAACCAGTTTTTAAACGCGGGGGTTCCTGGAAGGCACAAATCTCACCGTGAAATCATAAGTGAAGTGAGCTTGAAGTGAGCAGTGTCAATAGTGTTAATTTCTAATGGAAGCTCACTCCACACTCACTTCACCCAAGTTTTCACGGTGAGATGGTTACAGAATCGCACGGCTGTTTTCACGTACGATCTGAGTTTATTTTCATTGCAGGAATTTATTACTTTGCTAGCATGAAAAACTGTTCCTGCCCGACTACATTTCTTCGTGAATTCTTAGGACTTGTACCTTGAATTTGGAACATTGTGTCAGATTTAGATACCTACCTACTTACATTTTGAAAACAAAAGGTATTTTCTCCAAATCATCTAAAAAAATGTCTCGTAATCATTATGAACATTCTAACATCACAAAACTGGTTTCCTTTCAAATCAGTGATGACTTTCCAATAAAATTTTCACTGAGCTTCTTTTAGTATTGTAAGCCCACATCAATGTAAAGATTTGCAAATTTCAGGGCAGCATTATATTCCATGGCAAATTACGTCACAGTCCGATAAATTCCTCTTGACATCGTAAAAGCTATAATAAAGCTAGTATTCTCGTTTTGAATGGCTTTCCTTAACAATAATACTCACAGCAAGCATCTCGAACTAGTGATGTACAATACTTTGTCTAAATGTAATCGATAATCTTAAGTGCCTACTTGTTTCGTCTCTCATAATCTCATGTAGTGAAGCGTATTTTGCATTTTATTTTAGTATTTTTACCTCTCAATAGCAACAAACAAGTGTATCGGCGTAAGACTATTAGGATACATAATAATAAGGCCCGTTTGGTTAGTACTAAAATCACATAGAAATGTTAATTATTCTGATAGCAGGCATAGCGATAGCAGGCAAAGGTTTTCCCACTTTTGGTTAGAATGTTTGATTTGTTCTATGTTTATTTGTTTGGTTAGGTACAGACGCCAGCATATCAAGCTACCCGAAACTGTCAAATTCTCCCAATCAACTCTGAACCTTATGTTTTAGCGATAAAGTTGAAAATCTATTAAAGAAATTTGACAGATAGTACTAGCTTGATGTGCTGGCGTCTGTACCTACTCGTGTATCTTAGTCTTCACCACAAACCATATGTATAGGTAATTACTATGCAAGTCATCACTATTTTCTAAACCCCAGAAACGACGCCGGCCTCAGGCACCAACATCACGACAACTCTAGCACATCGGTCATGCTGTACACAAAAATCTGGCAAATTATTTTTTACGCAACAAAACAGCCAGACATTTCCAAACATGACGACATAAATCTACAAACAAAAAAACAAAAATACCCACCATTAACAATTGTCCGAGTTAACGCCGACTCGATTCGCATTGTCATCGATATGTAACATCACTATCCGCAGTTGTCAGTTAAACCCGTGACACCGCTTGGATAACCACCAAATTAGGTCGAATTCTTTTGTTGCAGAATGAATAGTGTTGAGACAGCGATAGACAGTGTTATTTCCCGTTTTGTTTGGCTCCGATCCGTTGGCAAGATAAATTACTTAGGATTAAAGCTACTGATGAAAAATTTAAGGTTATACAATGTTTATTTTTCCGGCTTTTAACTTTTGTTTGGGAAATGGATCATTTGTGTAATTTAATTAGCTATGTTTTGATTGTTTTTATCGGTCTTACTTAGGTTTCCATGTTTTAATTTCTGTTATGCCCTCATTTTTAGAGAAGGAAGAAAATATGTTCATTTTTCGCGGGCCTAAGGTACACGATACGAATAGATATTTTTTGTCCCTTATCGAAGTAACTCTAAAATATTGTAATTATGAAGTTTCTTGCCCATTCCATATTCTAACCAAATGTTGAGGTTCAAAACTGCCTCTTATGTGCTTATTGAAATAAATTATGTTGTATCTCCTTTTAAAGCAATGTTTTTCATGAAACTTACCAGAATGTTGAATATCAGAATCAATTGCATTTTATTTCCACTCACCCAATCACTGATAGGTTATTAATATAATATAATCTACGAGACAAAGACATTTTGTTAATTAATACTTTTCAAAGAGGTACCAAATATTAAAATATCTTTTGATTAAAGTAAACATTAGGCAGCTTGTTCATTTATTTTCGGTTGTAATAATAGATATTTAGGCAGCTAGCAGGAAAATAAACCACAGAACGAGCACTCAACGAGTTATGGAAGGGTTGACTATAAACTAAATGTTTACCCATCTAAAGGTGCCTGTGCATTTTCTCGATTTGTGACGAACGCTAAGTGCTGAACAGACGATAGACAATTTGTCCGCGTCTACAGAAGATATGGAAATCCTGGGTCTACGTTTTGCCCTACGAGTGCGTTATTGTATAGATTCATCGGAGGATAGATTAGCCATCGTCAGCTCGGCACCTCATTGTCACTCGATATGCCATGTTTTGATGATCAATAAGATCCGTTTGTTTTTTATAAATTTGCTTGCAAAAACGCGATGTCAATCGTCAGTTATTTGTACATTTACTCGATTTTATTTGATTCCCACGCGTCGGTCGTCATAAATCGAGCAAATCTGCAGGCACCTTAAGTTCAAAACGAGGAAATGTGACCTAGCCTCAGAGATACATAGACAAAAATAGATTTGCGCGGAAACCAATATTCTTAAATTTCATTTCATAATCAGCCTATAACATCTCATAATAGTTCACTTGTACCAAATTAGCAATAATACGTCACTTTAATACTTCGTCGATTAATCGTTCAACACAATCATAAACACATGATCACTCAGTATGATTTTACCCATAATATTATGAACATCTGTACGGCTTGACGGCATCGTATTACCCAGTAACTGGATTTTGGAGGTCAGATAGGCAGTCACTCCATGTAAAATACTGGTATTCAGCTGCATCCGGTTAGACTGGAAACCGACCCCAACATAGTTGGGAAACGGCTAGGCTGATGATGTACGGCTTGACGGCTGGAATACGAATGCCGTCTGTAACTTCAATCTTATGATTATGATGATAATCAATTGAGATACTTTAATCGTAGCACTTTAATCGTAGCAAAATAATGAATTGCGTACTTCGGTTTGCTAACTGGCGTCAAACTAGCTACCATTTATTTTAAAATTAACAAACTGAGTTATAATATAATGAAATTGGGTAAGTAAATAAGATTGCTTCCACTACTTAATTTTTTAGCAGCTGTCTTGCAAAGAAGTATTAAAAATGATGATTAACAACTCGTCTAAAATGTAAGCTTGAAACCGGCCTAAAAAACCATGGCCACGTAAAACCTTATCTAAGCATCGCTGCAGTTACCTACGTACATTTCGCGTCATAATTTATTTACTGCTCGAAAGTTGGAAGAACGCCAAATCTAGTAAAACGAATCCGGCATTTCAGCGACTCTCCTGCGGTTTTCAAATGAAAACGCTTGGTAAACTTGCGCAGATGAGCACTGTTATTTTGTAATGTGTTAAGCATGTACAACCCCCGCATTGCAAAATGTACTTTGTAATCTAAATCATAGGGCTCATATTCCGTGGTCAGGTTTTCTGTTGCTAACTAGGTGATTACATAAAAGTACCGAGTTAAACTGTGAGCTTTTAAATAATGATTAGGTACAGTTTTGGGGTAGTTACGCCATATTTGTGCTCAGTTTAAGGGATTTTATTTCGAGTGCTGTAATAAACCAAGTATGTGGTTAAGACTTTTAGCCCGATGTTGTTTGTGAATGAAGTTTTAATTTTTTTTTAAATTAAATAACGCAACTTTTTTTATTAGGTACTCGTACAAAAATATTACGAAACAATGTTCCAGTTTCGGTGACCATGTGTGAATATATATTATATATATATCTGTTTACGAGTATAAACGTCTTTATAGGGTGGTAGGGGGACATCGACGCACAAACTGTAAATTTTATATATAGGTAATATTATTATATAGGTATATTAATTTACATATAATAATTTTTTAAATTGACATTTGTCAAACTGTCTCACTATTTTTTTACGGGCGCCTTGAACAGTGCTTGGTGAATGCCCGCAAAATTCATAAATTCTTTGCAAAAAAGGAAAAAAAAATGAATTTCGCGGGTACCTTATATTGGAGGAGTCACCTTAAGCGATGCTAAAATAGAGTTTGACAAGTTCTTATTATCAATTTCTTAATTGAATAACCGGGTGTAACTCGTACAAAACAATATCAGCATCTTCAATTTAAATAATACTCTAAACGCCTAATAAATTTTCAAGTTTGGAATAACAATATTAGAAAATCCTTTATCACCCTTGACTTCTGAGAGTCATAATAAATTGCCTGTCTCTTGTTTCTTTCGGCCAATCAAAGCGACTGGTGAGGCTATTAAATTCGCGAACCAACACATTATTAAAGCTTATATCAGACGCTACACTCGAGAATGTTCATTTTTGTTTCATTCCATATTCACTCGATACCGCCAAAATTATAATAGGAATGAACTTTATAATTCCTTTCATATCATTTTTTGATAATTTGGTAAAAAGATGCCGCCGTCATGTCAAGTCCAACATCGTCAGATCGGTTCATTATTGAATTCATTTTTCAGAGTTGATTCATTTTGTGTTAAGACGTTTCACTCCGATTGAAAAATGCCAAATGAAAGGTAAAATTATCGGGTGAACATTTTATTGATATCAAACGCTTCACTTTTTGTTCATTTTTGCCATTTCACTCGGAGTGAAACTTATGCTCTTTTCATGATATTACGAAGTTATTTCATTGCTGATTTCGTGCCTTTAAGTGGTTGTTATGAAAATAACTCCCTGTATCTATTTCTTCCTGTATTTATTTTTTTCCTGTATTTTCTTGGTACCTGAGAAAGGCTGTTTTTGTGGATTTGGTGTTTCTTGTTTAAAATGAAGCACACTGGTAGACGACATATGGTGTACGGGTAGATGGTATATGGTCTACCCGTGTACCTGACCTGCATTAAGACAAAGGATACTTTTTATCCAGGTAGTACTCCCCTTGGGATAATTTAAACGTTATTTTTGTCGTTTTCCGACCTTCATGCGATATTTGGTTACGTTTTACAATTGTTGAAATGTGAGTGTGTACACTTCTGCCTAAGCTTTCAGGGAAAACAATCGTGCTAAAGGGAAACGCCCATTCTTGGCCATGTTTTGCCCATCAATGTGATAAATGCAAAAAAATTGCCCATTTAGTAACTAAAATATTGCTATTACTTATTTGTAATGAAATCTCCGGAATTAAAAGCTGATTTAATCAGGAAACTCAATCGTTGATTGTCTTATTTAACACTTCCGGTCGTTGGTCCTGTCAAAGTAGTGATGACAACTTTTACGGAAAATAAACGAGACACTAAAACGGGTTTCGTACCAAAAATCGATTTTTGGAAAATCAACTTTTATTACGTATTGTTTCGCTTTTGTTATTTTCTTTAGAGGCAAAAAAATGTCTATACATATTCGGGCTTATAAATAGATACGATCCATTTAACCGATCCCGAGTTTCCAGTTTTTTTAATATAGATTTTTCGATAAATCGATCTTATAACGTCATCCCTACGTCAATAATAATCGTAATTGACAACAGATTGACATTGACATTTCACATTTTGTTTGGTGCTGTTTCCTTGCGACTTGTGATTTTCTTTTCTACTAAGTTTTTCTATTTGATATTCCGACGACTTTGATTACGATGTGGTTACAACTTGTATAATTGTTAAGAATGACGAAACAGGATTAGAAGCAATACGACAATATTCTTGCAATTGTATATCTGGTCGGAGGACAGTAGGGTGTTGTGCCCACGTGATGATAATTGTGTGGTTCTTGGGCTGGACAAGGTTTCAATAAATATAAATCCCCAGCCTAATTCCTAGATGACGTGCTTGTCATTTATTTAAATGAGAACGAATAAAAAAATCAGAAACCGATAAGTATGTTTTTTTTAACCTTGATTTTTTATACAACGTGTAACGTTAAATGCGCTAAACCAGAAAATAGTTTGAGATCAGAATAACGAGCAGAATTAACTGAACCACTTTTTAATATAGGTCACATTTTTCAAAATATCTTCATTAAAAACGTTGCCATGTCTATTTATTAATAGGTCAAGCAAGCCAATGTCAGCGCGGCGCAGCGGCCCGGTGACGACGACTCCCTCGATAAAGCATCGTCGCAGACGCTAGAAACGATCAGATTGGCCAGTAAAACTGAAACAGCACATAAAACCTTTACAATTTTTTTAATGTCTTATTTTTCATTCAATTGACCTATTTCCCTGAAATAGGTCAATTGAATGAAAAATCTGTTGGGGTGTCTGAGGTTATGCGCATTTAACATTACACGTTGTATATGATAAAAGTCCAACCGAGTTCTATGTAAAAAATAGTGTTTGTTTCTTTATCTATGTTGTGAACCCTAACGCCTGTAATTTGTTTCTTTCGGGGGCGTCACTTGGCCAAAACCTCTTTATCAAATGGGTATTCCCCTTTTAACAATTTATTTATTTATTTATTTAAAATTTTCGCACAAAAAAAAGGTACAAAGGCGGACTTAATACCTTAGGCATTCTCTACCAGTCAACCAAGGGTGGTGAAGAGATTAGATGGCAGGTGTTTTGGTTGAACCGAACAATGATAAAAAAAACTATTATTACAATTTCACTCATTTCTCGCTCGGTTTATGGCCTTATAGGACAGAGCGATGTTTTGACTTTAATTATGGCTTGCTCAAGTTGAGGACGTTCGCAGAGTTAGTCCATTTTGAGTTTTAGCTCCAAATGATGTTGGAATACGACACTGTTTGATTCCAATCCTTTTGTAGAATACTTTTAATTACAGTTTTGCTGATTTTTCGCTACACAGAAGTACTTAGGTACGCTAAAAGTATTCTTAAATTTTCGGTACCTTCCACCCATCTTTTTAAGAGTCAGTTCCTTCTTCTTTTCCTGTCAATGGTACTCTTCTTCGTTGTTTCTTAAAACTCTTTTACTTTACGACCTCCGTAAAGTTTTCTATTTTTTTTTTGTGTCCTTCAGGCTGATGGTGACCATCAGGATGGCTGGACTAAACGAGATATGTACAGACGCCAGCACATCAAGCTACCCGAAACTGTCAGATTTTCCCAATCAACTTTGAACCTTATGCTTTAGCGATAAAGTTGAAAATCTATTGAAGAAATCTGACAGATTGTAGTAGCTTGAAGTGTTGGCGTCTGTACATGAAACCATGTGCACTGTTTAATACATACTTGCTGCTATTTATTACCTATAATTAAATATTTGCTTCCTTTGAGTTAAGACAAAAAAAAAAAAGAAGTGGTCAGTCATTCTGACGTCCGGTTGGCTGACCACTTCCAAGTTCTCATAGTTTTAGCGTTGTAGATAATGTAAATACTTACTACCTGTTTGCCACCTTAACTTATATTTTTTACACAACTTTTAGAAGGTCGTATAAAAAGTCATTAATAAAAGCCATTAAAACACCTGTACATCAATTATTTACGTAATATTTGACGAAATTTAAAATTCCGTCAAATATTTTCAGGTAGGTTCTAACAATAATCTTCGCTAAACATGCTAATGTTATGCAAAGCGTCGTTCACACGACTCTTTTGGAAGTGTTTGAACGTAAGGAGCTATCCATAAATTACGTCACACTAATTTCATGATCTTTGTAGCCCCTCGGTTTTTTTTAACAAATCTTCCTATTAGTGTGACCCCTCCTTCTTTGGTGTGACGCCACACATCTTGCGATTTCATATAAAACCATAACAAATGTTATTGATAGTTAGATACATTCACAAACTCACGCCTTTTTCCATGGGAGTAGGCAGAAACTACAGGAACCCACTTGCTGCTAGGATCATTACATACCTACTCATTTTGCTTGCTACTTTTACAGTTGGAAATATTATAAAGTTTTTCGGTAATGTAACCTTCAGATAGAGTTTTAATAATTTAGAGTTATACTTGTGACGTCACAAAGCTTATGACTCGTCACACGAAGCCACACTACGCTAACCCCTCCCCTTAACGTGTGACGTAATTTATGTACGGCCCCCAATGCCGTCCGTCACGGAATTCTATCCATTTGTGAAGGCGTCATCTGCTCGACTCATATCGCGCGATTGATAACTCTCGCATTAATCTAAAGGGGGTGCTTTAAAACTATTTTGGGACGAAAGTCGAGTTTCGAGCAATGAGTTTTAACTATATAAGGTATTGGAATAACATCAAAATCCACCTGCCTAGCCTTTTCCCAACTATTTTGGGGTCGGCTTCCAGTCTAACTAGATGCAGGTGAATACCATATTTTACATGGAGTGACTGCCTATCTGACCTCCACAAACCAGTTACTGGGTAACAGACTTTTGGGATTTTGACAACCCGTAACGACTATCAAAGATCTACGAATGATAACCGGGTCTTGGAAAATATGTGTGACTGAATTATAGTTATACTCGTAATTGAATAAAATACTGTTGGCTGATTTGAGAAAGCGTATGCTACATAATTATGTGAATAATAATAATCCTCCTCGAATCTTTATTCGAGGCATTCTTTGGTCCTTGACATGTGGCATTCATAGTACAATCCATGTTCATTCCATGTACGGTAACTATTTTAAAGTGGGTTTGTTTGACCTTTCAAAGATGTTCTACCTACAGTAAGAAAGTTCCTATTTGACAAAAAGAGGATAGCTACAAACGTACATATAGCAACACACGGTATTTTGATATTTATAGTGTGAATTGTTGTGTGAGGGCGTTAAAATGACCCAACGTTATAATTACAGCGTTTATTTCACGCGAACGTATTTACATGAACGAGCCTATACTATCGCTGGTTTTCCAAACAAAAACTCATTTTAAATTCGCTTGACTGTTTGAATGCAAACAGATTTATTTTACTGCCAGCTCGCACTAGATAAGGTCAACTTTTGCCGACAATCTTTACAATGCCTAACTTACAACAGAAAAAAACAGACAGCATAACGTTTTTCTTCCTTCCCGATCTAAATAACACAACATCAATTCAAGCACATCTCAATAGAACCGTTCAAACTGAATCAATTTAAAGACAACTCGAGACAAAGATTGGATAAATTAAAAACGCGAAGTAAATTGCTATGTCAATCAGATGGCGCTGCGTCATTGCTCAGGCAATCAATCTTCATGAGACCGCGGAGTCTTTAAGAAAAATAAATTGCTTCTTACGTCACAGTATACGAGATAAACTCGCAATATGAGTGTAAGCTTCGTGTGAGAATGACGTGTCACGTCTGTACATAAATATCGGCATTAGGGTGACAGGCCTAAGGGGGATTCACCTCAACTTGAAATTGAGAATAGTCAAGGTTGTTTTGACGGTTCATTTGTGCCTGTTTGCTTAAAAAGACTTGTAGGTACTTATGATGTTTTTATACCTAATTAATTAAATAACAAAATTAAACCCTAACTTAACTAAAACTATACACAAATTAAAATATTACGTCGAAAAATGCATCCGCATCGCATATAGTGATAGATATATTCGCATTCATACCTGTAGATAGATAGATAGATAGAATACTCTTTATTATGTATACAAAAAATTACAGATATGAATGTAGAAATATGTCTTATCGCTAATGCAGGATATATTTTTAACCAGTGCGCAAACTGCACACATGAATTCAGTACATAATTGAAATTGTTTTCCCTCGGTTATTAAAAAAAAAAAATGTTCTGCAAAATCTGTGACGATGCAGTTTTTTTTTTATATCTGAAGTAACATTTTTACGCTATGGGTTCTAAAATCATGTACTGAATCCATGGTTAGATTTGGCGCACTGGTTAAAAATTTACCCTGTATTTAAAATGTAAGCTGGAATTTAGAAATAGAAAAACCAAAATATTGTGACTAGTTCATCAACGACTACATAAATATGCAATATTGTTAGGTCCTTCTAACTGTCAACCTAATTTAGATTGCCTATTTACTTGGTGAAATATTTCACTTTCTGTATTTCAGTACGCAAAATATCTGCTTTGACGTGGAGTTGCGGACACCAGCCCATATTATCTATTTATTACCTATTAATACAAGAATATTCTAAAAAAAAAACTAATATTGATTGCAAAGTCAAGTTTACGCAAAGTGCGCAGCGATTACTGACAAACAATAAGATAATAAATTAATTAGTCAAAACGTTAAATGAAAATAGATGCGAAACGGTTACCAGAAAACAGAAGAGTTTATTTTGTCACTGTCTGATTTAAAACGCTACATTTTGTTCACGATCACTTTTATGCAAATGTAGCTTTGCCAAGTACCTGAGGGGCAACTCTCGTAGTATTAAGAACGTTCACAATCTGATCGCAGTCTTAATCTGTTAAAAATACCAGGAAAACTAGATTTTCCTGCATTTTTGACAACTTTTGAATTGATTTTTGAGGCTGCGACTACATTTTGAACGTTTTTAATTACGGGAAGTGGCCGGCTACCAGAAAAAGGAAAAGTTTCTTGCGACACTGTCTGATTGAACACGCAACCTTTTGTTATCGATCACTTTTATGCAAATATAATTTAGCCAACTACCAGGCTATTAGAAAACAGAAGAGTTTCTTGCGTCACAGTTTGAATGAAGACGCAGCATTTGTTCACGATCACTTTTATGCAAATGCAGCTTTTTGACGACGTAAATAAATACACTGTTGCTATGGTAATGAGAACCAATTAAACCGAGGGCGACTGAAAATGTGTTCAATAAACCTATTAACCAACCATTTTTTCGAAGAAATCTGGAACTATTTGTAAATATCTAGGCTTTTCCATGTAAGAATAAAGAAAACGAGTATACAAAAACTCGTACCAAGTGAGAGGGAATAACAATAAAGAAAATGAATATACAAAAACTCGTACCGAGTGAGAGGAGCCCGGTTAATATGTTTACTTCCAGAGGAGCTACATTATAGTATCTTTTATTGACACCTGAGGCAGCTAATGATGTGCCAAGAGCCGCTATTATCCTGAACATCTTTGTAAGGTTTCGTATCTAAAGGATGCCTTTGTGTAACCCAATTACTACTCGGCTCAATTCAGTCGTATTTAAACTTTTAAAAATAAAGTTTCTTTCAAATAAATCTAATAAACAAAACTTTACTAAGAACTCATTTAACTTCTCACTATCCTAAATAGTTTCGTAGTCCCAGTTTTGTTGACTCCACTGAAACAAAGCCACAGTAAAACTATTTGTGAAATAGGCATTTGAAACAACAATTTCCCTATTTTAATCACACGGTATTTCGATAAATCTGACCATTCAAACTTAGGATATTCTACTAATGTTCAGTTACACGTGTTAGAACAAGAAAATTTGGGGCTGTACGGGAGCTGTCCACCCCCTTCAAGGGGAAGCGTGAAGATAACCGAAATTTAAATTTTTTAACGTTTTTTGAATTATAATCATTAAAAACATCAATACATATTTCATGAAATATCAATCAATAGAGTTTGACTTAGAAGGTTGTATTGATGATTTTAATGATTATAATTCTGTAAATACATACTAGTTACTCTTGTGAATCATATTTTGTTCAATATACATTCTGCCACTGAACTGCAAGTTGCAAAAACGGACAAACCTGGTGTTTCTTTCTTAAATAGTGATGTCGCTTTAGTTTCCAAAGGACACACTTTTTGGAAAATACACAGTTGCGTGAGAGGAACTGCCTCGAGAACAATTTTTATTTAATGTTTTTATTCTTTATTAATTAAGGAACAAAACAAAATATAGAGAGAAACATCAGAACAACCTCTATATGTCTGTACGGATGTTGACACACTTCTCAGCAATCTTAATACTAACGCTATGATCATTATGCACATAACACATAGCTTATAAAATATTAAGATGTAGCTAAGTAGTAGGTAAATAACCACTAAAATGTACAGACGCCAGCACATCAAGCTACTACAATCTATCTTTCTTTAATAGATTTTCAACTTCATCCCTAAAGCATTAGGTTCAAAGTTGATTGGGAAAATGTGACAGTTTCCGGTAGCTTGATGTTCTGGTGTCTGTACAAACTCGGAACTAACTTCAACGTAGTCAACACATTTTCAGTCGCCCTCGGTTTAATTTGTTCTCATTACCATAGCAACAGTGTATTTATTTACGTCGCCAATAAGCTGCATTTACATAAACAAATGTTGTGTCTTCATTCAAACTGTGACGCAAGAAACTCTTCTGTTTTCTAATAGCCTGGTAGTTGGCTAAGTTACATTTGCATAAAAGTGATCGATAACAAAATCTTGCGTGTCGCAAGACTTGTCAAAAATGCAGGAAAATCGAGTTTTCCTGGTATTTTTGACAAATTGAGACTGAGATCAGACTGTGAACGTTCTTAAAACTACGAGAGTTGCCGCTCAGGTACATTTGCATAAAAGTGATCGTGAACAAAATGTAGCGTTTCCAATCAGACAGTGACAAAATAAACTCTTCTGTTTTCTGGTAACCGTTTCGCATCTATTTGTAAAAGTTTACTAAGTTAGTATAATGTTATGTACATATTACTGTAGTCAGATATAAAGATTTATAAAGATAGTTGTTTATAATGATGTATACGATGATACGATGATTCTTTTACGATGCTATCAACATTGAAAGTGCGAAAAAAAATTAGCTATCTCCTATATTTTTTTCCACTTAAACACACAAACTGTTGATACGCAAGACATTAAATCACGTTCGAAGCCATGTTTATTCGAGGGCTTGTAGGCCAGTGCAGTGTTTTTCACTATCAGACTTTTACTGACTAAAACCCACCCGTGTTCCTTCAGTTGCTTGTGCCAAGGGCCACGGTAACTCTTTCGAACAACCCGCGACCCTGGCAAGCATCGGCCCCAGTAGACCCCATCAGTTACTGCTGACATCTCTTCAAGGCGCGCGTGAATCACAACACGCCGTCGACCCAGGCTTGGTCCTTACCGGACGGCGAGCTGCCTATTGCTCGCCGTCCGCAAGCCCGCGCCTACGGTGGCCGGGAGTCACCTCCTGAAGCAGGCGTGTCCGGTAAGGCCCTGCATCAGGGGGAAGGTGAGGACGCCGTGGCACCTCTCTAGCCACTCCTCAAAGAGGGGACTTATCGCCGCAATTGTGGCGTGCCCAAGTTTACATTACCATCGTTGGACTTCTCTAGAAGTTGAAAACAAATAGAATGGTCTGTCTACAGACCATTCTATTTGTTTTCAACTTTCAACTACTATAACACGAATCATGTTTACAGGCGTTACATTAAAATCGATACCCATTAGTCGGACACTTCACGTGACATGTCCACCAATTCTAAATGAACTATCACGTCACTTAAAAACATCGAAAAATAGGCTCTACATCGATGATTTTAAGGTGTAGAGGTTTAATTTTGCTACATTACCGGCAGTTTCTGGTGGACTGGTCGATGGTCGGACGGTATTTCGTTATGCATTTCCCCAGGATAGGTAAATTGCATGGTTTAGTAGTTCAGCAACTAGTTAACATTACATTGTTTGCTTATTTAACTTATAAAGGTTAGGTATTTAAAATTTCACTTGATGGTGAGTGGCAGGGGTGCAGTTAATGTACGGGTTGAAGTTCGGATAATTGCATATGTTAAAAATTGTTAGAGGAGCGTGTATTGGTGTCGCTTATTATACCTTTAAGATTAACAACCCGCCTCTGCTTCGCAAGGGTGCAATGTATACCGATGAGGTGACATGTCAAAATATCGAGATTTCTGTGCTGTTTCTAAGTTAAATATTAATATTATCTAAAACCATTTGAAGCTTCGGAGTATACTCTCTAAATGATGATGAAATCTGTTTCAAAATTAATTTTGTAGTTAAGAAGAACTAAGCGTTCGCACAGACGCTTTTAGTTTATAGTAAAAGCGACTTTGTGTTGTACTATTTCGAGATAGGTAGATAAAAAGCAGAAATTTTAAATTGTAGTCTTAGAAAACCAGCACTAGGCTAGACTACTAGGTAGGCTAGACTACTAGGTAATAATTAGTTATTTAGGTATTAATCATATAAATAATAAATATGTATGTCGCATCACGGGTGGCCGAGATGCTAAACATCGGGTCTTATTCACGATCCGATATAGTTTAGATAGGTGCGGGCGCGGAAGTGGGTACTCAAACGAAAAGATAATTTGAATTTAAAGTAACTTTAATTAGCTAGCGATTAACAAACGAATCACACACGTGCGTTGGTACTGAGCGTTTGCCAAGACTGTCCGAGCTCGAAGGTCGACTGAAGACTGTCGCAACATTCGGTCTCTCCATCAGTCCTCGCTACATCCCATCCACCGACGATCGTGTCCAAGCAGTAGGGCTCGCTTGCGTTGCCGATTACATGATTATTCGTTTACCAATTAAATTGTTAGATAGCGCTGTCCGCTGTACTGTGGCGCCATCCATCCACGACAAGTAAATAAAATGATGAGTGAGAACTTTACGCTCCTTCATTTTTAACCAAAGTCCTTTATTGAATCATTTTTTCCAGTTCCTTCCTTAGTAATTAACATAAGCATTGATTATTTAAAAAGTCTGTTATGTAGATACTTTCGCGAAAGTCTTTTTTCGCGCCAGTGATATTGCGCAAGTGTCTTTCACGGAAATTTCTTTCGCGAAAATGACTATTGCGCAAGTAGCATAACCATATCATAATTCCTCAGTGAAGTTCTAACAGTACGGAAGTCAAAAATGGCTACTTTACAGGAGAGTGAAAAACTGTATGAAATGAATGTAACTTACGCTTTAGGCCATATTGTGGTTAGTTATTAGTACAAATTAACTCTGTGATGATTTGAACTCGTGAAAATCCCAATAATCTAGGAGTGAAAAGTAGTGAAAATACATTCAAATCTCAAAACACTCATAAAATGACTTACGCACTGTTAGAACTTTACTGATGAATTGCCCTATGATATTCCCAATACTGGAATACAGCCCTCCTCTCTTCGAGAGCGAGTGAGCTATAATCTACCACTATCCATCCACAACGTGGGCCTAGTGCAGGTTGGCAAATGTGACATGTTTTCGAATTTTGTTTTCGGGGTACGGTCACGATGAGTCACGATGTTTTCGTTCAACGTTTTTAGAGCAGTGGCGATGAAATTATTTACGCAAGTTCTACTATGTAATTAATTTTCGTAATTCCATGTTTTCTTACTACAGTCACATTTTGAATGAGTCATTATCGGAACAAAGAAAAAGTTCGGTGGGTATTATTAGTATTATTTTTAGGAGCAAAATAAATTGTAGCAGGTTGGTGTTGACTTTATGTAGTAATATTGTAGTTCCGTCGGTAAAATATTTATTTTTTCGAGCCGTTTGGGGTTGAAACTCTAGGGCCATATGGTCCGAGCACCCATTATTTTTAGACACCGCCTAGCGGTTGGTCGACTCTTCACGTGACCAGAGGGCTGGCCTATTTTTTGGCCAAAGAATCAGCATTGCCATACAACGTGGCAATGTGTGTGTCGTAGCAGTGGGGCATTAATTCTGCTAAATTGTAAACTTGGAAATAAAACATTATTATTATTATTGTACTACTAATGGCTGATAAAAACATGGCAGACTTATTAATAGTGTGTCGTTTCCACCATTGGAGTACGAAATGAAATGAAATGGTTTATTCTGGAAATAGGATATCGGAATCACTTTTACACTTCATATAAAAAAATAAAAATTAAAAAAAGCTAGATGAGGTAGGCGTTTCCTATCTTACGACTAGAAAAGCCGAAGCAAGCTCAGAGGTCACAGTCTCTTTTGAAGTTCAGCCGTGCGATTCTGTATGATCTCACCGTGAAAACTTGGGTGAAGTGAGAGACTTTCGGGCTTCAGACGACCCGTAACGACTGTCAAAGATCCACGATTGACAGCCAGGACCAACAGCTTAACGTACTGTCCGAAGCACGGGAGTCTTGGTATGTAAAGATGGTCACCCATCTACGGACCAACCGCGGCAAGCATAGCTTAACCTGATCGATCGACCCGTGCGGCTGCTATTACTTAGCCACAAGTCCCTCGAACTCAACTTACCCTAAAAAACGAAGCAAGAAGGTTGAATTGCATTTAATTACCTTTGACTCGTTTTCTACTTTTATCATTTTCACTGACCATCTAAAGGCGATCGAAAAAAAAAAGACTATCAAAAGCGATGCGCACATTAATTCTTTAACTTCAAAGAAAACTACGGAAAAACTTGGTAATGTACTTACTGGTAAAGAAAATATAAATTTCCTTAACTAATTGAAAATGGCGGGGGCTTTCACTTGCCGTCACATTCTATGTAAGTTACTAAGCTGTACTTAGTGTTGTGAAGGAAAATTCAAATAAAGGTATTGCAAACAAAAAGAAAATAATGTATATATATTTTCTTTTTCTTTGTAGGTACCTATTAGGCATGTTCTTCAACTGTTTGCATGGAAAAATAACATTGTTAGCTTTTCTTTATTTATTTTGATAAAAAAAACCTTTATGCAACAAAAATATCGTGATAATAATCAAACTTAAAATAACTTTGGTACATAACGATCGGGGATAACATAATATTATACATACATGGAATTTAGCATAAGCATAACATAATAAGCATCGTCATCATCATCTGCCTAGCCTTTTCCCAACAGAACTATGTCGGGGTCAGCTTCCAGTCTAACCAGATGCAGCTGAATAACAGTACTTTACAGGGAGCGACTGCCTACCTGACCTCCACAACCCCACACAACACGACACAAAACAACAAAAATACTGGATAATGCGATACCCCTTGGTAAGACTTCTAGTCAGACGTTTGGGCTTCAACATATTCAGTGTGATAGAATGTTAGATCGTGAAAGTGCTGTTTTAATGCCAGCTCTATCGACTGACTCTAAATGATGTCTGTATTCAATATAATATTCTGAGAAAAATTCACAATAATACTACGTATAATTTACAATAATTGTGTGTATAATTTACAATAATTATTAATTAATTAATTAATTAATTACGACACACCAAAATTTTCCGTTTTTACAATTTTAATGCTTTTATTTTGAAAAATTAATTGTATCTCAAAAAATCGCAAAGAATGTGCGCGATTTGGATGGAGTAATGGCACTATTGAGCTAACGCTGTGTGAGCGTGCGTGTTCCATCGCCGCCCGTTCGATGTCCACCACGCACAGGATGGATGGGAAGCAGCACATTAAGAATTTTTTGCTCCGTTGGTGTAATTGCTATATGGCGTTCCAGTAGGAGGATAAATAAATAAATAAATAAATAAATAAATAAATAAATAAATAATGGTGCGTATAATTCTTTTTTTTCTATTCTTATTATATGTCAACTTATATTGGTTACAAATTATCTGTGTGCCAAACTTCATCCAAATCCGTTCAGTCGTTATTGCATGATTGAGTAACAAACATCCAAAGATAAAAACTTTCACATTTATTATTAGCAGGATTAGTGGGATCGAAACGTCATAAGTAAAATGTTTAATAGTCATTTTTCATTTCACCTTTTACGTCACCCACGAGAGCTGCTTAAATAAAATATAATAGCCTACAAATTTCGTCCAAAAAATATGAGTCAAACGATAAAAAGTCCCATAATTGAACATCAATCTATTTCAGATCAGGCCCGCGAGATCCGAATCGAATGACGTTTGAAATCGATTCATGGCAGTATAACCAAATTATTCCAATCACGAGTACCGTTCGATATGCAGCTTTGGTTTTGATCGGAATTATTTATAACGTTCCAGTTTACATTCCACCTGTCATTTTTGTCTATTTACCAATGCTATGGTAGTGTTGATGTGATGGTATTTACAAGGCAGATGTGAGTGGAAATTCTGGGAGGTAACGCCCTATTGGGACATATTGGTAATGTTCTTCAAAAAGGTCAGGTGCGTGGTACTCGTAACCGCTGTACGTGTATGACCAGATGTATGAACGTAAACAAAGTAAAATTAGCATGTAATGATCGTAGCAGTTGGAGTTTTGTAGTTTCTGTCTACCCCTATCGGAAGAAGGCGTGAGTTTATCTATGTGTGTGTGATAGAGTCAAACAAAAATCTTATATTATCTGTAGGCAAAAGGACCAAGTAGTACTCGTTGTTTAGTAAGAAATAGTTGAAGCAACTACAGACCGCCTCCATATCACGTCACACGCTCACTCCCCACCACAATTTCGGCTGCTTATAGCTATTAGGTTGTCTCATAAATTATTGCCAGTTAAAACAAATTATTATAAGTATTTTTTTATTAATAAAAAATACATTTAATCTATTATATAGTCTCCCTCGTTATCTACAACAGTCAGCCATCTACTGGGAGAAGGGTATTCACTACCCTTCTCCCAAAATGAGGCAGGCTGGGACTCGAAAAAATTTTCAAGTTCAATTTTAATACTTCCAGAATTTTCTAATTTTTTTCCTAGTAAATGAAATTTAAGAGCTCGAAATAAATGAAAGTCTGAAGGCGCAAGATCCGGGCTATACGGTGGATGTGGAACAGTCAGCCATCCTAGCTCCTCCAGCTGTTTATGTGTTAACTAGCGCAATGAGGTCGTGCGTTGTCATGCAAACGTTGGATTCCAAGTCGTTTTGGCCGCTTAATATTGAACTACTCTGCTAGTTTGTGAAGCTGCTGCGTATACAGATTCTCGTTAATAGTCTGATGAGATTCGAGGAGTTCCCAGAAAATCATTCCTTGTCAATGCCAGAAAACAGACAACATAATCTTACGACCGTGTTCATTAAGTTTAGGCTGGGCTGGTGGGTTTTCCCCGCGAGGAATCCAATAGGCATGACGCGTGTTAGTTTCATAATGTATCCAGCTCTCGTCATATGTAATAATGTCCTTGAGAAAGTCTCGTCTGTGCGGACGAAGTAACAAACTTTGACAAATGGCCACACGAACGGCCCGGTCATGGTCCGTTAACGCATGAGGTGTCCAACGTGACATCACTTTGCGATATCCCATCGATTTGAGATAACGATCTATAGTCGCGTGGAATTGTCCAAGCGCCTTCTCTAAATCGCGCGTACTATAGTCTGGGTGTAGCTCAAGTTCGTGACGCAAAGCATCTTCATCGAAGCTGGTGGGTCGGCCTGGGCGAGGCTGATCTTCGCAGCTTATATCACCGGTGTCAAAACGCTTGTACCAGAAACGAACAGTCCGATCGCTAATAGTAGCCGGTCCAAATACAGTGTTAATCTTTTTAGCCGTTTCTGTTGAAGAGACTTTAAGTCGATGCTCATATAGCATAATAGCTCGCAGTTGACGCTGATCAATTTTCACTAAAAACTAATTATTGCGTTGCGTCCGCGCCTATTTATACCCTCACCATAAAAGATACTCATCCTTACTAGAAAGATCTAGAACTTTCTTGAATTTGCTTTAGTTTAAATATGAGAAAATTCGAGAAAAATAGAATATGGCAAGAACTTATGAGACAACCTAATATTTTCCCTAGTTACCACTTGTTATTCAACCTTCCACATTATGAATAATCCAACTGAAAAAGAATTCAATAATTGAACATAAACTGCGATCTATTTTAGATCAAGCCAACGAAGATCAAATCGGATGACGGTCGAACCAATTCATTGAGGTGGGCGAAATGTACCGATTAAGGAAAATGGAACGATACCGACGAATCTTATTGAATTCCTATTAAAGACGTCATGGTAAGACCTTGGAGCGATCAGCGGAATGAATTGTTTTTGTTTCGCAGTGGAAACTTTCTATAGAGATATTAATTATTTTACTATGCTGATTTTGATAAGATCATCATTCTCATGTCTTTATCACAATTTGTTTATAGTGTGCGCTCGGAACATGATATATCTTTTTCTTCCATACTGCTCTATTAGTCATCTCAGTAGTCACCCCTTTTCTAACTATATAATTATATCACACATCATATTTATTTATTTTTTTTTATTTATTAAAACTTTATGCACAAGTAAAAAAAGTACTGTACAAAGGCGGACTTAATGCCTGAGGCATTTTCTACCAGTCAACCTTAGGGTGATGCAGAGACAAAATATGGTAGGTGCAACATACGGGATAGATAGCTAGGAAATTACTATACAATACAAGAATTAATAACAATACATAGACAGATACATATATACATACATATAAACAAAATGAACTGTCTGGAGAAAAATGATCGGTAGAGGGGAATCCAGCGTATCAGCGTTGGGATGTTACGGCCAACTTCTGACGGATATGTTCACGTGCCTTCACTTTAAAAGATAACCGACTGGTTGCCGTCCTGATGTTCAGAGGGAGCGCATTCCAAAGAAAGACTGCCTGGACAAAGAAGGAAGAATGAATGAAGCCAGATCGGTGAGAAGGACATCGTAGAAGACGATTGTTGGTGGAACGAAGATTTTTAGCATGGGCAGAGCATAAATATTGAATTTGGGAAGTCAAGTAAGAAGGAGCAGTAGGTTTGTCAAGAATAGAGAACAATATAGACAGAGCCCTTAACTCTCTGCGCTGGCGAATAGGTAACCATTTTAAAAGAAGCCGGTGCTCGGATACAAGGTCATACTTACGAAGATTGAAAACGAACCGAATGCAGTTATTGAGAAGACGGTCAAGTTTATTGAGGAGATATCACATCACACAGTTCATCTATCCTTTCCTTGGTCTTCCCGCACTCTAATAGCCATCGAAATTAACACTCGAAACTTTCCTCAGGACATTTTCCTCATTCCTCCGTATCACATGCCCACACCCTGACAACAGATTTCCACACAACTTTTCACTTGAGTTTTATAAAATGTTTGACAAAATACGGTTATGGTACAGAACAATGATAACTTACTAAACCCAGTGTCGCTAGATTTATGGGGGGTTTACACTACTAGGTTGATTTTTGCCGTGCGGCTTTTCACTTTACAAACTGCCTTACAAGCAGTATTGCCACCAAATTTACACAGATCGAAAAAAAAAATCAAATGTGACTAAGTAGTTCATTTTGCATCAGCATGTCGACGTTCGTGCGGCGGACAATCGCCTGAAACCTTAGAAATTAAAAGAAATGGGACTGAGAGAGACGGATTTTATACACACATTGACATTGATGAATTTTATATATACAATGACATGAATATTTACTTTGCAAAGTATTTTTTTTTATTATTGTGAATGTGAGGACTATGTGGGTCATTATTTTCTTTTTCTGTTTTCCTTCTTAGTTAGTTTTTATCATGACCTGACAGTTTGAGCGGCCGCGGACGTGGCCTACCCAAGTGTCCTTTCGTTGGTATTGTTCGTTGAATCGTGAGGCTCCTCAAGTTCTGAGTTAAGTTGCACGATTTTTGGCAAATGCGTGCATTGACTAGACAGGTCCGCTCAATCTGTGTGGTTCTTTTTTCAAAACACCATTTCAGACACCAATCTACATGGTCTTCACATGATCTGACCAAGATTATGTCTGGACTTTAAAAAAGACCTCTGAGTTTGTTTCGGCCTTTCTTCTCAGAATAGTCATATAATAAACGCCGACCTCACCTAGTTTAAAAAAAAAAATACGATTGACATGTAAAAGTGTTTGTACAAACCTACTTATAGAAATAAATCATTTATCATTAGCATTTTCACGGTCCATTCTAGTCAGCCGCCACATGCGACCTGTCGCCGCACGGCAAAAGTCAAAACCTACTTTGGAACTTGTGATTTTAGTCACCGGCAGCCTACCTGAAATCGTGCAGCCATAGTCACCTGTCTAAAGCCCGCATTACGGTTGCCAGTTGCAACAACGTCCATTTATGCGCAGTTTATTGAAAGCATATCAAAAACGTCTGCGCCTTAAGTTGCCTATAGTTGTTGAGAAAAAAATAATTTATTGGACGTAGAACAAAGTTTTCGTAACTACCACTTAGTTTCAGTCACGTTACGTCAGAATTTATAAAAACCAACTATGTGCGTGTCGAACCACACACTGTGAAGGGTTCCGTAGTTGGGATGAAGAAAGAAAAGAAAGAAAAAACGTTTATTCTGCACAAACAAAACGCATGTTACAAATAAAAAACAAAATAATAATGAAAACTAAAAAAAATAAAAAGACATAAAATATACAACGTAGCCAAAAGCCTCGTACTCAAGCGCTTGATGTCAGGGTCAGGGACCAAAGACAACACATACATTAATGAAGATGCGCCCGCGACAGCGGCAGAAGACAACTAAACAATAACATAATAACAAGCAAAACAAACAGAAAAAAAACTACTTTTGTAACAAACAATAATAATAATAAGTATAATAAGCCGTGCGTCTTACATGTGTGCCATCCGTGCGTCGCATCTGTGCAAGAACAGGTCGTTGCTCAGCAAAATGCTATGACTTCGGACGCACCTATAGTCAACAGCGCCGATTTTCAGCAACTACCTCTAGAATGACGTAATGACGTCCCACTGTGTGACATAATAAATAGGGTAAGTCTAGTTTTCCGCAGAAATAAGTGTGATCTAGATGAACATAGTGTGTACTTATAAATAAAATAAAGACAAATTTATAATTCTGTATTTATGCGTAACTCTTATAGTAAATAAAAAAATAATAATAATACATAAACTAAAAAAACAGAAATAGATGCTGTGTACAGTGTGGTGTGTTTTCTTATTTACATGCTAATTAGTAATTATAACGTAATCGTTACTCCTTAATGAATAGTTACGTATTCAAAGTATTGATTTTATCAATCTCAAAAATATTATAAGTTTGTCTTTCAGAGTATTTCTCTAAAGAACTAAGAAAAACAAAGTTATTTCTATTACAGGCTAGGTTGTTACCAAAAATATCCCATACCTCAAAAACGATTGACTTAAATCGCAAAGTCACTTAAAACATCATAATCTTGTTAATAATATGGGATCCAACCATACCCCAGAAACTTATATGCATTTAACTGCCCCGCTGGTTTCGTGTTCGCAAGCGCAACGGCTAAGCGTGGAGTCCTGGGTTGAATTGTTTTTGAGTTTTTCCGATAGGGATTTCTTAGTAACAGCCCGGAGTTTGGAAGTCGGCGGTGTGATACCCCGTGCCTCGGAAAACACGTTAAGCCGTTGGTCCTGCGCCTGATCTGTCTCCGGTCGTGTCGGATTGCCGTCCCATCGGTCTATGAGAGTGAGAAAAGAGGGAGTGTACCTGTTTCTGTGCATACTCTTGTTCACTATAATATCTCCCGTGCCGAAAGCTAGTCTCGGTTGAGATTGGCCGCCGTCAGGAGGTCTATTATATAATATATTGCATTGATTTTTTTTTCATCCCTCGTCTTCTGGCATAGGGACTGCCACCCCTAATTATTACCTAATTTCACTACATCATTATTTAGCGGCACTCAGAATACACCTTCTGTCCAATTTTCATGTATATACATAGTACCCACCTACTACTGTTTGTCTCTGCATCACCCAAAGGTTGACTGGTAGAAAATGCCTATGGCATTAAGTCCACCTCTGTACATTTATGTGCTTGAAGTATTAAATAAATAAATAAATAGTGCGAATAAATCTCCGAGTAAAATGGCTGTGTGACATCAGGCAGACGACCAGACAGACAGTCGAACAACCGGCCAAACGGACATGACGAAATTATAAGGGTTTTAATTTTGCCATTTGGCTACGAAACCCTAAAACTCACCTTGTACCTTCTCCATTTCTAATATTTTCTGAACATCTACCAACAAGTTACCAACCAACCTGCCCTAATGTCAACTTAAAAGTTAAATGGAAGAAAGTTTTTTTTTTTCTACAAAGTTTCAGACGTAGGTAGACGCACCCCGATCAACTTCGAGTCATAATAAATTTAAAGTTCTCCTGTACGGGTCAAGGGATTTTTAATAATCTCCATGCTACGATGAATAAATTATTGGATATTGAATAAAATTTCAAAAGTTTGACGTGGGTGCTTCATTTGTTTGAAGGAGAAAAGTTCCTGATTATTCTGATAAGTCGTAGGTAGGTATGTATTGGGGTGAATTATGAAATTTAAACCTGCTTTTCGATAGAAAAAATTGGTTTTGGAGATTAATTTTGTTGGTTTATTTGTTTGAGCTAGCAAACTGATTTATTTATTATTTATTTAAGGATTACCAACGAGATGAATTATCTTTTACCGTTAAAGAACTTGCGTAATATACATTTTCCTGTAATTCACCTTCAATTACAGGTAACCACAGCTTACACATTATCGAGTACACATGCTCTGAAGGAAATAATTATAAAATTATAATTTAAATGGCGTCACTGCAGAAGATATCTCGCCACTAAATTACCAGATACATTCATACTCCATTTAAATGCAGAAGCGTTAAACATTTTGTTAATAAATAAAATTCTCAGTGTAAACAACATTTTGTTAATAAATAAAATTCTCAGGGTAATATAATGCTTTGCCCTTAATTGTTGAGCTTAATAACATTACGTAATTCAACCCTTGGTGTAATTACGAAAGGATAATCTCGTTACGGTTGGCGGCTAAAACTTTTATATAAGTACTTAACTAAATAAGAGTTTACAATTACGGCAATGACATTACACGTTTTGTGAGACTGTTTCAGTTTAGGTAATGTTAACTAGTGTAGTAAAAAATATGTGAATTTAATTACCTACTTTACTTTTTAGGGTTCCGTACCAACGGTAAAAACGGCTTATTAGTCGATTCGCACGAAATTACTCGCCCTAAACGCCCGAATAGTCACTTTTAAATAATATTATTTTTTCTATAGGCGACCCGCACGAAGTTAATTTACTTGTCGACAACTCCAGAAATAAGTATTAGGCAATCAGCACATTTTGAATATTATGCAATGATGTTAAGAAAAAAGTATACGTTTTATAATAGTTAACTCTTATCACTAAGACTTCTATGTTTTAGTGTCCTTTTTTATACTTTCAAAAGTAACGATTCGCCCGTTTCGGGCAAGTAAATTCATGCGAATCGACTATGAAGCTGTAAAAACAGTTGAGAGGTGTCATGAGAAGTTCTTTTCCATCAAAATGTTACACTTTTCGGTGTAGCTCTCATTCACCAAGTGTGAAGAGTACGTACGATATAAGACGTTTTGGACGCGACGTTTCAAAAAGTTACGCAAGAATTTAAAAATATAAAATACCACTCACTCCAACCGAGAAAGCAAGCAGTCTTATCAAACCAATTTCTAATTACAAAAACAAAGAAACATCGTGATTGAAAGTAGCAAAATGTTGTAGTTCATAGAAATACATGAGTAAGGGAGCAGCGTATTTTGAAACAGCAGTCTTGCAGTCGGCCGCCGTCAAACGTAAATAGAGCGAACCAAGCTATTGGCGCTCGAACGTTTATTAAAGTTAGATCTACAAAGCACAGAAGAAACCGTGGATACGACAAAGTGCCGAGAAAATTAGTTTCAGCGTTGAACGCAGTGTTGTTAATGAAAACTTTATTTGGATCGCGAACTTCCTTTATGATTATTGAGTGACTCTCAATTTTTGTTGTAATTTAATTTCAGGTTCTTGCTGCTGTTAATTTAATACTTCATCGTTTGATTAAGTAAGTATAAGTGTTGTAATGGTAGTTTTCTTTTTCTCCGTGTTGATGTCACGACTTTTCTCAGATCTTTTTAGCCTAGGACTTCGCCACTTTAAAGGCATCGATGGTGCCCTGCCAGGGTCGCGGGTTCTAAAGTATGTTCGAAAGTATTACCGTGGCCCTGGCACAGGCAACTGAAGTAATGCGGGTGGGTTTTAGAAAAGAAAGAAAGAAAAAGTAATAGTCTAACACGCCCTCCCGCTCCGCCCAAAGCGGGAGAAGTTATTTGATAATTTCCCACCCAAACAAAAAAGGCAACGACGGTGCCACGGAAGAGGCCACTTTGACTGCAAGTTTTGGGACACAGAGGGCAGGATTGGAGGCAGGAATAGGCAGATTCGCTAACTCTGATGGTAGTTCTAATTGCAGTCTACTAGCGTCCTGCGGATTAACTGTGTCATACACTCACAATCCCAATGCAATTTTTTTAATTTTGACATTTCAGCAATATTCATTGTGTTATTTACGTTGTCAAGCAAATGATTTTTTCAAACATATTAAGCAATGTATTGCGAATTTCTTGAAATCAGGTGCTAATGTATACGCAGCATATAATTTGTGTTCCAGTCTTTAGGGCAGTCAGCTTTATGAACAAAGTACACTACTTTATGCGTAGTCTCTAATAACATCAAAGTCTCATTATTTTATGGCTAGGTACTGGTCTGCACAATTGCGTCATCTTCCTACCTTCATACTTAGACACGTCGTCCACGACGCTTTTCGAAAGTAACCACCTTTTTACTTCTGAGTAGCGTTGTGGACGAACGGCCTTATGCTATGGTTTCCCAGGAAAGCGGTTCCGCCATATTATATCGGCCGTCAAGAAAAACTGTTATTTTACCAGTTTGACATTAAGTCAAACCCCGCTGCCCAAATATTTAGATCGCTAAATTTGCCCTCACCGTAGTTTTAATCTCGGAAATGGTATTCGAGATCAAAAAGGTGTTGCGAATTTAAAATAATAACCTCAGTTGTGCAGTTTGTTGAAAAGTAATGTAATATAGATACTGACAATAAGGCAAAAGCTCTAAACATTTGGACTTTCATTAATATTTTCTTTATATAAAATGATTTTTCCTTCTAAACAAGAGAATCGTTAAAAAATAATTTTACAAAAATGGTTAATAATATCGCGTTAAAGATAACGCAATATTATGAGGGCTTCAATGCCGCGCAATCATAAATTTTGAGTATGCTCACGGCCTTTCCAATTTACCTGCCATGCAAAAGCAAAAAGTAACTCTATTTCTAATTCACCTTGTGCCAATTTCGCTTTGGCATAGCTGGCACAAAGTCGGGCATTGGGCATTAAACATTTTTAAAAGCCGGTCAGTCACAGATGCGGCGTCGATTGCACTTCAGCCAGTGTTTATTTTTACGCTTTTTAGCGTTTGACACCTGGTTTTTGAGACCTTGTTTTAGGTACGAATTTGATTAAGTTTTGATGCAGTTTATTCCAAAAGAACAAAAAAAAAACAATTATTTGGAAGATATAAATAAAAATATGCAGTTCCCGTTTTGGTTTTGAATACCTACTTGTCAGTCAGGTAAATTAAGTGCTAAGCAAATTGATTACCTACTTAAATTGTCCGTATATTTAAAACACAAGTGTCATTCTTCGACAGGTGTATGAAATGGCTATAACACGGCAAACTAGACAAGACGCAAGGTACAAGTATCATTTAAGTTTACATTTACGGTTTACGGTTTAAGATAATTTATTTCACTCAAAAATAATACAGCAATAACCAAGACAATCATTAAAGGTACAGTCCATTGACAATTATTTTACCTCTGATTTTGCATCACGGTCAAAATCACAATGGTCTTTACATTCCTTGTAATAAGGTTGCTGTTGATTGCTGCTACTGACAAGTCTGTCAAAATCAAAATTATCTTTATTCTCGTTGTTATAAGGTTGCTGTTAGGTTGCAGCAACCAGTTGGTTACTGAAGAATGCTCCAGTTATTCCTCTGTAACCAGCCGGTTGTAAAAAATACACAGGTTGTTTTTTAACATAAATATTAAGATGCTGACTATTTTTCAATGCTACTACGCTTCTCTGGTCAGACTTAACATAACTAGCTTTTACATGCGACTTTGACCACGTGAAGTTTTGTTTTAATATAAACATAATTATCATGGGCAGGGCACTCTTTTTGCTAACAGATGACCGGTGGAGCCTGGAGTGGTGACCGCGTAGTCTTCCGGTAGGAAGACGTAGCGTTGGAAGGCCGCCCACAAGATGGATCGATGACCTTGTGAAGGCCGTAGGAGTCCGTTAGATCCGAGAAGCACAGAACCGATCAAAGTTGCGGTGCTCGTGGATGACGATTTTCGAGAGACACTCGCCAAAAAATGTAGCTTTCAACCAGTGTAAGATTTTTTTTAGTTGCATCAATACTTCTAGAGATTAATTTTCACAATCAATGTAATCTCTATAAAATATTACTTCAGACTACAACTAAACATAAAACTTAAACCCCGCAAAGAACTGTTTTTATCAAAAATACCATTTTTATAGAGAATGGATGCTTGTACCCTGGTGGTCGACTGGCTCCATCGTTCATAACGAGGCGGACCTTGTTTCGACATGGATATATTGAGAGCACCGCATCCAGCTGTATGATTGGCATGCTATCAAATCTCTGTTACTTGCTGTAATAAAGGGTTATATTTTTAATGGACTTCAAAACAGGAGGAGCTTATATTAATATGTTCGTCTGTATATTTTTTTATGCATGTTTATCGATAATTTCGTCAACTGTGAACCGATTTTAAATTGTTTTAGGAAGCTTGAGCAGTGGTCCCATGTAAATTTTATTAACTATCTTGGGGTATTTCTGAGTTAGCGTCTATAATACGTATTCAATACACTTTGTGTACCTTGATGATGTTAATAGGTACTTCCTATTACTGCTGTTTATATAGCAAGTACGAATTGGTGTGGGGAAGTTACCTTGCTACTGAGAAGAGGAAAAGTAAAAAATATAGGTAAATGCTACATATTTTTTAATAGATTGATAGTGTATCTTTGAGGGTGTGTATTTTATTATGTTTTTTTTTTTTGTAATTTACGTTTTGTTTGTGCAGAGTAAACCAATTTTTTTCTTTCTTTTTCTTACATTAAGACTAAATTGCGTTCTTAAAATCATTATTGAAGTTTCAGTGCAAACTGAACATTAAGGGTAGGTTTTAAAGTAATTTTTCCAAATGCAAATTTTTATTTACATTTTTGAGTACTAAATAGCGACCGCAGAATTAATATCCAATCATATTCGGCTCGGAATATTATGACTAGTCTCAAACACCCGATCCTCTTGCATTGTTGGACTGGTATATCGGAAATATGAACCGAGTCTTATGCAGCTCGTAGCTATGTAACTTCGTACAAGAAGTTTCGCCACATTGATATTCAATAGGCATTGGCGTCACGATATTGCATTTCTGTTCCGCAAGTTAATCTCAACTTTCTAACTACTAACAACGGGGGTTTTTCTAACTTTGGAAGAGTAGACTCTAAGGGCCGGGTCGCTAGTTAAAAGCAAAGCCCTATTCATAATAGGTGCCATTTCTCTTTCTTACGCCTGCAGACATACCTATATAACCCAGATTGTCAGTAACGCCTTATCTAACTGCCTCAAAAGTCGTGATGTGAACCAACCTATATCACTTGTGACACTTTCAGGTTGCCGGCAGGATTGCACCGAAAGTTAACCGGAGTTAAGACAAAGTTGCCTTGTGTCTCGAAAAACTTTGATATTGTGTTAGAGAGATCTACGCTTTGGAGTGTACGTGATTAATCTTTTATGAGTGTTTGTGAGTAGGTGGTTGTGTCGTAGTGACGCAATTAGGAGGAGTGAAAGTTCACCAATATGCAGTGATTTTGTTTGTGATTTCTTTTATTTCAGAAGAATGCAGACGCATATTCAGCATATAATGTTCCCACTGCTAGTACAAAGGTCGCCTCTCTTCAAGAGGGTTTCCATTTCAGTGATCCTCTTTGGTGAATGGAAACGCGAGCAGCGTCCCCTAATCTATGGTGGAGCGGCTCACAGTGGCCGATACTTCTTCCATTCCCTGGTAGTCCATCTGCCCGCAGAACATACTGTGGGATCTCTGTATCACCCTTTGGAAATCCAGTTCTACTATGTGTCAGCTGAGTATAAAGACATAGACCAAGCTTTGGACTCGTCTTCTAGTGACCCGCAGACAATCCTGGCTGTTGCAAATTTATATTTAAAAAAAATCAAAAAAATCAAATTCATTTATTTATTTCAGACATAGATCTAGTCCAAAGTTTTACACTCATTGGTACAATTAACTTATAAACTATTTTAATTTCAACTCAGTTAATAACCCAAAATAAATTGTGATTAACTAACTTTAAAATATTCAACAAACTCATTAAAAATAATAATAATTATTATTTAAATTGTCAAACAAATTATAAAAATGTCAGAATCATATTAAAAAAAAAATAGTAAAATGTTAAATATAAAATTTTCAAATGTAAAAAGTTATAAAAAATGTCAAAATAAAAATTATAATAATTGCAAACAAAATAATCAAAAGGGAAATCTAAGGGGCATTTCCGTATTAACACACATACACATAAACAGCCTGAAATTTTTCCACTGCTAGGACAAAGGCCTTCTCTCTATGACAGTGAGTGGGCCACAAACCACCACGCGGGCCTAGTGCGGGGTGGTAGATGTCATATGTCTTAAAAGTTTTGGCTCCAGGACATGCCGGATTCGTCAAGATGTTTTCCTTCGCCGTTTTAAGAGCAGTAGTGATGAAATTATTGAGACAAAGAAAAGCGCCTGCCTGAGTTCGAACCCACGGTCTACAACTCCAAAGTTAGGGCAATTACCACTGGGCCACCACTGCTTCAAAAGAATAACAATGTATATTCACTTTTTGTTTTGATCTCAAATTAAATAAAAAACGTAGGTAACATAAATTTCCTATGATTTATTTATAAGTACGAGCCCGTGAATTTCGCCTGATATAGGCCTACCCCAAGCCTTTCCAGTAAATCTTTTCCTGCTCCGTCTTGAACTAGCCCTCGCGTTACAGAAAATCGTACATCATTAGTAACAACCGTCAGACAGCGTCTTTATACCGTAGAAATAAGGGTGATTTTCGTATCAGAAGTGCTTCCAGAGATATGTGTCCAAGTCATCCCGCTAAGACTTTCTAGGCTGGAATCGGCCGTACCGACCATCTTCAAATACTCATTGTTTAGAGTTTGAAAAATTAAATATCAGGTAGTCAACTAATACTAATAATATAGCACTCGAAAATGCAATGTTATTTATCAAAAAAGCTCAAAGGAATTCCATCTTTTTAATTAAGTTTAGCATAAAAGTGTAACCCGTCCTAACAAAAATACTTTGTTAGAAGGCGTAACACTGAAATTAATGAAGTTTCACCCATTTCTAGAATTCTTTTCACGAAAATGTCACCTACATTTTCTATGCTACGCTTTAAGTGTTAAAAGTTAAAAACAAAATGTTTTATAGAGCTCATGTATTGTTTCTTTTTAAAGAAATATATATTTCATGCTGTTTGCAGCAGTTTTTCATTCTAGGTAGGGGATTGCAAAAAGTCTGAGTAGTTCTTGCAAAAGATTATAGTGCTGGTGACATCAATTTAGGGTTCTTGGGAATTGTAAGCCGTTGAAGAAACTCAGACAAAAGTCAACCGTCCACTGCTATGTAGGATTTACACGAAGAGGTTCCCACGTTAGCTGTGCAGTTTATTTTCTTGTAAGAGACGCATTTCTGCGCAGCTTCGCCGTAAATCGCAGTATACGAACCTACCTACCTGATCACACAAAGCGTCGTTAATAACACATAAGTAGCTTAGTCATTGGCTCAATCAACCAATGAACTCAGCCTGTCGCAGTCCACTGCTGGACATAGGCCTCTCCCAGACTACGCCACAACACCCTGTCCTCCGCCTTCCACATCCAGTCTAACCCAGCTACCTTCTTTAGGTCGTCCGTCCATCTAGCGGGGGGGCGTCCCACACTAGGCTTGCAGATACGCGGTCTCCACTCTAGGACTCGTCTGCTCCACCGGCCATCGGCCCTTTGACAGACATGGCCAGCCCACTGCCACTTCAGTTTGCTTACTCTGCAAGCTGTATCGGTGGTAGCCGTCAGCTGCTCTGGAGCAATGCCTTATCCGCTCCGATGTCGCGAAATTGCCCAAAGAATGGCAACAAAAGAACAAGTAACTATGTCTCATTCATGACAGTTGAGCTATTAATAAATGTTGGATGCCTTAATGGTCAGAACTGATTTTATCCAAAAGAAATTATCAAGAACAAGAATTTGTTGTCTAATGAACGCAAGCACAACTACTAATTACGCTACACTTTTAAGGGTTCCGTACCCAAAGGGTAAAAAGGAACCCTATTACTCTTGCTGAGTTGTCCTTCCATCCGAGTGTCACCAGGCTGTATCTCCATGAACCGTGATAGTTAGACAGTTGAAATTTTCACAAATGATGTATTTCTGTTGCCGCTATAACAACAAACACAAAAAAAAAAACAAAATAAAATAAATATTTAACGGGGCTCCTATACAACAGACATGATTTTATTGCCGTTTTTATAGATAACGGTACAGAACCCTTCGTGCGCGAATCCGACTAGCGCTTGGCCGGTTTTTTTTAGTTTATGTCTAACAGTTTTTGTGATTTACCACTCTCAAATTGTTCCATCTACACATATGCGGACGATACGGCTCTTCTAGTACATGCTGAGAATTGGGACGAAGCTCGAGAGAGAGAGCAGAATCTATTCTTGGCATTGCCATGTCTTGACTATCAGCAAATAGTAACTCTAAACGTGGATAAAACCGACTTTATCACTTTCTCAAATCGACTTCGCAACCTGACATGACAGTTTCAGTTAAAGCTCATATTGATTACGAGTACAATGCTTACCCAGATCAAGGCTCCTGTCTTCCCTTGACAAGAAAAACCAGTGTGAAATACCCTGGTGTACTAATATTTAAACTCAAATCATGGACTTCTCAAATTGGGGCATTGTCTGGCAGAGTTAGAAAACTAATTACCGTGTTTAAAAGCCTGCGGTACAGTGCTGACGTATGTTTTATTTCTCTCTCTGCCAGTCAATATTAACTTTTGGCATAACGGTCTGGGGCGGTGCTTCGAAAACAAGTACAGGACACCTAGTGAAGTACCTACATACTAAATTACTAAGATATGAAACATAGATCACTATGTGTTTAATAATTACTCACACAACCCTTAACAGACTGACGTTTTCGCTATCTTCAGACATATGACTGACATTTTAGGGATAGCTGGACCTTTAATAATATTACTGTGAATCATTATTTATAAATAATTGTTTCTCGTAAGGCTTAGAGTATTTGATTTAGTGATGAATATTAAATAATGAATAGTGCTAAAGAGTAGATACGTCTGTTTCAACCCTAGGGTATTTATTATCTAAGCGCATTTCAAAATTAAAATAATGAATTAGCATATCTGGGGGGTAACTGCACACTTACAGTAGCAATCGCTTTCATTTTGACAGTTCAACAACATTCATTGCGTTATTTACGTTAGGTAATAGTTAGCACGGGCTGGCGTCTGCAGCTCCACGTCAATGCATTTTGCGTACGGGTGGAAAAATCGATTATTCGATCCACCCCAGCTCCTCAAGGAAGGCGAGCAACGCTTTCATGTTATTGACCATCTTCACATAGCGTAACTGGGTTATCGAAGTACTTTGCCCTGTACGTGGTGACCACCGGGCAGTTTAGAAACACATGTGCCGCTGTGACGTCATCCTCCATGCAGGCCCTTCACAGCAGACTGTCTGTTACTCCTATAACAAAGAGGTATTCATTAAATGACCCGTGGCCAGTTAAAACTGTATGCAGCTTTTGTTTAGTTAGACGGAGAACCTGTTTCGTGAGGTGGCTATCAATTGTGGGAAGTGCTTTTTTAGCCTGCCTGCACCTGCCTTGGTCCGTCCAAAGTTTGTCATGTTGGTCTCTGGTGCGTTTTCTTACCAGACTGCGTAAATACTCGAAAGGGAGTGGCGCGATGGGCTCAGGTCCTACTGGTGCCATGCTCGACCCCTTCCTGGCAAGTTCGTTGGCTGCATTGTTGCCTAGCGAACCGCTGCGTCCTTTGATCCACTGAATAGTTACTTATTGAGGCTACCCACCTGGTTGAGGCGCTGGTGGCACACGTATATTAGCCCAGAATCAACTGTATAATTATTCCGTGCTTGCAGAACAGTCATGCTGTTTAAGAGTATGCGGATCGAGTGGTCCTTTACATCCCTGACATGCATGCATTCGGTCTGGAACACTGTGTTATGGACCCCCAATGGTGTGGCTATATGAATGTTGAAGTCCTCCGAGAAGATTCCAGCACCTGTGCCACTACCTGTTCTGGATCCATCCGTTAAAATACGCAGCTTTGCAGGGTGCAACCCCTCGTTCTTGACGTTGTTAAGCAGAAAAAAATTTCGAACATATGTATGAAGCAATGGATTAGCAATATCCTTCAAAATGATTCATATTGTGATTGATAGTGTGGTACGCAATTAGGGTACTAGATAGACATCATCTGCCTGCCTTTTCCCAACTACGTTGGGGTCGGCTTCCAGTCTAACCGGATGCAGCTGAATACCAGTATTTTACATGGAGCGACTGCCTATCTGACCTCCGAAACCCAGTTACTTGGTAATACGATACTCCTAGGTAAGACCGGTTGTCAGATTCCCGGGCTTCTGACTACCCGTAACGTCTGTCAAAGATCTACGTATGACAGCCAGGACCAACGGCTTAACGTGCTTTCCGAGGCACGGAGGGGTCTCGGTATGAAAAGATGGTCACCTATCCACAGACCAACCGTGCCAAGCGTAGTTTAACCTGATCGATCTACCTGTGCGGCTGTTATTATTTAGCCACGGGCCCCTCTAGAGTGCTAGATAGACAAATCATTAATTTACATTTCACAAAAGCACAATTAAATGATAACTTAGATACTTAGTTTATTTTCGGTAATAAATTATACTGTATGGGAAGCAGCACATGAAGTATTTTTTTTGCTTCGTTTGTGTAATTGCTGTATGGCGTTCCAGTAGGAGGATAAATTAATAAATAAATAGTAGGGCCACGATTAAGGAGTAATCAGTTATCTTTGGAGATGGTCTTGTTTAGATGAAAGAAAATTCGGTCATAATACAACAGACTAGCAGTGCCCCGCGGATTCAGCCGCATATGTGTCGATCCCGTGGGATTATCGGAATAAAAAGTATTATATGTGTTATTCTGATGTATAAGCTATATTACTATAAAGTTTTATCAAAAACCGTTCCGCAGTTTTTGCGTGAAAGAGTAACATACTTCCATCCATCTATCCTTATAAACATTCGCTCTTATAATATTATTATAGTAAGATTTTCTTTACCGTCCTCAACGTGGAAGTTCATTACCACTTCGCAAATCAAAGGTTCCATGAGGAATAATTGTATTGAATTCGTTATTTGTACAAGAACCTAGGTCTTACCAAGAAATTTCTATACAACGTAATAACTTTAGGAAGTATAACATTTCTGACCGTTAACGGTAAATGTTTCATGGCAGTCTGTTTGTCTTGGCTAAAGTTCCGATGGAACAAACATAGTAACTGTTTAACTTCCAACGATACTTTATCCGCAGTATCTGGTAAACAATTAATATTACGAACAAAACAAAACACTAAAGCTATGGAAGGATAAAAGTTTAACCACAGAGCACATAAACGATTCGAATGTTCGAGTCGAATGTGTAGAGACGATATTGTCAAAACTTTCTTACTTTCTCTACTAACCAAGTGTGTCACCATAATCCGCTCTAACGTTCGCACTGCTAGGATATAGACCTCCTATCTTCGAGAGAGAGTGGGCTATAATCTACAGCGCGTGCCCAGTGCGGGTTGGGAGCTGATGCCACATGTCTTCGATTTTTTGGTTCTAGGACATGGCGATTTCCGCGCGATATTTTCTTTCACCGTATTGAGAGTTGTGGTGATGAAATAAATCACATAAAGCCTAGCCTAGGTACGAGCCCACGATCTACAACTCAGAAGTCGTACACTTGTAAGACACCATTGAAAAAAATTTTATATAAAAAAAAACAACCGACTTCCAAAAAAACACTACAAAGTGAAAAATAATTTTAATTTTGGAAGTCGGTGTCGTTGGTTCCGCATTTTGGTTTTTTGACACCGACTTCCGAAATTAAAATTATTTTTCACTTTGTAGTGTTTTTTTGGAAGTCGGTTGTTTTTTTTTTTTATATAAAATTTTTTATTTTTCACTTTTTAGTTATGTCTATCCCCAATCAAATTCATATAAACACTACTTGCTATGTAAATATCAGTGATATGATATAGCAACAATCGCGGTTAATCTGCTGTTATTTATTGAAGAGTTCCCCCGATTTCTACAAGATCCCATCATCAGATATTGAAATGGTGGCAATGGGACCACACGGGAAGCAACAGCTTTCAAATAAAAAAAGAATCATGAAAATCGGTTCACCCAGTCGGTTATTATGAGGTAACAAACATAAAAAAAAAAAAAAAAAAAAAAAAAAAAATACAGTCGAATTGATAACCTCCTCCTTTTTTTGAAGTCGGTTAAAAAATCATTTACTCGCACTATCACACTAATATTACAAAGGCGAAACTTTGTGAGTGTGTGTGTGTATGTTTGTTACTTCTTCACGCCCAAACGGCTGAACCAATTTTGGTGAAATTTGGCACACAGATAGCTTATAACCAGGATTAACACATAGAATACTTTTTATCCCGATATTCTTACGGGACCGAGACTTATGCGGGTGAAGCCGCGGGGCGCAGCTAGTAACACAATAATTACGTATAGAGACTGACGGCTTGGAATAGATGTCAGTGACAGCAGTTTTGCGTTCAACACCCTTTCTGCGACATGTTTTTTTTTTATTCGTATACCGTCTCCAGAACTGTCGGTGCAACGATTCCGTGCTCTGTGAGCTTAACAGTAAAAAATTGCGGTCAATTTATATTTTACGGTAAAGTTGTAACGGAGGGGCTGTAAAATAAAATTGTAGAGTTTCGTTTATAAATACAACCAAAAACAAACTTGTGAACATGTTCCACCTCTGTATTTATTGTGGTTGCAACACTTAAGGATAGGAGGTAGCTAGGGATCATTAAGTTGCGTTTGGTCTGATGAAATGTTTATTTCTATTTTCTCATTGATCTACATTATTTGTTTGTGATCTTATAACTCATAATCTACCCATAACGTTCCCACTGTAGGGACACAGATCTCCTCTCCGTGAGCGAGGATTATTGATATATTTGATGTTAATTCAGTTTTAACGTGGGTTGTTGCTAAGTTAACTAAATATGGTCTCACAGAATAAGACTGAAATAATTGAATTTTATTGATTAGTATATGCTTTTATGTTTAAATAGTCCCACATTTAAAAATTTACCATGAAACGGGCCCTTAAGTAGCCCGTTAGGACCACAAAGTTAATTTGCGCTCTTCATAAATTCTCAATTTAAAATCAGAACTTAATGAGCGCTTGTGATACCACGAAATACTGAATCAAAGGTTAGACAAACACTCCGCCCTCTAAATTCTGAAATAACGCAAGGGTTTGCAGCCCCTGAAGAACCCTTGAGCGTAGAGTTACATTATTCCACGACAGATCTCAAATATCAATGGATTCGAGAATTGGGAACGTTAAGTAGTAACAAAATCCTTTTCTTGGCGAAAAATGACAAAGCTGTAACATTTTTTTAAGGGTTTTTTGATGAATTTGACGAATAATATTATTAGAAATAAAAAATCGCACTATGATTGAGATCGGCAATTTCTCGCCCTTAAAAAAGTTTAAATTCAAGTCGCGATCTCACCTCGGTGACAATTAATGTCAGAAACTTGAATAGCTTAGTAAAGTAGATTACAATTCGAACGTGCTAAAATACGGACATTGTTGCTCTATTGTAGTTTCACTAACTGTAGGTACTAACAGGAGCAGTGGTAGCCAAATGGTAACTGCCGCGACTAACGAGCTGTATGAAGGTCGTAGGTTCGAACGCACACGGAGAGAAAAATCTTAGAAAAATTACTGTCCTCGTCACTATAAAGTGAGTGCAAGTGACATCTACAGAAAAGTTTCTGAGTGAGATTGGGAAAAATCCAATAAATTTTACTGTACAGCATAAGAATTTTTACTGTGCTAGTATAGCATGGTAATTTTTCCATTACCACTCAAATGCACTCCGATTATGAGACAGCACAGTAATTTTTCTAAGATTTTTCCCTCCGTGCAGACAGGCGCTTTACTTTGTGCAAATTATTTCATCATCATCATCATCATCATCATCTGCCTAGCCTTTTCCCAACTATGTTGGGGTCGGCTTCCAATCTAACCGGACACAGCTGAATACCAGTATTTTACATGGAGCGACTGCCTATCCGACCTCCACAACTCAGTTACTGGGTAATATGATACCCGTTGGTAAGACTGGTTGTCAGACTCGGGCTACTGACGACCCGTAACGACTGTCAAAGATCCACGAAAAAAAAAAAAATTTCAAATTATTTCATCATCGTGAGGAAACATCGAAAAACATCGCGAGGAAATGAATCTAGAACCAGAAAATTCGAAGACATGTGACATCTACCAAACCGCACCGAGCTCGCGTGGTGGACTAGGACCCACTCCCTCTCAACGAGAGAAGCGCTTGTGTCCCAACAGTGGGAACATTATAGACTGATTATGCTAACTGTAGGTCCCATCCATCAGTGCCTTCCATCGGACCTGCGTGTCACGTCCGGGCTTGGAAAGACCACCAGGGTTCATTTGTCAGTCTGGTAGTAGGGGAGAGATAGAATAGTAGTCAAGAGACTTTGCGGCCTCAAATTCAAAATCAAAAGTCATTTATTCAAATTAGGCTGAGAATCAGCACTTTTTGAACGTCAAAATTACATAAGACAGTGCCCACCACCCTTCACCACTTCCATGTGCTTGAGCTGAATTGAAGAAGTGGCGCACCAAACTCTCAAGCAGACTTATTTAAACGAATGAACGTTACTGATGCTGCTTAACTTGAAATTATGATATGATTGGGTAGATTGCCAGCGATTCGTGAACAAAAATATACAACGCACTTTACAAACGTTTTCAAAGAGTTTTTCAATTTCTCATGATACCATAATTTATTCTAAAATTCGACGCCAAATCGCAAACAGAATACAAAAGATCATTTAAACAAACGTTTCGAGAGTCATTACATAATTTCATCTTTAAATTATTAAGCGCACAAGTGGATAATAAATTCAATGAATACAGTATAAATTGCTCGACATCCCACCGTAGAACGGAACCCCTAACTAATTATACTGAGTGGTAATTCTCGGATAAATACGTACCTACGTATCTCCTGATGCTTTTACAGAATTAATTCTAAAGTGTGGTGCAGACAATCGTTTGATGTGTTACTGTAATTAGGTGTGAATATGCATAACTAAAACGGACTTATTACAAAACAAGGTTTATCGATCCAGGTTTAAACCATCGAGTCATTTTTGAATTTTGAAGTCTATTCCGACAATGTAAATTTCTTATTACAAAAACTAACCTCAAATATGAGTCCAAGTTGTCAATTTTGCATTAAGAACTTTACCGTGGTTTGAAAAAAGTTTATAATACAATAAGGAGTCGAAGGTTAGGGCTTGGACCAAAGTTAGAACTCGTTTTGTAATAAAACGGGAGTTTGGTGACATTGGACCTTTGTTAAGTTGTGTTTTGTGTTTGATTAGCCGCATAGGTTATCCTAAAATCATAATCAGTAGGTAATTTTACTAATTTTATTATTATCTCAACCGTTCAAACCTTTCTGTAAAAGATAAAGATATTTTATTTTGCAAATACGGGTACAGTAAATGGTGGGGCTCAGCCATATTTTACCACTAAACGAATCTACTATAACAAACAGAACAAAAAGCAACACAAAACCAAACATAATTCTTATTTTAAACCTTAAAGACACTTTAAGTTTTTTTTTTTTTTCAGTCAAGAAGACTGATAGGCTGTAGTATGCTTTGATTTTCAAAAAGCTACGAAGCGTATTTTAAATATAGCGACAATTATTTTCAACTTTCGGGTATTTTAACATACAGGATGGAATTTTCGAAGCGTACCTGGAGGGAAAGTACTCTGAATACTGAAGACATTTTCAAAAATCTTTAAATGTAGTTGTTTCTTTTTAAAAATAAAGGAATGTTTTCTCTTACTAAAATTTGTTGTCTTCAGTATTTAGAGTACTTTCCCTCCAGGTATTCTTCGGAAATTCCATTCTGTATATGACTGGGGACATGTAGTAAATACTTTTTGTAGTTAAGTTTTCAGATTATTTTAAAGTGCGGTTAGAGATTGTTGACAAAATGTTATCAAAATAAATGATGACAAAACAATATATTACTATAACATTATCATTTATAGTGCTTACAGAATAACATGTTTGATCATAATCATATAAAAAACCAGAAAAGGACAAGTGCGCAAATTACTTAATTCATACCTTTAATAGGAAACTGCCTCGATATCATATTTTCAAAATGGTTACTCGGGTTCAGTCGGTACTTCGGGTTCAGGCTAATGAAATACCTTGGGCTCAAGGTAATACACACCAGTATGGTACAAGATACGTAATAATATGATGTGATACGTATTTATCCTTATCAGTATACAACGTGTAACGGAAAGGGGGTATTAACCCTGAAGGAGGTGAACGTGCTCATGAAACTCAACAACTTTCCCCAAAGAACATAGGTCGAAATATGAAAAAAAAATTTGGCCCTCCCATAGTAAATCTAAAAATTTGTAAGGGAGGGCCAAATTTTTTTTTCATATTTCGACCTATGTTCTTTGGGGAAAGTTGTTGAGTTTCATGAGCACATTCACCTCCTTCAGGGTTGATACCCCCTTTCCGTTACACGTTGTATATGGGTAAGTATTGTATACTCGATTTGAAGGTAGATGCTGTGAAATTGATCCGTATTATGATAAAACATATTATACACTCCAGAGGGGCCCGTGGCTAAGTAATAACAGCCGTACGGGTCGATCGATCAGGTTAAGCTACGCTTGCCGCGGTTGGTCCGTGGATGGGTGACCATCTTCACATACTAAGACCCCTCCGTGCCTCGGAAAGCACGTTCAACCGTTGGTCCCGGCTGTCATTCCTGCATCTTTGACAGTCGTTACGGGTTGTCAGTAGCCCGAAAGTCTGACAACCAGTCTTACCAAGGGGTATCGTATTACGTATTACGTATTAGGCAGTCGCTCGGTAGGATAGGTTCCGAACCCAGGTAGGCGCTTTACTTTGATTAAATTTTAACAAACTGAACATTCTCACTCTTCCTTCTATATACATACTAGAAATCTGTAAATTCGCACACACACACACCAAGACTTTTACACTAAACGAGAAGACATACAAACAAGATACACACTCCGACACAAAACACGATTAAACCTACCGACATCCCGATTGAAAATGCACTCATCTAGTCATGTCGATAAAAATATGTAAAAAACTACCCAAGGTACTCAGAAATGAGAAAAAAATTGCTATTTTTACAAATAAATTAAAACAATATTACTAAATAAATGTTATTATAGCATAAATGAATATTTAATTCACAAATCCATAGAACTGACATAATAATATAATTAATAATAAATATAGATATTTTTTTTTTTTTTAGATTTAATTTAAGTAATAAAATGTTATCATATTATATTATACTTAGATTAAGTTAGTTTACATGTAAGGCCTCTTCCTAAACTTTTTTTTTTTTTGCTGTGCCCGACAGGGTCCACGATTGTTTCAACAAATGTTACCTACCACCTAAGCATATACATTGTGGAATGCAATAAAAGATTGAGTATTGAGTAGTATTGAGTAAATAATATCATCACCACTGTTCTCAAAATGGTGAAGGAAAACATCGTGAGGAAACCGACATGTTCTAGACATGTGACATCTACCAACCCGCACTGGGCCCGCGTGGTAGATTACAGCCCCCTCCCTCTCGAAGAGAGGAGGCCTGTGTCCCAGCAGTGGGAACATGGCTGATTTTGTAAGGGCTCTGTTCTATAACTGTCTGTGGCTAAGCTACACACATGTAAATTTCTACGCTTTCTATGACAATGAAGGCAAGACCATTAACTGCTAACCACGATGATCGGTACGGACGTATGACTGGCAAACAAATGAGCCGCGCAGCTAATGTGTTACCCCTTAAATGCATAATGTTGCCATATGGCAACAAAGTACGTCATTTAATTTTTTTAAGAATGTGATAGCTGTGAGTTTCTGAACGCACCTCTTTTTGTCAAAACAATACATTTACTCTATGAATATTAATATTATTATATAATTATATATATTTATTTTTTCTAAATTCTATAGATAAATACCTATACAATATGCGTTTTTTGCAATACGATATAATAAATCATGCATTTAAGGGTTAAACCACTCCATGCATAAATGATAAATGATTTATTTTCTGTAAGTACAGTCTGTAACGTAATCATAGACGCACTATGAATTATATGCATTACTTTTTTTTAAATAAATATTTTCGAATTCCAATTAATTAATTTTAAATGTCGCGCGTTACAAATCTCATATAGCATACAAAAAAGTTAGACGTCATCACTTACAAAATATTGTGCAACTAGTTTGGCAAAGAGTGTGCTCAATATGTAACATAATAATAGACGCATCAGTGTTTTTTAACTTGACAAGTAACTTTATACTGATTAAAGTAAGAAAATTTGTAGAATATAGTATGTCTTTAACTTGAGTTATTTTTTGATAGTGCAGTATTCTCATTTTCAAAATGCCGCGAGGTTGAAAGCTAACAGATTATGAGAGGGGTAAAATCGATGTATTACTCTCTGAAAATAGAAATTACCGTGAAATTTCTCGATTGATTGGAAGATCAGATCACGTTGTGCGTAATTATGCTAAAAATAAAGAAAACTACGGTACAAAACAGTCATGTGGTAGAAAATCAAAATTGACAGCGAGAGAGAAAAGAAATATTTTAAGACTTGTATCGGAAACAAATCAATCCGCTGAAATAATAAAACGAGATTTAGGTTTAAACGTGCATAGACAAACTATCTGGAGACTGATAAGAGGAGCATCACACTTGAAGAGACAAAAACTCAAAAGTAAACCCTCATTAAAAAAACAACATATTAAAGTTCGATTGGATTGGGCGAAAAAATACATGCACTGGAAACGGGAATGGAGAGATGTGGTGTTCAGTGATGAAAAGAAATTTAATTTAGATGGACCGTATGGTTACAATTATTATTGGCATGATTTACGTGAAGAGGCTAAAATTTTATCAAAACGTGTTTACGGTGGGGGTAGTGTAATGATCTGGGCAGGTTTCGGATATAGTGGAAAAACAGATATAGCTTTCATTTCTGGTTCAATAAACTCTAAGAAGTATCGTGATATCCTTCAGAATTATCTTTTGCCACAAGCATCAAAAATCGGTGGTAACAACTGGAAATTTCAGCAAGATAACGCGAGTGTTCACACTTCCAAAGATATGAAGGAGTGGTTTCAGATCAATCTGGTTAATTTATTAGAGGCCAGCTTTAAGCGCAGATTTAAATCCCATGGAAAATTTATGGGGTTACATAACACGCAGATTATATGAAAATATTCGTCAGTTTTACAGTGTTGCAGAACTGAAATCAGCTTTAGTCGATGTTTGGAATGCTGTACTTCAAAAAGAACTTCGAGCTCTTGTAGATTCGATGCCAAATCGAGTATTCAAACTTATTTTGAAGCATGCCAAGTCAATCGACTATTAAACTAAAAAATACATTGGCGTTTCTCTTAGTGCGTCTATAATTAAGTTACATGTTTATTACAAAGTTTTTTAATATTTCAGTGTATTTTTTTTTCAAGTACCATTTTATTCCACTCTAATGTTTAAATACCCAGCAAAGATTAGTTTTGTCTTGTCACGCTGTATAAACAGTATATATTATTTAACAAAATAAAGAAAAACTATTGCGTCTATGATTATGTTACAGACTGTAGGTTTGTACAAACACTTTTACATTTTTTTTTAAACTAGATGAGGTCGGCGTTTCCTATCTGACTACTCTGAGAAGAAAGGCCGAAACAAACTCAGAGGTCACAGTCTCTTTTAAAGTCCAGACATAATCTTGGTCAGATCATGTGAAGACCATGTAGATTGGTGTCTGAAATGGTCTTTTGAGTAAAGAACCACCCAGATTGAGCGGACCTGTCGAGTCAGTGCACGCATTTGTCAAAAATCGAGCAGCTCAACTCAGAACTTGAGGAGCCTTACGATTCGACGAACAATACCAATGAAAGGACATATCCTACGCAGCAATGAAATTCAGCCTTCATCGTTTATAAACCTACGCGAAAGCAAACCCATCCATCTTTAACCACGAGTTAGGTCTACAAATCCAAAACAACTACAAAGCTGAGCCTCAAATTAGCATAAATGGAAACATCAATATTATAAAGCCAATATAGTAGGAACAAGACAAACACAGGTAAATCTGCGCTCGTGAGAGACACATTATGCTAACGTGAGCCGTACACCTAATCCGGCATCTCGTCGGCCGAACTCGGCTGATCGAACTAAACATAAAATGTCAACGAAAGTGAATGCTTCCACTACTTCAATCAAAATCAAAAGATTTTATTACACATCGCCTCTTTGCAACAACAACGTGGCATCTTTAAAAATAGCAGTTATCGAAATATCACGTTGTCATTGTAAAGAGGCGACATAGGTTCGCGGTTCCAACTTGGTCATTTTCTATCGAGAAGAGCCGCCATAAAACTCCACGGTTACTCTTTTAAAAATTTAAAAATACAGGATGGGCCAAAAAGAAATGCACTTTTGAAAATTTTATAATAAAACAATGATTAAGTTTGTATGTGTAATGTTTATTTTAAATTACAGACAATTAAAGGAATTTTACGTTTTAAAAATCAAATCGTCTAGATGCCGTCCGTTTCGGCAACGGCACTCTTCCAATCTCGCTTGTAAATTTTGGAACACTTTAGTGAGAATTCCCGGCGAGATTGACCGGATTTCTTGTTGGATATTCGCCTTCAATTCGGACAGGGTTGACGGATTATTAGAGTAAACTTTACTCATTAGGTATTCCGATAAGAAGAAATCCGCTGGAGTCAAGTCAGGGCTCCTTGGAGGCCAAGCAATATCACCCCTCTTCGAAATTAATTTTTGAGGAAACATTTGTTGCACAACCTCCAGTGTCGCGTTACTTGTATGGCAAGTGGCACCGTCCTGTTGGAACCATGCGTTGTTATTTTAACCACGCGATTTTTGCAGTTCCGGAGTCAAGAAACCAGGAAGTTGCCTCGCCGGGAATTCTCACTAAAGTGTTGCAAAATTTATAAACAAGATTGGAAGAGTGCCGTTGCCGCAACGGACGGCATCTGGATGATTTGATTCTTAAAACGTAAAATTCCTTTAATTTTCCGTAAATTAAAATAAACATTACACTTAAAAACGTAAGCATTGTTTTATTATAGAATTTTCAATAGTGCATTTCTTTCTGGCCCACCCTCTAATTGGCTTTTACAATGTTTTCAAATTACTGTGCTACTACAAGTAGGTATGGGAGGATAGTGTAGGCCCGTCAACAAGTGTATTTAACAAAATAGAAAATCTACAAACAACAAGGCCTACAACGTTCTCATATCCACAAAACATTAAAAAAATCTATCAAAAAGATCTTCAACCGCCACCGTCTTATGACGTCGGACAGGTAGGTGTACACGCTCACTTTCTTCTACATTCGCTTGTTTCGATCGGCCGCGGCAGAGTTCAACCGACGACGTACGTGCATATTTCGGCCGATGACGGATTAAGTGTACGTGATAGCCGTAAGTATAGAGTCAACAAGCGATGTAGTAATAAACTTCGTTAGTGCTGAACAATGTAGGCTGTAAGACCTTGTTTGTGAAGGCGGGGATTTGAATTCAGATTAAAGTGGTAAAATTAGAAACAAGGGAATGTGGATGACTAAATCACTTACGTTTAAGCAACATATAGGAAAACCTACCTCATTTAATGATATTATTTCTTTCAAAAACGTAAATGAAGCCCTTTAACGTCCTGACCGTCCGTGTCCGTGTTACGTCCTGTTTTGACTTGCAACAACAGTAAATAGCCTGACGTACCTAATGGCATCGATATCGAAATGTTTTGCATTTGAACGGCGGAGCTCAAACACTAAGCTTCGAAATGTGGGTGTCCTATTACATAACGGGTCTAAAAAGATGCTTAACGAAGCCGAGTGTTATGTCCAACAGTGAAGAGTATGTACTTGTTATGTAGACTTGTAAGGTCTGCTGTTATGTGAATGAGTAGACGAGTGATTCCCTTGATGGATTTATTGCTACTAAATTATAATAACACGATTACATGCTAAGTTGAGGAAATGCACATCTAAACAATATCGATGTGCATAAAATGAGTATGACGTGCAAACTCGCACACCGAGAGTCACTTATACTCCCCGTCATCCCGATTTTTTCTACTGGACCATGCCTGGGAACAAAAACTAGTATTTTTGTTGTTTTTTTTTTTAATCTCTATTTTCTTAACCTCAATCGCGCCTGATGGAAAGCGATGGATGAGGTCTATGATGGAACGAGCGTGCCTAGAAGATGCCTAAGGTGCTGGAACTCCCACCCATTAGTTTTTTTTTATGTTATAATTTAACTTTAAATACCAGCACAACTCCTGGACTATTGTATGCAACTTAAAAACACAATGTTTTGCATGCGTTACAGTGCACGCTGTCGTAAACAGCGTTTTTTCACAACAAAAATAAAAGTCGTTTCCCAGCAATAATTTTTGCTCAGTGCTACTTATTTTGATTTACTGAATGCGTAGATAGCGGTTATGTGATGGGTCTTTTTATAACCTGTATACACCTTAGCCTAGCAAATCGGGGAATATAGACTGAACTGACAAAATAACTATTATATTGGATCGAATAAACGCGATACTCGTATATCGCAAACCATTTTATTGCAGGTCCAACTAGTGGCGTATGAAAGGATGGAGTTGGACTTGGATTCTTGGTAATTCCTAAAATCTTCGTTATGTTAGGTAACTTTATGTTTAAACCGTCATCTTTACTGTGTCGTTTGCAATCTAAATATATGTATACAGTCAGCCCAGAATTGGGCTACGAGCTTGGGACCTTCAGTATCATCCATCAACTCCTGTAGCGTCAGACAACAGAACACGCTAGACACGATACTAAGCATCCCATTGTTTGTGAAACGGCACCACAATTACTCTCCAGGGCAGTCATCTGTGAATCTCTACCTAAACAGGTTATCTTTTCTTCCGCTTACCTGATTCCAGTCTATTTAAAGACTTCCAAGTAAGCCAAGGCAACTCATGTCCAGGTGCGAGATTTCCAGCAAGTGGAACGAGTGGATTTGGTAGGGAAGCACTATCGCGCGACAACTTTAGCCTTACTTTCGACCGTCCTTATACTTGTTACTTTTACTGCGTCACTTATCCGTATTATGTTATGAAAGAAAAATGAAAATTTTATAGTAAATGAGGTCTGAGTTACCTAATCAGATCACCCATGAAATGATATACATAGAGCATTTACCTTAAAGCATAAGAGGTATAAGATATATTGATAACGCTTCAAGCGATGGAAAGTCCTGAGTTTAAGCGGAAGTTCTGATGTTAAGCGCTTGAAGCACGCTTTATTAATGCTCTTTATACCGTCTTGCGTTCTGAAAACAAGGAGGAATGTAATTCAAAGCGTTATTAATTTGGGAATTTCAGTATCGTAGAATCCAATTTTTGTTTTTAGTATACTTAAAAGTATTCCATATCCTTTACCTATCGTCCGG